>JAYESA010000010.1:21084422-21594422 GCA_036927795.1 Iris macrosiphon
CACTTACCATATTCTTCCCTGCCACAAAGACACCATTAGTTGAGCAAGTAATGCAGAAATATATGTACATTGGGTCATGGCATATCATTGCCACCGTGGACAATAGCTACAGTAAGCGGTGACCCTTGCAGGCCTCCCCCGCCTTACCCGTGCTAGTCTTGCTAGCGTAGCTATCCGAGTTCCGTCCGGAACGAATCGGCCCCAGTGCCCCGGGCGCCGTTCGCGGGAACTAAACCTTGTGCACAAGTTGTCCGACCGAACTAAGCATTTATACTAAATCAATAGATAAAGCATTCAAACCACAAGAATGTATACATCTACTTTAGCATAGTGCATTGGCATAGTCTTCCTGTCCAAGTGATTGCATTTCAATATAGTTTGCACAATACATCCGTACAGTTATATAGAATAAGTTCTAGCTACAATTGAAGCACGAATATATAAATGCATAGCGGACAAGCATGCATCAATGAGATCGTTTGAGTATTCTATGTAACAAGCATTTCAAGTGTTTTCAAGTCTAACTCATCTTTCTCTTGACTCAGTTTTATTCTTATTATGATATCGTTAGAGCGGGATGCATAATGAGTCAATTATTATTAGAGTGAAGACTTGGCAGAAGGGTGCTAATCGAAATAAAGCTACTCACAAGTTGGAGAACTAGGAGAGAAAGGGAGAACTTTAAGACTCTGCGCGTGCGTCGTCTACCCGATCACCTGCACGCACCAACAAATGATCAATATCTCCTGCTTCGGTCTCCAAGGTTCGATATGAAATTACGAGATCCTAAGAACGAAAATAATGAAATCCATCAAAACCGTTCAAGAAAACGCAAGTCATAAAACCAACGAGAAAGCAACCAAGCGGCACGAAAACGGGCAAGTAAACCAGCGCAACGGAAAGGCCCCTCTCGACTCTGCCGCTGAGTCCATCCTTGAGGCACGATCCGTTGAATATGTGACCTGATTCCGAAGAAACCAATCCATAAAGAGTAAAGGATCTTGATTCAATCTGTCCCGTTCGGACGGTCGTAAGTATTTCTTGGCCGCGCTCCCCGAATAGGGGGAACGGGGCATTACATCATAACCATCCAAAAGAAAGTTTCATCCCGAAACTTAGGAATAGAACCTACCGCTAAGGAATAATGAGGGAAACCTTTCCCTCATCTCAGATTCGATTTCCCACGTCGATTCTTCGACCGCGTGGTTCCGCCATAGAACGCGCACTAACGATACTGCCCGATTCCGTAACTGCTTTTCCTTATGTTCCAGGATCTGTACGGGTTCTTCGGCATACGACAAGTCCGCCTACAGATCTAACTGACCAAAGTCTACCACATGGTTTGGGTCGTGCACATATTTTCTAAGCTGAGACATGAAAAATATCGTACACATCTGATAGTACTGGCGGCAAGGCTATTTGATAAGCAACTGAAGTCACTCGTCTGAGAATTTCAAACGGGCCAACAAATCTCGGACTTAACTTTCCTTTTATCCCGAATCTCGTCACACCACGCATGGGCGAGACTTTTAGGAATACATGGTCCCCCTCTTGGAATTCAAGGGGGCGACGACGAACATCGGCATAGCTCTTTTGCCAACTTTGTGCTACTTTTAATCGTTCTCGAATCAGCCGAACCTTTTGCACTGTTTGTTCAACCAGTTTCGGCCCAAGAATTTGCCTCTCCCCAACTTCATCCCAGCAGATCGGTGACCTACACTTCCGCCCATACAGCGCCTCATACGGAGCCATCTGGATGCTAGATTGATAACTGCTGTTGTAAGCAAATTCTGCTTGCGGCAGGTTGACGTCCCAACTTGACTTGGAATCGATCACGCAGAGGCGCAGCATATCTTCCAGTACCTGATTCACCCGTTCTGTCTGGCCATCGGTTTGAGGATGGTAGGCTGAGCTGAATTTCAACTTGGTCCCCATCGACGACTGAAGGCTTGTCCAGAAACGTGAGATGAACCGTCCCTCCCGATCTGATACTATGGAAACTGGCACTTCGTGCAGCCAGACTATCTCGTTAAGGTAGGTCTAAGCAAGACGATCGGCGCCCTAAGTACTTTTAATAGCAATAAAGTGTGCAGACTTGGTTAACCGGTCGACGATGACCCAGATTGCGTTGTTCCCCCGTTGCGTCCTTGGCAGACCAACAATAAAGTCCATGCTAATGTGCTCCCACTTCCATTCTGGGATAGCAAGATTTTGTATTTCTTCGCCCGGCCTCTGATGCTCTGCTTTCACCCTCTGACAGGTTATGCATTGTGACACAAAGAGTGTTACTTCTTTCTTCATGACGTGCCACCAGAAGACAGTACGAAGGTTCTTATATATTTTTGTGCTCCCGGGATGGATCGCATAGGCTGCATAATGTGCTTCCGTGAGGATTTCCTTTCTGAGTTCTGAATCATTAGGGACGCATAGCCTTTCCTTCACTCGTAACGCCCGATTCTCATCTACCACAAAGTCTTTCGCCTTCCCCGCTTGGACCTGCTCTCGCATTTTCCGGAGGAATGGATCGTCTCTCTGAGTAGATGTGACTCTCTATATCAGATTGGGTACAAATCGCATCTGAGCAACCCGTGCGCCGCGATAACGAATTCTGAGTTCAATGCCCATTTCTTCTAACTCTCTTTGTAACCTGCGATCGACGGACAGAGATCCCGCAAAGACCCAACTCAACGTATCTGCTACCACATTTCCTTTACCAGGGGTGTAGTCTATCGTTAAGTCATAATCCTTTATCAATTCTAGCCAGCGCCGCTGTCGGAGGTTCAGATCTGCTTGGGTGAATAAGTACTTTAAACTTTTGTGATCGGTATAGATTCGGCAAGGCACTCCATAAAGGTAGTGCCGCCACAATTTCAACCCAAACACAATTGCTGCCAGTTCCAGATCATGTGTGGGATAATTCTTTTCATGCTTTTTCAGCTGTCTGGATGCATAGGCTATCACTCTGTCTTGCTGCATAAGTACACACCCTAAGCCCTGCCCTGAAGCGTCACTTAAGATTTGGAATCCCGAAGTCTCGTCCGGTAGTGCAAGTAACGGGGCAGAGGTTAGGCGATGCTTTAACTCTCAAAATACAGTTTCACAGTCGGCGGACCACTCAAACACGACTCCCTTCTGAGTGAGGCGAGTCAGAGGTGAGGCAAGTTTGGAAAAATCCTTTACGAACTGTCTGTAGTAACCCGCTAACTCGAGAAAGCTTCAAATTTCACTAACGGATGCAAGTCGTTTTCACTCGACAATGGCTTCCACCTTCTTCGGATCGACTGAAATGCCTCCCGTAGAAATGATGTGCCCTAGGAAAGATATACTGCTCAGCCAAAATTCGCACTTACTCAGTTTTGCGTACAACTTGTTGTCTCGAAGGGTTTGTAGCACGGTCTGCAAGTGCTCTTCATGCTCCGCCCCATTCTTCGAATATACCAAGATATCATCAATGAACGCTACTATAAATCGATCGAGGTATGGCCAAAATACTTGGTTCATCAAACCCATAAAGGCAGCGGGGGCATTGGTTAAACCGAACGGCATTACTAAAAACTCATAATGGCCGTAGCGAGTGCGAAAGGCGGACTTCGGTATATCGTCCGGCTTAATTTTGAGCTGATGGTAACCCGAACGGAGATCGATTTTTGAGAACACTGTGGCAGCTTGTAACTGATCAAAAAGATCATCTATCCTGGGAAGGGGGTATTTGTTTCGAACAGTTGCCTTGTTTAATTCTTGATAGTCGATGCAGAGTCGCATCGAGCCATCCTTTTTCTTAACGAACAGTACCGGTGCACCCCATGGAGAGACACTAGGCTGAATATACCCACGATCAAGCAATTCTTGTAGCTGAATTTTTAACTCTTTTAGTTCTATCGGTGCCATTCGATACGGAGGTTTAGAAATGGGTTGGGTTCCTGGAAATGTGTCGATGGTGAACTCTGTCTCTCAATCGGGCGGCATACCGGGCAACTCGTCGGGTAACACATAAGAAAATTTGCCACAACGGGAATGGACTCAACGTTTGCGCAATCTTGCCGAGTGTCTCGAACGGAAGCCAAGTACCCTACGCAGCCGGAGTGAATCATCCGTCGAGTAGACATCGCTGATATCACCATGCAGGCATTTGACGCTTCTAACCGTGGACTGCACGAATAGCAAAATTTGATCTCGCCAGGAAGATGAAACACGACTTTCTTCTCCGCACAATCGATAGTAGCAGAACAAGCGCTAAGCCAATCCATTCCCAGAATGATGTCGTAGTCCCCTATGTCTAAAACTATAGCATCAAGTGACAATTTCCTTCCTCCGATGCAAATGCAGCCACCACGACAAACTGAAATGGCAGGCAAACTCGTGCCTGACGGAGTACTGACGCTAAGCCTTAGGCCTAACGGGGTTTGAATGAAACTATGTTCTCTAGCGAAGTTTGTTGACACAAAACTGTGGGTAGCACCTGAATCAAATAACACTCGTGCAGGCACATTATTGAATAGCAACATACCTGACACTACGGTGTTCGAGGCAAGCGCCTCATCCCTCGTCAATGCATAGACCCGGCCCCCAGTGTTCGGACGACGCTCTTGTTGCTGCGCAGCCCGATTCGCTTGGGGTCCCAGAACTGAATTTTGCTGTTCTGCATGGCGCTAAGGGACTCGGTTAGGGTGATCAAGATAGTCACGAGCATAATGGCCCAGCCGACCATAGTTGAAGCATCCCTGATTTCGATATTCGCTAGCCTGGTGCCCTGTACGGTTGCATTTTGCACAGCGCTGCCCTTGGTTCCCCCCTGATTGTTGCCCTGGCCGCCGCCATGATTGGGACGCTTGTTGGCATTGTTTCCTCCTGTATTACCTTGGCGTTTGTGATGAGAATGTTGCACAGCGCCCGCGGTAGTAGAAGACATTGCGGCTCTAGGACAAGGGCATGGTTAAGGACTTCCCTCATCGTCTCGTATTGCGGAGCGACTACGTGCGCGTGAATGGAAGGTCATAGTCCGCTTTCAAATCGCCTGGCTCGGCTTGCTGCATTGGACAAGTAAGAACTAGCAAACTTTGCCAACCGGTTGAATTCTGCGGCATACTGCTTCACCGTCATCGTTGCTTATTGCAAACGCACGAAATCGTTCTCTTTCTGACAACGAATGGGTGGGGGGATAAATTATTCTTCAAATGCGCCACGGAAGGTGGACCAAGGGATCGTCTCGCCATCATCACCAGTCGAGAGCGATCTGTGGTGTACATTCCACCAATCGTGCGCGTTCATCCGAAGCTTAAGTTGGGCGCAGGCGACACGTTTGTCATCGGGTACTTCTAAAAGCTTAATGTGGTCTTCCAACTCGGCCAACCAATCTAATGCCACGACCAGATCCTCCGTCCCTCGGAAGGACGTGTTGCAGACCTTCTTGAAGTCAGCAAAGTCGAAGGCAGTCACATCCTTCTTCTTTGCGTTTTGGGGCACTATGACTTCATCTGTCGCTGGCTCCACCGACTCCGCTATTGTTGTTGAGGATTGGCTAGAAGCCAAGTATGAACAATTTGTTGCAGAGCGTCCACCTGCTTCTGCTAGATCTCAAATTGAGCCTCTAGATTTTTCTCGAACTTGTCCTGTCGGGCCTCGTCCCTCTTCTATTGCGCTTCTAGCATTAGCATCATTCGTTCAACCAGATCGACAGAGGGCGCAGGCCGCTGGCTCTCGGAACCATCCGAAGTGCCTGAAGTACTTGCATCAACTTGGCCTGTTGCTTGGGTTCGAGCCATTCCTGCTGAAACAAGTAACTTATATCAGTCTCATAGAGTATTACGGACTTACTGTATGGAACACATCTCATTTTGCACCAATTGATTTCAAGAGTTTACTCGGACGGGACAGGGTCATTTTTAGGAAAACTTTCCGACTCGAGATCAAAGGATCTGAAGCTTTGCTCTGATACCACTTTATCACGCCCCGATTTTGCCCAATTAATAATCGTCCCCCGGGCGTGATGCCTTGCACGCGTAAGGAGCGCGTGCAAAAGGCCTAGGCATAGTAATGATCTTTAGAACATATGTAATAGAGTACGCAAATGAGATAACACACATTGAGGCATAGAAAAGTTTTCTTTTTATTGATAATGAACATCTGTTTACAGACTCTTGACCCAAAACGAGAAGGATGCCACACGGGCTTACAACTTGGATACAAAATGAGATAGCTGTTCCCATACATCACATCCTTTACTAAAACTTTAAAAATAATACTACATAGACACCTGCTGGCGAAGCTATCGCCTTGCCACGGAGCCGCATATAAGGGTTGCGCCTGATCCAAGTGCTTTGTACAAGCTTCAAAAAGTCACGGACGGAATACGTCGGATACTGGACTGGTTGGAGAAGGAAGAAGCTTCATCTCCTCACCGCGTCGCTCGGGCTCGGGGAACCTGCTGCAAGGAGGGTCAGTACTACGAAAAGTACTGGTGAGGGCGAGCTAAACCAACTAACCAAATCCAAGTTGTTCATATGAAACATGCAATTTATTGTGGTCTTTCTATCTTGCCTTAGTTCGATTTACATGCAAGCATTGAATATATTCGATTTATGGAACAAACGTGCTACTGTTAGGTAACTTTTACCTTCCCGTCTGAACGGCCTGCATAACACTTACCATATTCTTCCCTGCCACGAAGACACCATTAGTTGAGCAAGTAATGCAGAAATATATGTACATTGGGTCATGGCATATCATTGCCACCGTGGACAATAGCTACAGTAAGCAGTGACCCTTGCAGCTCGGGTAGCAAGCCCCGCTACAAGGCCTCCCCCACCTTACCCGTGCTAGTCTTGCTAGCGTAGCTATCCGAGTTCCGTCCGGAACGAATCGGCCCCAGTGCCCAGGGCGCCGTTCGCGGGAACTAAACCTTGTGCACAAGTTGTCCGACCGAACTAAGCATTTATACTAAATCAATAGATAAAACATTCAAACCACAAGAATGTATACATCTACTTTAGCATAGTGCATTGGCATAGTCTTCCTGTCCAAGTGATTGCATTTCAATATAGTTTGCATAATACATCCGTACAGTTATATAGAATAAGTTCTAGCTACAATTGAAGCATGAATATATAAATGCATAGCGGACAAGCATGCATCAATGAGATCATTTGAGCATTCTATGTAACAAGCATTTCAAGTATTTTCAAGTCTAACTCATCTTTCTCTTGACTCAGTTTTATTCTTATTATGATATCGTTGGAGCGGGATGCATAATGAGTCAATTATTATTAGAGTGAAGACTTGGCAGAAGGGTGCTAATCGAAATAAAGCCACTCACAAGTTGGAGAACTAGGATAGAAAGGGAGAACTTTAAGACTCCGCGCGTGCGTCGTCTACCCGATCACCTGCACGCACCAACAGATGATCAATATCTCCTGCTTCGGTCTCCAAGGTTCGATATGAAATTGCGAGATCCTAAGAATAAAAATAATGAAATCCATCGAAACTGTTCAAGAAAATGCAAGTCATAAAACCAACGAGAAAGCAACAAAGCGGCACGAAAACGGGCAAGGAAACCAGCGCAACGGAAAGGCCCCTCTCGACTCTGCCGCCGAGTCCATCCTTGAGGCACGATCCGTTGAATATGGGACCTGATTCCGAAGAAACCAATCCATAACGAGGAAAGGATCTTGATTCAATCTGTCCCGTTCGGACAGTCGTAAGTATTTCTTGGGCGCGCTCCCCGAATAGGGGGAACGGGGCATTACAGAGTAGCAGCGATTGGCTCGGGTCGTCGGGGTCGCGGCGGAGGGTCGTCGCCGGAGGGGAGAAGCGGCGGTGGCTGTGGTTGGTGATGGTGATGGGTGGTCGGATTTATAGAGGAGAGTTCTCGGCGGTTCACTACCAGAAAAAGTCAAATTAGCGACGTCTAAAAACGTCGCTAAATAACCAAAAATCGTCGCTAATTTGGTTTAGCGACGTAATTAGCGACGTTTTAAAGTGGTCGGAAAAAACCAAGTCGCCAAAACAAAAAATGTCGCTAAACATCGCTATGCCGACATTTTTTAGCGACTTTAATGTGTCGCTAATTTAGCGACCTTTACCGACGTCGCGTCACTAAATAACGACGTTTATTAAAGTCGCTAAACGTCGCTGATTAGCGAATTATATAGCGATGTTACACCGACGTCTTTAATGACCTGACAATACTGCCATGTCAACAATTTGGGACGTATAGCGACATTTTTAGCGACGTCATTAGCGACGTATTTAGCGACTAGTTACAGCATCGCTAATTAGCGACGTATTTAGCGACTTAAAAGAACGTCGTTAAACGTCACTAAAAACGTCGCTAATTTTCAAAAAAAAATTTGTATTTCTGGGTTTACCAGCCCCCTTAGGTTCATTATCAGGTATATGATGGTAGTAAAAATAATTGAATAAAGAACACAGTAGCAGCACCAAGGAAAAAAATTCTAGTGCACTGGGTAAATACAGGCCAAGTATCAGTCATTAGTTGTAAACCAAAATATGAATAATATAATAAAATTTGAAGAAAAGAAAGCATCCAGCAAATCTCATCGTAAACGTAAAGAATATGACAAATTTATATCCATACAATCGCATCCTAAATAATAAAAAAATATAAATATCCAGTAACTAACTATACTACTGCGGATGTGTAGGAGGCTGACCACCGGCGCGCTTGAAGGATAAGAACTCCTCATACTCGTCCCGTGGAATCGACATCGATGTCGATGGAGAAGGCAGTGACGTCGGTGGAGTTTGTGTCGATGTAGGCGCACCAGGATACCGTGCCCGCTCCAAGTCTGCGAGTCGCTGGTGGTAAGAATCCATGGTAGATAACAGCCTCGTACTTCTATGAACCATTGAATCCTGCATCATCGTCAGCTTCTCGCCCATCGATAGCTGTGACGCCTGCAGCTCCATGATGTTGCGGTCATTGGAGGCTCTAATATCATTTGTCAAATCCCGGAGCTCCGTCATGCTGCGGTCCAGCATATCCAATCGTGCGATGAGCATCGGATCGTCTGCCTGCGGCTGGGACCGGGGCTGCTCCTCCATACTTCGCAGTAACTCGTCACGGAGAGACGCAATCTGACGGTCAACGACCTCCTGGACTCTGGCCGACGACTGCGAGGGCTGCGACTGCGAGGGCTGTGTGGAATGCGCAGTTGTCGGGGAGGCCCTAGATGACTGCGTCGCAACCAGGGCGCCATAGGAGCCCGTACCGTAGTACGTACCCCTCTGGAGACCATCAGCTGCGGTCACCCACAGGTCGTCCGCCGACGGAGCTGGAGCGGGCTGCGACGAAGTACCAGCCTCTCCAGGTGTAGGTGCACTAGCAGTCGCCCGCTCACGCAGCCTAAGATACTCGGCCTAGAAAGGTTTGGAAACTCGATAATTGCCTAAGTTATATTAAAATTAACACAAAGTAAAGTAATACTTACATAGGTCTGTGAGGTCCTCTCATCAATGAGATTTCCGTCCTTGCGATGGGTGGCCAAGAAGACGGTCACCATGTTTGCATCATCACCCCTCTGTACCTGTTAAAAATATATTATTTATTACTAAACTTAAATATTTTTTCCAAGTACCATTTTATGGTACTTATATTAAAATAATATATTTTAAAAGAAAAAACATACCAAACGACGGAAATGTTCCGTCATCGGAATCGAGCCACCATACCACTTGGCAGCATTCTGCCTACCCGCCTTGGCCTTCTTAGACCTTTCCTTGTAGCTCGGCGTCGAATCTAGCCCTCATCGCAGTCCACTGCTCAGGCGTGACCCAGCGTTGGGGGGAAGTCGAACCAGAGGGTCACAGCGGGGAGGCGACGGGTTAATTTCCTACATTTACTGTGTATTAGGTAACGGGTCGGGTTGGGTTAGTGGGTACGGGTCGGGTTTAGATCCGACCCATTAGGGTTGGGTTGGGTTTAATTAGGTTTGGTTTGGTTCGGTTAAAGTTGGTTCAGGTTGGTTTATTCTGATTTATTTAAAAATAATATTTTTAGCTGTTTAAAAATAGTTTTTGGGCCCAATAAATTTCAGAAAAATTACACTATGACTAATTATTTATTTTACACTCAAAAATATAATTTTTTATATTATTTTAATATTTAATTTAATTTACAAAAATATTTATTTCTGAAGAACATTTATTTTAAATAGTTAAAATTACAAATTTATTCCAAAAATTCATTTTTTTTTTAAATCCAGGTGTTTACACATCTGTCATGAAAAAGTATCAAATCGTCTTCTTACTTTGTTCGAACTTAGTAAATATGTATAGCAAAAAAATAAAAGAAAGAAAGGGATACCTCTGATTGATTTACTACATATTCTAATGTATTGCAAGCTTTGAATATGTTTTATTTTCAATATGCTGAGAAAAACAAAGGATTAGAAATAAAGTGTTTAGCCTATAAACCTCCAATTAATTATTAGCTTTTAGTATACAGTTTATGAACCCTGTTTGCTCGGCTAATAGGCTTTAGGTAATCCTTTTGGTGCTACTATCTTTACAATAAGACTTGATAGGTCCAGTTATAATTCTATTCTAATTTAATAAGTTTTGTATCTAAAAAAATCTTTGATCAAGAGTTAGCTTGGTAAATATAGGATACTTACTGTTGGTAAATGATAGTACTTTGCATTAATGCAACAGACTTTTTGGTACCTATCTAACACTAGTAGTAATAATTTGCAAAGTGTGCTCCCTTGAATTTTTTTGGGAACCATCAGTACCTATTATCCAAATTAACGGTAATTGCTTTCAATGGGTGTTATTCGAACTATAGAAATCACTAGTTGAGAATTTCAAGATAGCTCAGTAAATTATTTAAGATTATATGGAACTACATTGTTAGGCTAAGAGAATTCAATTCTACCTGTATCGTTACCTCTATATGGTATTTGTCTGCGGTGACTTTGACTTTGGCTGTTGGTAATAAAATAATTGTGGTTAATCGCCTAGTAATCTGATTAACCTGTAGGTAAGCACACATGGACCGAGCACATAACTAAAAAGAGCTGAGCCTTACTTGCTTTGTTTACTAAAAGAGAGACATTCAAGAAATTAACCGTTATTCTCAGGGGAAATGTGTTCATAAGAACTACATATTCCCTCTTTTGACACAAATATATTATCTTTATTTCTCCTTACACGAATATAAAGTATAAAACTAGGAAGAGTTTAGGTAGCACATCCAGAAAGTGCTAATAAGAAGTGGATTCTAACGATTAATTAGTTATAGATGGAATTGCAGCTGCAAGCAAACGGGGGGTCATCTCCGGCGGTGACGCCTCTGTCCCCGGTGCTGGATGAGTCAGAGTCGGAGCCGTCTTCGGATGGCGTTTTGTGTATTTCAGGGATAAAACAGAAACGATGAATCCGGCTACCGTGACGGCCAATGCTGTTATTCTGACAACAGAACCAATTATAACTGGCAAAGTCCACATGTGCGGAGACGGTGGCGAGGGCGGTGAGGGGGGTTGGTTCAGGGGAGGGAACCTCTCCTGCTTGCCAGGGTAGATGTCGTCGTCGGCATTGGCTAGCAGGATGAATGATAGGATCAGTACTATGGCCTTCATTGTGGAATGTGTACTCTCTCAAAGGCTCCTCTCTTCATTCTGGCATTCTAGACGAAGCCTTATATCCGACTGCCTGCATTCAAGACGAAACCTTATCATTCTTGTTCAGAAAATTTAATGTACCGATAAAAAATTTATAATACTTAAATACAGTAATATAAGTTTGATAAATTTATAAATGACGATAGGAATCGCCAGTGGGGTTGGCAAAAATTTGAAAAACTGAATTTTCGTAAATCCAGTTGGCAAAAATTCGACCTGTATTAAAAAAAAAAAAAATCAAATTTTCACCAACGGAGTTGGCGAAAATCAAAAAAATATATTAAAAAATAAAAATTTAAAAAAATATATCAAATTTTTGCCAACTCTGTTGGCGAAAATAGGGAAAAGTTGGTTTTTTTTATTGTTGGTTCGGTTCGGTTTACCCTTAGTTATTTGGTTTTTGCTTGGTTCACTTGGTTTTTGCTTGGTTCATTTTGTTTTTGTTTGGTTTTTGTTTGGTTCAACTTGCGAAAAAAATGGGTTCACCATATTTCCGCCAACTAGTTTGGCAAAAATTTCGTTTCCCAAATTTTCTTCAACTGCGTATATGAGCTGCACCTGGAGTCAATTTCAGTCTCCTACAACATCCAAAATACATTGGTTAGAGGACACATTGGAGTACCAAATGTACGACTCATATATGTAGTTGGCAAAAATTTCGGAAATCAAATTTTTGCCAACCCAGTTGGCGAAAATATGGTGAACCCATTATTTTTCCAAGTTGAACCAAGCAAAAATCAAACAAAAACCAAGTGAACCAAGCGAAAACCAAGTGAACCAAGCAAAACCAAGTAAAAACCAAGTGAACCAAACAAAAACCAAATAAATAAGGGTAAATCAAACCGAACCAACAATTCAAAAAAAAATAAACCAACTTTTTCCTATTTTCGCCAACAGAGTTGACGAAAATTAAATTTTTTTTTTTAATACAGGTCGGATTTTCGCCAACTGGATTGGCGAAAATCTAGTTTTTTAAATTTCCACCAACCCCACTGACGATTCCTATCGTTATTTATAAATTTATCCAACTTATATTGTTGTATTTAATTATTATAAAAAAATTATCGGTAAAGTAATTTTTTTTGTTCTCTGTTTGGTATTTTCCAACTGCCTACATTCTATTGTGAAGTTTACTTAGAGAAAAACTTTCTAATTCCCAGTTGTGTGTCTCCTTTACTTGAACTAAGTTGATATTTTTGCTTGTTTATGTGCGACTTCTGAGTTTTATAGGAATTTATGGTCCAACTTAGGGTGCATGACATACAACATTTGAAGTTGTGTATAGATAATTAGGTATAATTAAATACTTGTATTTGATCTTCATACGGATGAGAACAATATATTCAGCCATACATGTGTTAGTCCCGAGACGGATCAAAGATAATAGAACGCAGGCCATAGTAGTGCTGTTAGCGAGACCCGAAGGTCCGTTCCCTACTAGAACCCAAGTTGTCGTCGAGATCAGAGATTCACACAAGAGTTCCTCATCTAATATTTCTCGATTCCAATGAAGTACGAACCAAGAACATGTTACAAACTGGCTCCGAAGAAAATGAAGATTACAACAAGCAACAAGTAAAACGTTTTAACACCCGAATTTTTTTAAAATTTAAAGATAAATTTTTGGGATTTTTCTGTGATTTTTAATTTTTTTAAATTAAATGTTCTTCAAAGGATTAATATTTTTGTACATTATATTAAGTATTAAAATATTATAAAAATTATATTTTTTAGTGTATAATTATTAATTGGATGTTGTGTAATTTTTCTGTAATTTATTGAGCTCAAAAACTATTTTAAAATAGCTAAAAATATTATTTTTGGATGAACCTGACCGAACCAACTTGAACCAGACCGAACCAACCAAAACTGAACCCAACTAAATCCAATCTGTCCTAACGGGTTGGATCTGAACCCGACCTGACCCGCCGACCCGACCCGCCGACCCGACCCGCTCCCACACACCCATGTGGAGAAACGGTGTAAACTCCCTAAAAAAATTTAATTTTATTTATCTTATTATCTTGACATTTTCAGTAGGAGAATGGAGGGTGGGGATTCAAAAAACAATTATAAAAAATTAATTTCCTGACATGTCGAATTCTCGATCGATGCGTCGGATTCTCGACATGCTCCCCAAGGAGCTGCCTTCCCCGACTAACAGCCACGCCAATCGCAGCGGAGGCAGAAGCAGAAGCAGGGACACCAACTTAGACAACTTAAAAAATCTTCATACATGGACTAATGAAGGTATAAAAAAAACAAATAATAAAAATTCATCGGTATATGGCTTTATCTGAACCTGAAACCCAGTAAGATACCTGAAACAATATCAGGACCATGCCACGAACTCATCGGTATCCTCATATTTGCCATCTGAGCTATCGAATGCAAAATAACAGAAACTGGGTGACTTGCGAGCTCTACTGGTGACATTCCGAAAATGACATATTTCGTTGAAAATATCCATATAGAAGTAGTTGTCAATAGGTTACAAATTTTTAGGGGGTTATGTTCTGTTTTCTAACATTTTTTACCGTTACAATTTTTTTTTTCCTGACAGTAAAATGTGGTTGTCAATAGGCATCGTTTAATATTTTGTGTGACTCTAGTATCGATATGGCACAAGCAGGGTGAACACATAACTTAGTAAAGAATTAAAGAAAGATATTTGAAAGAATTAAACAAAGATATTTACACGAAGAGGAAGAACTTTGGTCAGAAGGTTGCTTTCTCAAGAATGATGAATTAATTCGAGAAAAGCTTTATATAAACTTTATGGGGTGTTGAAATCGTCAACAACGTCAAGTGCACAAGTGATTCATTTGTTTCTTTTAATGTATTATTAGAACTAACGTAGAAATTTTACATGTGACCCT
Organism: Iris macrosiphon; assembly: GCA_036927795.1. Taxonomy (NCBI): domain Eukaryota; kingdom Viridiplantae; phylum Streptophyta; class Magnoliopsida; order Asparagales; family Iridaceae; genus Iris; species Iris macrosiphon. The sequence goes on from JAYESA010000010.1 coordinate 21,098,938, forward strand.
GAGACTATAGTACTAATAATAGTTAGTGATGTTTCGTGTACACAATTTATTTCTATTTTCGAACAATAATAGTTGTGTGGACCCTAAAATATTGGAGTGTTATAGGCTTACTTGGGTCTTATTGCATGGGTGCACTTTATCTGGGCATGATTCAAACTTAGGCTAAACTTATTGTCAGTAGATGCTGAGCTCTAGCCTGTATGGTTGTAACTTTTTGTGGCACTTACCTTGGGGCTTTATTTTCTGGTTTCTTGGTAATACTTATCCCCTCATCCTTGGGTTTCAGACCTTCACAATTAGCTGTTGCTCAGTTCTTTATCAAGAATGAGTACTGTAAAGTTCATTCAATGTCCAGTTGTCCCCAAGCATCTCATCGTCGTTGCCATCATCCAAATCTGTTCTAACAACATGTGTCAGCTATGGAACACTGGAAATCTCCATAGAAGATTTGACATAGTTCTTATGACCATCTTTAGCCACACTTTACTCCCCTATGCTGATTCCAAATTGATAGCCAAGATAACTATGAGCAAGAGAAGCATTGTCACAAGACCTAGAATGCTAGTTGGTGCAAGTAGGTATGCTTACATTTTCGGCAGTGCCCTTTTCGCCAATTCGGGATGTTAGATTGTATCTCGTTTTCGGTTGAGCGCTCAATAGGAGGATGACAATGGAGTTGATAATTTAGTCCCACATCGGATAGCAGGTGGGATTATGAGGTACAGATAATTAGGATTGGTTCAGGCCTTACATGAAAATTCTCTTTTAAGGCATATGAGGCCAGTCCAATATCGTACCTCATGGTGCAACTCTGGTTCGGATCACCGCGTTCCTAACAAGTGATATCAGAGTCCAAGGTTACGGGACTGTTTTGAATGACTATAATTGGTTCGAGACAGATGGTGCTGAACGTTCATGGATTATACGGACTCTTCTCAAGGTGGAGTAGGAGCATCAAATATACGAATTGGCTTTAAAGGTGGATCTGACGAGTCCAAGGTGGAGCAAGACGTTATGGTTGGCACACAATGGTGGTATGAATGAACATGTCAGATTTAGTTCTATGGTCGAACAGATCGAGATGACAATATGTTGGATCTTCTGGGTGCTCGGTTAGCGGGAACGGACAAAGGTAGCCGGAGTATGCTAAGGTTGTTCGGCTAGCGGGAACGAGTAAAGGTAGCCTGAGTGTGCTAAGGGTGCTTGTCATGTCCCAATCCTGAAGGTCCTGACAACGCCCCCGTCAGACGCGAATGACCGTGCCTCAGCGCTCCCGCGAGACGTATATCGTTTACCATCGAGTCGTGTTGCCGTGCGAGCCTAGGATTATGCTCGCACAAGACAACATCGTTAAAGTTGTGGCTATCATCGAATCGTTCAAGTACGCAGCAGAGGGAAAACATTAGTCCTTCTGAGTATACGAGGCAAAGATCAAGGCACGAGGTTCTCTGAATATAATGACATCGTTCCATACATTATGTCCCTCTATACAAAAGCAGCTAAAAAAAATTATATACGACTCAAGGCATCGACACCAGATTTTTGGGTCCTGGGAATGAGGCACGGCTATCGCTTTCTCTGACGATCCAGCACCTGCGAACAAATAAACTGTTGGGGGGCCAATACTTGGAAGAAAGTACTGGTGAGTATAAAATCAACGAACATAAGCAACATTCACTAAAACCAACACTAAGTAAGCATGTGATAAAATATTACATTACTAGTGATCTTTCTAGTTTTACCTAGGTTCTTTACATGCAGTACAGGAGCAGAGTCATATTACTTCATTTTGAAAACATCTTTGAAATCAGAGTTCAGTTCAATAACTAATCATAAAAGACAAGCAGTTCAAGCACGATGTGCCAATTTTTATACAATCAGGGTGTGCGCAGCGTATCTCGTGAGCTATACTCAAAGACTCTAGGGATAATGCATCATCTAGTGGACTATTCTTTTATACTACAAGGCGATCATCAAATACAAGCAAGCATGCAAGTCTAAGTGTGATGCAAGACAATAAGCCAAAAATAACATATCACTTATATAGTGATTCTTACCCCTTGCCGAACGGTTATCCCTACAACAGACATACAAGTTAGCAACATATGCATATATATGAATAAGGTTCTATTCCATGTTTGTCTCTGCATCAAACAGTTAGGTATGTAAGAATGCTAGCTTAGCATGCGCACTAACTATATGATGGCCCATGGAAACCATGATTAGCAATTGGGATGTTCAAGCCCAACTCGCTAATAGACTGACACCCTTCTTTAATCCACGAGCAGGGTGTCCTGTCCTCTCCTAGGCCGAACGATTCACAGTGTCCCAGGAACCGATCGAGAGGGTACATCCTTGTGCACAAGTTTGTCCAGACTGATGCATGAATGCACTACTATCAGATAACATACAATGGAAGCAAGTGATAATCAAGCAAACTTTTTTATATTGATGTACGGAGCACGTAGCCATCAATTCTCTTCTTTTTACTTAGCCTAGTACTCGATATCCGGGGCACGTAACCATCGATGTACCGGAGTCGTAACCATCAAGTTTTAGCCTGTATCATATCTTGTTTCAGTTCAAGCATTTCAAATAATTCTATCTTTTTACAATACTATAATTCTAGCATGCAATATCTTACTGTTCTATATATCTATCAAGCATCTAGATATCGATCATCCCGTGATTTTTTTCCGCAAAGATTTTTCACGTCAAAATTCTCTGTGTCTGCGTGGATTATTTTTTTGTGGTTTGGTGTTTGGTGTTTGGTTTGTGCGTTGTATTGCTAGGTTCTCTCGCAGGTACTCTCTGGTTTTGGGGAAGGTTCCCGCGCTTCTTTCCCAACAGTATGGTATCAGAGCCAGGTTCTGAAATTTTTAGAAGAGTGTCAGGAGTTGACAGGCAAGCCAGGGAGGAGAGATTGACGCGAAGTCGGTACGCACGGTAAACCTGAACGGTATCAACTATCATTACTGGAGGAGCAAGATGAATGATCTGCTATTTGTCAAAAAGCTGCATGTGCCGGTATTTGCTTCCGAGAGGCCCAGTGACAAATTCGAAGAGGGCTGGAATTTCGAGCATATACATATGTGTGGGTACATCAAGCAGTTCATTGAAGAGAACATGTACAATAACGTTGTCAGTATTAAGCACGTGAGGACACTGTGGGATAAGCTGGAATCTTTGTATGCGAAAAAGACCGGAGTAAATAAATTGTTCCTGATCCGGATGATGATGGGTCTGCGATACAAAGATGGGACGTCTATTAAGGATCACTTGAGTGAGTTCCAAGGCGTGGTTGACCAGCTATCCTCGATGGGAGTCAAGTTCGAAGGCGAGGTTCAGGGGCTATGGCTGCTGTGTACATTGCCAGACTCGTGGGAGACTGTATGAGTGTCTATGATCGCTTCTTCTCCGGAAGGCGTAGTCATTCTGGAGTTTGCCAAGAGCGGGGTACTGAATGAAGAGATGCGGAGACGTTCTCAGGGTAATTCATCCACATCCCACTCAGAGGCGCTTGTTTCAGAGAGCCACGGAAGGGGTAAAAGCAGGGGTCCAAGCGGTGGCAGAGAATAAAGCAGGGGAAGGTCCAAGGGTCGGTACGAGAACTCATAGTGTTACCATTGTGGCAAGAAGGGCCACATCAAGCAGAACTATTTTGCTTGGAAGAGAGAGAAGAAGGGCGACAAGGAAAAGCAAAGTAAGAACACTACAGCGGCGGCCTCGACACATAGAGGCGACGTGATCATTGTTGGTGATGAGGTAGTTATGAACCTCATCTACGATGACAACTCTTACTAGTAGACTCAGGTGCTTCAACGCACGTATCTCACAACAGGGCAATATTTGCTATTTACACAATAGGTGACTGTGGAGTCTTGAAGATGGTCAATGGAGATGTGTCAAAGGCGGTTGCCATTGGAGATGTACATTTGAGGACGAAGACGGGTGCAATTCTTGTTCTCAAAGATGTCTGTCATGTCCCTGATATCCGTTTTAACCTGCTATCGGTTGGAAGGTTGGATGATGAGGGTTTCTTCAGTCTCTTCGAGAACAGTCAGTGAAAACTTTCCAGAGGTTCGATGGTGATTGCCAGAGGAAGCAAGAGGTCCAAACTCTACTATATAGAAGGGAGAGCACATGAGGCACATGAGGTTAACGCAACCACTGGTGCATCTACTGAGTTGTGGCACAGTCGGCTCAGCCATATTAACGAGAAGAGGATGAGCTACTTGGTGAACAGGAAATGATTCCAGGGCTATAGTCCACAAAGTTGGAGAAGTGCATGCACTATTTGGCAGAAAAGCAAAATATGGTGTCTTTCCAAAGTCATCCAAGTTCAAGGAAGCCGGCGTTGCTCGAGTTGATTCACTCGGATGTCTGCGGTCCTATGAAGGTAAAATATATTGGTGGTGCTTCTTATTTTATAATATTTATTGATGACTATTCCAGGAAGGTTTGGGTCTATACCATAAAGATCAAGAATCATATGCTGCCCACTTTCAAGGAGTTTTAGGCCTCTGTTGAAGGGGAGACGGACAAGAAGCTGCTTTGTGTTTAGTCGGATAATGGCGGCGAGTATATCGGTCGGACAATTCTGCCAGTTCACTTTTATTAACCCTATAGACATTCTGTAATATTGGCTCTGTGCCTGGCACAAAGTCTATAGAGAACTCAATATCTCTGTCTAGTGGCAATCCCTGTAACTCCTCTAGAAAGACATCCAGGAACTCTGCTATCAAATGATATGGTAGCTTCTTTTCTTCTACCAAAGCTCCACAAAAGATGCACCTGCTCTGCTCCGCTGCTCCTCTGGCAATCTCGAACTCTGGCTCTCCCGGCGGTCGAAATATCACTCTGCCTCCATGATAATCTATACTAGCATGGTGCCTACTCAATCAATCAATCCCGAGTACAATATCGTATCCCGGAAGTGGCATTACGAGTAAGCACCCACTCAACTCCTGGCCTCCCAATAAAACTCTTCGATCCTTACAAAAATTACTGACTAGGATAATGCATCCCCCAGTCGTGATCTTACAAGTCCTAGCCAAGGATTCAGCCTCTAAATGATGCTTAAGAGCAAAAGATACAGACACAAAACTATGGAAAGCACTATAATCGAATAAAGCCAATGCTGGGATAGAATCGAGAAGAACGAATAAAGCAAATACTGGGATAGAATCAAAAAGCTCGTCCCTGAGGTGCACCTCTCTGATGCTGCTGGTGCTGAGCGAACCTTTGCTACTGTAGCGGAAGTGGATGTCCCCTTTGCTGAACTGCGGGTGGCCTCGCTGGTGCTTCTTGAACCAGTGCTCTAGCTGGTCCTTCCTGAGCTGGACAAGCTAGACAATCTCTCAGCTGGTGGCCGGGTGACCCACAGAAAAGGCATACTCCCAACCTTTTTTGACAACCTTCTTGATGTGTCCTAGATTTTCACATAATACACAATGAATGACCTGTTGTGCCTGCCTCTGTGGCTATTGCTGGTGATAACCACTAGATGGTGCATGGTGCTGCTGGTGATGTGCTGAAATGGTCTCTACAGCTGCTAAAAGTGGGGACGGTTGGCTGGTCCCGCATTACCACTCACTCCTCCAGAAATATCATGGCCTCTTTTGGGCCTGAGGTCCAGATCATCCCCAGCAATCTGGGCATCCATCAGAATGCCCTCAAAGGTAGCAGTACAACGTCCAGAAGTACGAGATTTGATCTCTCTCATCATCCCTTTTCTGAACTTTTGGGCTCAATCTTTTGGGTCTCGAATTATCGACGGTGCAAAATGACTCAAGCAGCAAAACTCTACGGCGTACTCGTCGAACGATATGTTCCCTTGGACCAAGTCATGAAATTGACTCTCCAAGGCTCCCAAGGTCACGTTAAAAAAGGACTTCTTCTTGAAAAGCTCCTTGAAAGCCTCCCAAGTAAGTCCTAGAGCAGTAAGTCTCAGCTCCATGTGATACCACGTGAGTGCGATATCGAACAACTAGCTGTCGGAGGCCTCGATTTGCAGGCTATCTGGAATCTGAGCCAAGCACAAGTTCCTCTCCATGTCCTCCAACCAATATTCGACGTAGAGTATCCCTTCAATACCCTTGAACTCCTGAGGTGACATCCTCTTGAAGTCTACTATAGTTCCTTTCCTCTGCTGCTACTACTGGCTAGGGTGTTGTTGCTGCTTGACGACTCTCTCTACTGCATGTAGAGCCACCTGGTGAGAATTTTTCATGCCCTCCCTCATCAGCTTTGTCTGTGCTTGGCATACCTCTGCCTGCACCCTTTGTGCCTCATCCTGAATGCGTTGAGCCTCGGCCGACATCCTCTGAGCATCCACTATGCCCTGTATCAAGACGAACATTTGTGCCCCGTCAGCAGACACACCTCCATAAAATAGAATCTGCGGTGGTGGTAGAAGGTCCTTTATAACAGTCGGGACAACCCTCTGACCAAGTGGGAGAGGAGGACCCCGGAGTCTGCTGAAACTCCTACATGAACAAGTAAAGTAGGAGGAGGAGCTCCAACTGTCTGGGTGGCAGGCTGAGAGATGGCAGACCTCTCGGAAGCTGCGGGTCCCGATCTCTGCAATCTGGTCTTTGGCGGCATCCTGAAGACAGATCGAAACAAGAAGAAGTCAATTAAGGCAAAAGATATGATATCATCAAAGAATGACAAAAAAATTTAAAGGAAGCAATTATTCAGAATGATAAGAATATCAAAATTAATAAACTGGAAGTTTTTCTAGTTGTGATTGAGTATACTCTCATCCTATATCCTATATCCAATAGATGGATCATAATAATACTCTAAGTTTGATTAGTACTATGATATTGTATTAGTTGTGACTTTGATACTCGAAGACTTGCATGGGCCACCATAAAAATGTGTCATGACCCATGCCCAAAATTTGGGCATGAGTCGTGGGTACGTCCAGCCTACGCCGCAACATCGGTGGTAGAACACTGTCTAGGTCATAATACTATCTATCACAGCTCACAATAATATAAAACTTGTCAATGATCTCAACTCCATAAAAAGGACAAGAAGAATATAAATATGATGACAATATCAATACTCAATCACATAATTCTATAAGAAAGAGGAATGACACGATAATGATATTGTCACTCCCCTGTCCCAAAATACGCGGAACCAGGTCACGTGGCAATAGCCAGCTTTCACATCTCCGAGGATATCCTAATTTAATGGATCCTGACGAAGAGTGCTACGCTGTCCTAAATACTAACATGTCCCAAATATATATATATATGCAACAAGTAAACTAATCTCATCCACAATATAAAACAGCAAGAAGTACTAAATAAACTGCTGGAAGATAAACACCAGTCTCAAGATAGCATAGTACAACCAAGAATGTCTGGTGGGAACAAACCCACTACTATGACGGAATAAATGTGCTGAAATGACAGATAAAAGAGTAATAACTGGGGCATCGGCTGGCTAGATAATGATGCTCCCAATCCTAGGCAGAAGGCCTACCAAGTGATCACGGAAACTATGACCGTAGCACCTCTAGCTCCTCTGCGGTAGCAAACCTCGTCTCCTGTCCTGGGCCGTACACGGTGGGGTAATATGCCTCGTCCAAATCTGGAAAGGTACCAGGTCCTCAGAGGGACGTAACAAGATACATAGAAATATGCCATATATAAATACTGAGTAAAATAAGTACAATAAAGGGTGTGCTAACCATCTATGTGAATGCAATGCCAGGACAACATTTGTACGTATGAGTAGGTGTAGGCATAACGTCCATACCGCTCCGAAGAACGGAGAATCTGTACAGTATATACGTCCATACCGCTCCAAAGAACGGGGAATCTGAATAATATAACGTCCATACTGCTCCGAAGAACGGGAAATCTGAATAATATAACGTCCATACCGCTCCGAAGAACGGGGAATCTGCATAAAGGGGGTCATTGGATCCGTGGCTCCTCTGGATACTACGGATTCCAATGTGTGTATCCCATACGCCTACTAGTTGTCCTCCCCGCCTAATGTAGATACACAAATTGAATACTCGACATGCATACCACGTATCTATATGCCAGTCTCTAAGAAATAAAATAACCCTGGGCTTCGTACTAACCGTGATGCATGTCACACGCACCGATAGCTAGTCAAGTACGCGGACCCGCATCCCAATATGAATATGTCACGGTGAAACGTGTAAGAGTGTCAGGTCTCGGAAGATATCAGAGTATCCTCCAATAGGGTAGGTCTGCTAATGACTAGGTTAAGTACACTAACCATCGATGTATCCGTCGACTGCACCCGAATCAATCTCGGACGCGTATAGTTGTATAAAATAAAAGCAACAAGGATACAATACAACATATGCATAACTTAATTTAGACAGTAAATATGGCAAGGTATCTTGCCTGAGTCCTCAAGCTGTGAATGCCAATAGCCTGCTCCTGTGGTGTCTCCTGGCTGATCCAATGATCCTAAACACACCAATATAATATAGCAATCCATCATCAGACACTAAGTAATATATATACTACGTTGCTCTTCGGTACTGATGCAAGGATCCTGTCGGTCGAATACAGAGTCGCGGGTGCATGTAGCTAAGATACACACGTGCCCTGTCTTCAGTCACCGTGTATCCCGCAACAGTAAGAATACTAAGGTCATCAGTCACCAACTAATTACGTTTAGTATAATTAATGGTCCTTATTATCCATATTAAGCATACTTGTCGATGTCCAGCTTTATTGATGCATTACAAGTCTTTAATAACAATCTCTGCTACAAGGACATTCACTAAGTTATTAATTACTAACTTATTAGTCATTAAGCAATCTGATTAGGCATACATATAATCACAATTAGGGTTTCCAAATTAACTATCTCGTGTCCATGCAAGGACACGACACGACGATACGACGCTACACGTACGACAATATCATGAGGAAGAGGGGTATGTCGGGGGATACTGTCACGCCCCGATTTTGGCTAATCGATAATCGTCCCCCGGGCGTGATGCCGTGCACGCGTAGGGCGCGCGTGCACAAGGCCTTAGGCATAAGGATATTCTTTAGAACAATGCAACAGAGTGGACATATAAGATAACACAAGGTTGAGGCATAGAAAAGTTTCTCTTTTATTCATAATGAACATCTTTTTACATCGCTTGACTCAAAAGTATAAAATGCCCCACGGGCTTACAAACTTGGACGCAAAATGAGATAGCCGATCCATACATTATGTCCCTTTACATAGATTTAATAAAGCACAAAACACCTTGGGTGCGAGTAAGCACCATCGCCTTAGCGATATTCAGCAACGGAGAGAGTGAAAGGCTTCTAGCTTGAGCCTCCAAAAGTCTTGGCCACGAACCGCCAAGGATCCCAAAAGTTCGGAGAGAACTTCAGCTCCTCGCCGCGTCGCCTTGCGCCGGGGAACCTGCTACAATGAGGGTCAGTACTTCGGAAAGTACTGGTGAAGGCTAGCTGCTCAACTTTACCAAGCTCATGAGATGAGATCTAATGAGTATGCTATAATTATGTTCTTAGGTGGGTTTCTATTCTTGCCTAGTTCAGATTTCATTTAGCAGGTATGCAAGAATAAAATAACATAACTTCACATGCCACCGTTCGGTGACTTTACCTGTCCCGTCTGAACCACCTGTACAACTTACCATAGCCTTCCCTGTCACGAAGACATAGTTAGTCTGCACAGTTTAAATATACACAATATCTTTCTTGGTTGGACAGGGGATGGATCGGCTGACATTCCGCCTCAGGTAGCTAGCCTTTGGCGGACGCACGGACCCATCCAAGCGCTAGGACTACACTAGCAAATGTTCTACCCAGGTCGAAGCGGTCCCGGTGCCCCGGCGACCGTTCGTAGAACGTTACCCCTTGTATACAAGTTTGTCTAACACCAACCCACCAAACACATAGTTAACACATAAGAATTTAAAGAACGGCATGCACGGAACCGCTATACTGTGCTACCATAATCAACCGACACGTTATATGCAATAACATTCAGCAGTTTAAAGAAGAACAACTTGTGCTATAAATAAGTGCCGATCAATTAATATACCCAACGGACGTGCATGCATTAATGAATTTATGCAAGGTTCTGAATGACAAGCAATGAATGTTCCAAGCCTACTTCTTATCTTTTCATTCAACTTTATATATATTTGGTATCGTTTGAATGAATGCACAACTGAGTCAACTTTATTATGAACGGAGCCCTTGGAAAGAAGGTGCTTATCGAAATAAAGCCACTCACAAGTTGGTTGAATAGGAAGAAGAAGGAGAGATCCCTAAGACTCCGCTCACGCGTCGTCTACACGATCACCTGCACGCACCAACGGATGATCAATACCTCCTGCTTCGGTCTCCAAGGCCTGATACGAAATGCAAAATCCTAAGAACGAAAGCAATGAAATCCATTGAAACCGTTCAAGAAAACGCAAGTCATAAAACCAACAAGAAAGCAACCAAGCGGCACGAAAACGGACAAGAAACCAACGCAACGGAAAGGCCCCTCTCGACTCTGCCGCCGAGTCCATCCTCGAGGCACAATCCATTGTATATGGGACCTAATTCCGAAGAAACCAATCCATAACGAGAAAAGGATCTTAATTCAATCTGTCCCGTTCGGACGGTCGTAAGTATTTCTTGGCCGCGCTCCCCGAATAGGGGGAACGGGGCATTACATCATAACCATCCAAAAGAAAATTTCGTCCCGAAACTTAGGAATAGAACCTACCACTAAGGAATAATGAGGGGAACCTTTCCCTCATATCAGCTTCAAGTTCCCAGGTCGACTCCTCGACCGAGTGGTTCCGCCACAGGACACGCACTAGCGAGACGGTTCGGTTCCGCAACTGCTTCTCTTTACGATCCAAAACTTGGACAGGCTCTGCCGCGTACGACAAGTCCGCTTGCAGATTCAACTGACCCAAGTCGATTATGTGGTTCGGGTCGTGTACAAACTTTCTCAGCTGTGAAACGTGAAAAATATTGTGTACTTCTGATAGGGCAGGCGGCAAAGCAACTTGATAGGCGACCGGAGTAACCCGTTTGAGAACTTCAAACGGTCCAACAAATCTCGGACTTAGCTTCCCTTTTACTCCGAATCGCATAACTCCGCGCATAGGCGAGACTTTCAAGAACACATGGTCCCCTTCAAAGAATTTAAGGGGGCGACGTCGAGCATCGGCATAACTCTTTTGTCGGCTTTGTGCTGTCTTCAACCGTTCACGAATCAACCGAACTTTTTGGACGGTTTGTTCAACCAGCTCCGGCCCAAGGATTTGTCGTTCTCCGACTTCGTCCCAGCAGATTGGTGACCTACACTTTCGCCCATACAAAGCCTCGTACGGAGCCATCTCGATGCTGGACTGATAACTGTTGTTGTATGCAAATTCGGCCAGCGACAGGTAGACGTCCCAACTTGACTTCGAATCGATCACGCAGAGGCGCAACATGTCTTCTAGTATCTGATTCACTCGTTCCGTCTGACCATCGATTTGTGGATGATAGGCTGAGCTAAACTTCAACTTGGTCCCCATCGCCAACTGAAGGCTCTCCCAGAAACGCGAGATGAATCGCCCGTCCCGATCTGATAGTATAGAAACTGGCACTCCGTGCAGCCGGACTATCTCGTCAAGGTAGGTCTGGGCGAGGCGATCGGCGCTCCAAGTACTTTTGATGGCAATGAAGTGTGCAGACTTGGTTAACCGGTCGACGATAACCCAGATCGCGTCGTTCCCCCGTTGCGTCCTTGGCAGGCCAACAATAAAATCCATGCAGATGTGCTCCCACTTCCATTCCGGGATAGCAAGATTTTGCATCTCCCCGCCCGGCCTCTGATGCTCTGCTTTCACCCTTTGACAAGTTATGCATTGGGACACAAAGAGTGCAACATCTTTCTTCATGCCGTGCCACCAGAAGGTCGTTCGGAGGTTCTTATACATCTTCGTGCTCCCGGGATGGATCATATAGGCTGCGTAATGAGCTTCCGCAAGGATCTCCTTTCTAAGTTCTGAATCATCGGAGACGCATAGCCTTCCTTTCACCCGCAACGCTCCATTTTCATCTACTGCAAAGTCCTTCGCCTTTCCCGCTAGAATTTGCTCGTGCATCTTCCTTAGGAAAGGGTCGTCTTTCTGAGTAGATGTGACCCGCTCTATTAGGTTGGGTACGAATCGTATTTGAGCGACCCGCGCGCCACGATATCGAATTCGGAGTTCGATGCCCATTTCTTCTAAGTCCCTTCGTAACCTGCGATCGACTGACAGAGATCCAACGAAGATCCGACTCAAAGCATCCGCTACAACGTTCCCTTTTCCAGGCGTGTAGTCTATCGTTAAGTCGTAATCTTTTATCAATTCTAGCCAACGGCGCTGACGAAGGTTGAGGTCTGTCTGGGTGAATAGGTACTTTAAGCTCTTGTGATCAGTATAAATTCGGCAAGGCACTCCATAAAGGTAGTGTCGCCACAATTTCAGGCCAAAGACAATTGCCGCTAATTCCAGGTCGTGTGTAGGATAATTTTTCTCGTGCTTCTTTAGTTGCCTGGAGGCATAGGCTATCACTCGATCTCGCTGCATAAGTACACACCCCAAACCTTGCCCGGACGCGTCGCTAAATATTTGGAATCCCGAGATCTCGTCTGGTAGTGCAAGTAACGGGGCAGAGGTGAGGCGATGCTTTAACTCTTTAAACGAAGCTTCGCAGTCGGCGGACCACTCAAACGCGACTCCCTTTTGTGTGAGGCGAGTCAGAGGTAGTGCAAGTTTGGAAAAATCCTTCACGAACCGTCTGTAGTAGCCCGCCAGCCCGAGGAAGCTTCGAATCTCGCTAACGGATGCAGGTCGCTTCCACTCGACAATGGCCTCCACCTTCTTCGGATCGACTGAGATGCCTCCCGCAGAAATGATGTGCCCGAGGAAAGATACACTACTTAGCCAGAATTCACACTTACTCAGCTTAGCATATAGCTGGTTGTCCCGAAGAGTTTGTAGCACGGTCCGCAAGTGCTCTGCATGTTCTTCCTCACTCTTCGAATACACCAAGATATCATCGATGAATACTAATACAAACTTATCGAGGTAGGGCCGGAACACAAGGTTCATTAAACTCATAAAGGCAGCGGGTGCATTGGTTAGTCCGAACGGCATCACCAGGAACTCATAATGGCCATAGCGAGTTCGAAAAGCTGACTTTGACACATCGTCTGGCTTGATCTTTAGTTGGTGATAGCCCGAACGGAGGTCGATTTTAGAGAATACCGTGGCAGCTTGCAACTGATCGAAAAGATCGTCTATTCTTGGAAGAGGATACTGGTTACGAATTGTCACGCCCCAATCTCCCGCAAGCTCGATAGTCCCCGCTGAACGTGAATCACCACGTTTACAGCTCTCCCGCAGGACCATCGTTCTCATCGAGACGTGATGCCGTACGAGCCTGGAGTTGCGCTCGTACAAGGCGATGTTGTCAAACACCAAATGTTATCATTGAAACAACCAAGTTGCAGCGGAAGTCAAGTATTGTGTACCAAGCACACAATCAGAATAATACGCAGTGAAGCTCACGATAGGGTCAAATGAAATGCCTCATCGAAGACAAGGCCACGAAGGCGATGTCACGAAGGCGATGAAATACTCTTGCTCTTTTCTCTAGCCCACAAAGGTACTTACAGTTCATACATCATGTCCCGTATATCCAAGCAGCGCCACTACGCCTGCGTACCTGAAATAATGCCCACAAACGTGGGTCAGTACACAACCGTACTGGTGAGCGGGGTAACCCACTCGCCTAAGCCGACACTAAGTAAAAAATAGTGAATGCAAACAGTTATATGGTGATCTTTCTAGTTGAATCCTAGATTCATTTCATGGCATAGGGATGACATGTTAAGGAAAGTTGTAAAGCAGTTTAAGCATGCAAGTACTCAACTCAAACCAAACGACAAGCAAATATATAAGCAACTCGAGGGAAACTAGCATGCAAACCGTCCTGCTCAAGTCCAAGCAACACGATAACATGTCGAACCATCAACCAAGCCTCAATATCCATCCTCAACCAACACTTACAATCCAAATCTCACAGTGCACACTCTTGCCGAGGCAAGGTGGCCGCGCCTACACGAAAGCCAAACCAACAAAAGAAAAGCAAGCCAACACTATACTATATGAAGTCACTGGCCAAGCCATAAAGGACTTTGATCGGACTGATCAAATGCGGTTCTCCTCGAAACAGCGCTAAGTAGCTAACCCACCTGGATCGATTCCAACCGCTGGCACCGCGCCCAAGACGCGTTACCCAATTGTCTCCTCCATGGCCGAACGGTCCCGGTGCCCCGGAGTACCCGTTCGAGGAGACCAAACCCTGTGCAATACAGGTTGTCCGTGACATGCAGACACCAAGTAGGTATGACGAGAGGATCGAACATTCTCGCCCCACCAAACGATCCTAGACTCGTTCCGCCAATAATCCAACCAACACATCCATAACCATTCTTCCAACATATAGCCCAAGGCACCATTCACAAGTTATTCCCATAGGCACAATGCCTCTTCTCAACACAGTATTTCCAATGGTGCAACACCCATGCTCAAAGCTAACCCATGGCACAATGCCGTTTCAGTGGCACAATGCCCCATTCGTGGCACGATGCCCCATCAAGCGGCACAACACCCTCGCCGATGCAGTTGTTCGGTTTTGAACCATAACTGCTCGCTTTGCAAGACAAAGCGACCAAGTGATACCCGTGCACGGATGCACGCTCGCTCGTCCAAATCTCAATGTTCCCAATCTCTCAATGCATCATTCCAACTGTCCAAGCATAATCCCAATTATCCAACCAACTGCCTCAAATGTAATATTCTAACTCTAGCTCCAACTATCCAACGCACAAACCAAATCAAGCCACAATCCTACCAAGCCAATGGCGTACACTCTATGCACGCCTCAGTGTAGTGATTCCCAATGTTTCAGCCCAAGTGTTCAAGCCATTACGTGTTTTCCATATTATTAGGCATGAAGGAGTAGAGGAGAAGGGAAAAAGCCCACTCACAATGATTGATCCCGTTAGGCATCCTGTCCTGCCGATACGGCCAATCCCTTGAACCCGTGGTCCGATGCAAGCGCGATCTACTCAACTGGTATGACCGTGCGAGCAGGCCGTGCTCTACAAATCATCCGACCGATCGGACTAAGGAAGATGGCATTATCATTCCAACTCAGCTATCTCAGTACTGCTCTGAACGAACACCTGATTTCCATCGAACCCGCTAGCCATCTGCACATGAAACAACTCAATCAATACTTATTTCCAAAATCCAACAAATCAAATGGAACCAGCATTTGTTTCATTCAATCCGACTCAGCGTAACGCACCGTACGGTTGCGGGGCGTTACATAATATACCACTTAGAATCAGGTTCGTCCACGAACCGTGCTGGTACTCATTCCTATCACATGCCACAATCCAATTCCATGGATCTGCTCTATGCAACTCACATTATCCTGATCCAGACTCAGCATCTCGCTCTGTTGAATGCTCGTACAAATTCTATATTCCCACATCCTCCTTGCAGCTCAATACGAATTCTTCGTATCGCTTAGTTTTGGATCGATACACATATTTAAGGCGTCCCTAAAATACATGTATTTCAGCCGAGCTTTGCGATAGCGAATTTGGATAAGTTACAAGGGTATCTTTATGTCCGAGGCATCTATTAGCTTCACTCCCAAATCGAACCAATCCTGATTTCCATTCCAACATGTTCGCTTGAGCACTATTTTCAATATGATGATTTTCCACCGATCAATCAGTCTGAGTTCCAACTCAATCCATCCAACTATTTCTGAATCCGCACTAGCAACATCTCCAAATATATCTCATGCACCGAACGATCAACTCAAATGATACTACCCCATCTAGGCGACTTACCCAAATATCAACTTTGCTTTCATCAGCTCAGTCCAACACCTCTTCCTCAATCTCAATACCTCACAGGGTGAACATCTATATTGAGGTTTGTGTGATCCACGAAGATCTCGCCGCCACGCCAAAGGGATAGTGTCGCCACGATTTCAACGTGGACACACTCGCCACAATTCCTAGGTTGCGCATGGAATAGTTCTTCGCGCTGCTTCCACTGCCTCGAAGCATAGGATATCACCTTCGCCTTCCGAATGAGCACGCTTCCCAGACTAAGTTTCGAGACATCTTGTAAATCTGAAGCACGTCTGTCCCTTCCAGTATTCGCAAAGATTTGATTTGAACGAGCCGCCACAGTCGTCCATTCATATAAATGCTATTCCCTTCCAGAGCACGATGAGTCAGAGGCGATGCCATCTACAAAAATCTGTGACTCTGAATCTCATCAGTTGACTTAGGCCAATCCCACAATCGCTTCGGTCTTCCGGCTGCATCTTCAGTTGAAGGCTATCCCAAGGATCTCTCCAATCCAACACTCAGTCAATGGGCCAAATCTCATTGCTCACATCTGCCCTCGACGCATTCCCAAATACGCCGCCTCAAGGGTCGTTCTATGGGTCTACCATATTCATATCCGATTAGCGGGTCAAGGTCGCTAGGGTCAGCTGTCCCGAAGCTACGCTCGATAATTATAATCATCACGATGGACAGTTACTATGAACCATGCTATATCTCATCTGCAAATCCGAATCAAAATCCAACCATTCCATCCGAGCGAACTTCCGAATCCGAGAACTGCGCTTGCTGAAACCGTCTTCCATCAGTCCGTCGTATGCCCTGAATCCATCAAATTTTCGAACTGCCATATTCGTCTACTCGCACTACCACTGCAATGATTTCCGAAACTCAAGACTTGCTCCAATTCTTATTCCTTTGCCGCATTTTACAATGCACGTCCAACTTGCTCAAACAACACAGTGATTTGTTCCGACTTGCTCCCACATTTAGCTATCTCTAAAAGTCTGTCCGCCACAATATTTGCCTTTAATTGTTGCCATAATCCGTCAACGTCTTCCAGAGAATATGTCTATCATTGTTGCACCATTTTGCCCAAAATTCTATTTCCGCTAAACCTGAGTCAACTTCTCGAGCAGCAATATCCAAAATCTTTCAAGTTTGTGTGAATCCATCTCATTGTCCCTCCAGACCAATATCGTGTTTCTTTGCTCAACCAACAGCTCAAATGTGTCGCCCAAAATCGTAGTTCGTGCTCGCTATCCTTCGATTCACCCATCGCTTCGCTCAAGCGTATCCCAACTGTTCATTCCGATCTCGTCCATCTCTTATGCTCAATGATACTTCCATTTGCACTAGTCCGTTCACGATATGCTCAACTCAATATTCGCTTGCTCCATTTTCATTCTTCCCAACACAATCGACTTGCACCAACCAACTTATATTTCTGTTACTCGAGTTCGTTCAGGCAATTCCCATAGATGTCCAACCAAAATATTTCCAATGCCTTGCTTAACACGTTTGATCCCATATACCACTTCGAATCAAGTCACTACTCACATTACGTTTTCCTGCACGAATCCAAGATCCGTTCGAACCATTCTCCATGCATGATCATGCCTTTCTCAACTCAAGTCTGACACAAAAACTCAGGCAATGCTTGAATTATCCAACTGTTTCCATAAATCTCACTATGCAACTCGTGCCATATCCCATTCACAATACTTCCAGCTATTCTCAAAGCCGTCTGATACTTTCGCAACACGAGCAACCCGTGCAACGATCTCTCTTCCAAGTAATCCAACCCAATACTCAATGGTTCCACACATTTGTTATACGAGCAACTCGTGCCAACTATTCTGATATTCCCGAGCCAAACTCAAACATGCTCAACCGATGCGCCACAGCCATAATTCTAACTTCTATCCAACACAGTCGCTACACGAGCAACTCGTGCAACGATCCATTCTCATCAAATGCTTCTACTCACAACATGCCGCATAACCAATCTCGTATGCCAACCAACTGATCCACGATGCAATCAGAAACTCCCTGAACGACAAGCCAAGCCAACCCAACGAAAGCTCTCAACTTGTTGCACAAATGCAACAACGCCACCCAACTTGCTGCACGAATGCAACAACGCCTAACGAGGCTAAACAATCCTACGAAAACCAACCAAGGCAACACAACCAAGAATAAAATGCAGCCACAACCAGCAATAAATAGACTTATTGCATGAAACATCCAATGCGGCACTGAGTAGAGTCAAGAGCTAGACGACACACGGAAGCTATTTAGAGTTTGTGATGAAACGAAGGACCAAGTCCGAGAAAATGAACCAGGCGCTCTGATACCAATCTGTCACGCCCCAATCTCCCGCAAGCTCGATAGTCCCCGCTGAACGTGAATCACCACGTTTACAGCTCTCCCGCAGGACCATCGTTCTCATCGAGACGTGATGCCGTACGAGCCTGGAGTTGCGCTCGTACAAGGCGATGTTGTCAAACACCAAATGTTATCATTGAAACAACCAAGTTGCAGCGGAAGTCAAGTATTGTGTACCAAGCACACAATCAGAGTAATACGCAGTGAAGCTCACGATAGGGTCAAATGAAATGCCTCATCGAAGACAAGGCCACGAAGGCGATGTCACGAAGGCGATGAAATACTCTTGCTCTTTTCTCTAGCCCACAAAGGTACTTACAGTTCATACATCATGTCCCGTATATCCAAGCAGCGCCACTACGCCTGCGTACCTGAAATAATGCCCACAAACGTGGGTCAGTACACAACCGTACTGGTGAGCGGGGTAACCCACTCGCCTAAGCCGACACTAAGTAAAAAAATAGTGAATGCAAACAGTTATATGGTGATCTTTCTAGTTGAATCCTAGATTCATTTCATGGCATAGGGATGACATGTTAAGGAAAGTTGTAAAGCAGTTTAAGCATGCAAGTACTCAACTCAAACCAAACGACAAGCAAATATATAAGCAACTCGAGGGAAACTAGCATGCAAACCGTCCTGCTCAAGTCCAAGCAACACGATAACATGTCGAACCATCAACCAAGCCTCAATATCCATCCTCAACCAACACTTACAATCCAAATCTCACAGTGCACACTCTTGCCGAGGCAAGGTGGCCGCGCCTACACGAAAGCCAAACCAACAAAAGAAAAGCAAGCCAACACTATACTATATGAAGTCACTGGCCAAGCCATAAAGGACTTTGATCGGACTGATCAAATGCGGTTCTCCTCGAAACAGCGCTAAGTAGCTAACCCACCTGGATCGATTCCAACCGCTGGCACCGCGCCCAAGACGCGTTACCCAATTGTCTCCTCCATGGCCGAACGGTCCCGGTGCCCCGGAGTACCCGTTCGAGGAGACCAAACCCTGTGCAATACAGGTTGTCCGTGACATGCAGACACCAAGTAGGTATGACGAGAGGATCGAACATTCTCGCCCCACCAAACGATCCTAGACTCGTTCCGCCAATAATCCAACCAACACATCCATAACCATTCTTCCAACATATAGCCCAAGGCACCATTCACAAGTTATTCCCATAGGCACAATGCCTCTTCTCAACACAGTATTTCCAATGGTGCAACACCCATGCTCAAAGCTAACCCATGGCACAATGCCGTTTCAGTGGCACAATGCCCCATTCGTGGCACGATGCCCCATCAAGCGGCACAACACCCTCGCCGATGCAGTTGTTCGGTTTTGAACCATAACTGCTCGCTTTGCAAGACAAAGCGACCAAGTGATACCCGTGCACGGATGCACGCTCGCTCGTCCAAATCTCAATGTTCCCAATCTCTCAATGCATCATTCCAACTGTCCAAGCATAATCCCAATTATCCAACCAACTGCCTCAAATGTAATATTCCAACTCTAGCTCCAACTATCCAACGCACAAACCAAATCAAGCCACAATCCTACCAAGCCAATGGCGTACACTCTATGCACGCCTCAGTGTAGTGATTCCCAATGTTTCAGCCCAAGTGTTCAAGCCATTACGTGTTTTCCATATTATTAGGCATGAAGGAGTAGAGGAGAAGGGAAAAAGCCCACTCACAATGATTGATCCCGTTAGGCATCCTGTCCTGCCGATACGGCCAATCCCTTGAACCCGTGGTCCGATGCAAGCGCGATCTACTCAACTGGTATGACCGTGCGAGCAGGCCGTGCTCTACAAATCATCCGACCGATCGGACTAAGGAAGATGGCATTATCATTCCAACTCAGCTATCTCAGTACTGCTCTGAACGAACACCTGATTTCCATCGAACCCGCTAGCCATCTGCACATAAAACAACTCAATCAATACTTATTTCCAAAATCCAACAAATCAAATGGAACCAGCATTTGTTTCATTCAATCCGACTCAGCGTAACGCACCGTACGGTTGCGGGGCGTTACACGAATGGTTGCTTTATTCAATTCTCGATAGTCGATGCAGAGCCGCAACGAGCCATCCTTTTTCTTTACGAATAGTACTGGCGCACCCCACGGAGATACACTAGGCCGAATGTATCCTCGATCTAGCAAGTCTTGTAACTGTACTTTAAGCTCCTTCAATTTTGCCGGGGCCATTCGATACGGCGTCTTGGAAATTGGTCGAGTTTCTGGGAACGTGTCTATAGTGAACTCTGTCTCTCGATCGGGCGGCATGCCTGGCAACTCGTCGGAGAACACATCAGGAAAATCCGCCACAACGGGAATAGACTCAACGTTTGCGCAATCTTGTCGAGTGTCTCGAACGGACGCTAAGTACCCTTCGCAGCCGGAGTGAATCATCCGTCGAGCAGACATTGCTGAGATCACCATGCAGGTATTCGACGCTTTCGACTCAGGACTGCACGTGAAGAGAAATTCGATCTCGCCGGGCAAACGAAACACGACTTCCTTTTTCGCACAGTCGATTGTAGCTGAACAAGCGCCGAGCCAATCCATTCCCAGAATAAGATCGTAGTCCTTTATGTCTAGAACTATCGCATCTAATGACAATCTCCGTCCCCCGATGCAAATGTTACCTTCACGACAGACTAAGCGAGCCGATAAATCTACGCCCGAAGGAGTGCTAACACTTAGGTTTAAGCCTAGCGGTGTCATAGGGAATGTGTGTTCGGCGGCAAAATCCGCCGAAATAAAGCTATGTGTTGCACCAGAATCAAACAATACTCGAGCAGGTACATTATTAAAAAGTAATATACCTGACACCGTTGTGTTCGATGCAAGTGCCACGTCCCGAGTCAAAGCATAGACTCGGCCCTGAGCGTTTGGCGGTGCCTGGTTCGCTCGTTGAGTTTGCCCCTGACCCTGAGGCTCCTGGTTTTGTTGCTGCTGCTGCTCTTGCCCGCTAGCACGATAGTTCACTGCCATGTGGCCCTGACGATCGCATTTAAAGCATGATCCATTGAACACCCGATAGTTCCGTGCGATGTGTCCTGTACGATTGCATCGGTGGCAGACGGCTTCGTTACCCCTTCCCGGGTTTGCTCCCTGTTTACCGCCGTTGTTGGGGCGCTTCTGCGCGTTGTTTCCTCCTGTGTTGGCAGGACGCTTGTGATGGTTATTTTGCACAGCGCCGGTGCGAACTGGAGGATACTGCGACTCAAGGGACAGTGCATGATTCAGGGACTCCCGCATGGTACGATATTGAGTCACTACGACGTGAGCACGGATAGAAGGTCGTAGTCCGAGCTCGAACTTTCGTGCACGACTTTCGGCATCGGCGAGCTGAGACTTGGCAAATTTTGCAAGTCGGTTGAACTCTGAAGCGTATTGACGCACCGTCATGTCTCCCTGCTTCAGTAGCGCAAACTCGTCTTCCTTTTCGCGACGGACGGTGGGTGGAAGGTATTCCTCCACGAAGGCCTTGCGAAACACGGACCAGGAGATAGCCGTTGTGCCACCTTCACTCAAAATAGCTTGCTTGTGCACATCCCACCAATCATGTGCATTTTGTCGGAGCTGAAGCTGGGCACACGCCACTTTCTTGGTCTCGTCTAGGCACAGCGCTTCGAAGTGGTCCTCCAACTCGACCAGCCAGTCCATCGCTAAGGAAGGGTCCTCGGTGCCTTTAAACGTAGCACGGCACATCTTCTTAAATTCTGATATCGACACGATTGACCCATTCTCGCCTGAGGGTAAGGTACCCTGGGAATTCTGCGGTCCGGTGGCTTCAGCAACTATTGGCACGGTTGCGGGGGCGGATGCAGAATGATTGTTGGCGACCATATTTGTCACCATTGTTTGCAGGCTATTCATCTGCTTCTGCTGTGTATCCGCCTGAAGTCGCTGCGCCACGAATTGAGCTTCAATCCGTGACTCGAACTGACTCTGCCGTAGTTCAGCTTGTTTCTGCTGCGTCTCCATCAAACGCATCATTCGCTCGAACGGATCGGCAGAGGGTGCGGCAGCTGGACTCCCAGAGCTGCCCGAGGTGCCTGAACTACTCGCTTGCACTTGCGCCACCATCTGCGCTTGTGCACCCGGCTCGGAAGTCGTTCCTTGAAAGGAAAGTAACTTGTATTAGTCTCAAGGTATATTATGGACTCACTGTATGGAACGTATCTCATTTTGGCCAAGCGAATTCAAGGGTCTACTCGGGAGGAACAAGGTCCTCTTTAGAAACTTTCTTTGTGAGATCAAAGGATCTGAAGCATGCTCTGATACCAATATGTCACGCCCCGATTTCGGCTAATCGATAATCGTTCCCCGGGCGTGATGCCGTGCACGCGTAGGGCGCGCGTGCACAAGGCCTTAGGCATAAGGATATTCTTTAGAACAATGCAACAGAGTGGACATATAAGATAACACAAGGTTGAGGCATAGAAAAGTTTCTCTTTTATTCATAATGAACATCTTTTTACATCGCTTGACTCAAAAGTATAAAATGCCCCACGGGCTTACAAACTTGGACGCAAAATGAGATAGCCGATCCATACATTATGTCCCTTTACATAGATTTAATAAAGCACAAAACACCTTGGGTGCGAGTAAGCACCATCGCCTTAGCGATATTCAGCAACGGAGAGAGTGAAAGGCTTCTAGCTTGAGCCTCCAAAAGTCTTGGCCACGAACCGCCAAGGATCCCAAAAGTTCGGAGAGAACTTCAGCTCCTCGCCGCGTCGCCTTGCGCCGGGGAACCTGCTACAACGAGGGTCAGTACTTCGGAAAGTACTGGTGAAGGCTAGCTGCTCAACTTTACCAAGCTCATGAGATGAGATCTAATGAGTATGCTACAATTATGTTCTTAGGTGGGTTTCTATTCTTGCCTAGTTCAGATTTCATTTAGCAGGTATGCAAGAATAAAATAACATAACTTCACATGCCACCGTTCGGTGACTTTACCTGTCCCGTCTGAACCACCTGTACAACTTACCATAGCCTTCCCTGTCACGAAGACATAGTTAGTCTGCACAGTTTAAATATACACAATATCTTTCTTGGTTGGACAGGGGATGGATCGGCTGACATTCCGCCTCAGGTAGCTAGCCTTTGGCGGACGCACGGACCCATCCAAGCTCTAGGACTACACTAGCAAATGTTCTACCCAGGTCAAAGCGGTCCCGGTGCCCCGGCGACCGTTCGTAGAACGTTACCCCTTGTATACAAGTTTGTCTAACACCAACCCACCAAACACATAGTTAACACATAAGAATTTAAAGAACGGCATGCACGGAACCGCTATACTGTGCTACCATAATCAACCGACACGTTATATGCAATAACATTCAGCAGTTTAAAGAAGAACAACTTGTGCTATAAATAAATGCCGATCAATTAATATACCCAACGGACGTGCATGCATTAATGAATTTATGCAAGGTTCTGAATGACAAGCAATAAATGTTCCAAGCCTACTTCTTATCTTTTCATTCAAATTTATATATATTTGGTATCGTTTGAATGAATGCACAACTGAGTCAACTTTATTATGAACGGAGCCCTTGGAAAGAAGGTGCTTATCGAAATAGAGCCACTCACAAGTTGGTTGAATAGGAAGAAGAAGGAGAGATCCCTAAGACTCCGCTCGCGCGTCGTCTACACGATCACCTGCACGCACCAACGGATGATCAATACCTCCTGCTTCGGTCTCCAAGGCCCGATACGAAATGCGAAATCCTAAGAACGAAAGCAATGAAATACATTGAAACCGTTCAAGAAAACGCAAGTCATAAAACCAACAAGAAAACAACCAAGCGGCACGAAAACGGACAAGAAACCAACGCAACGGAAAGGCCCCTCTCGACTCTGCCGCCGAGTCCATCCTCGAGGCACAATCCATTGTATATGGGACCTGATTCCGAAGAAACCAATCCATAACGAGGAAATGATCTTAATTCAATCTGTCCCGTTCGGACGGTCGTAAGTATTTCTTGGCCGCGCTCCCCGAATAGGGGGAACGGGGCATTACAGTTACCTTAATGTGACTGACTGGAGAGGGCCCGTGCTCGTCGATGGGGTGTACTCCGGCGAGGGGACGGCTCTGGTCGGCGGCCAGCAGGGAACAGCGACGGTGGCAGCAACTACGGCAGGCAGTAACAGCAGCTACAGTCATCGCAGCGGCGGCTGCACAGGTCTGGCGGGGGCGGCAGGCGGTTGGGAGTGTGCCTGGGGGTGGCCGGGTTATGGGGGACGTCGTGGTCGGCCGGCCAATGGCGGTTGGGGGTGTTAGAGGCAGTCGGGGCAGTCGGCAGCGGCTAAGGAGTCGGCTCTAATGGGGGAAGTCGGGGATGGTGAAGGAGATGGCGGCGCTGGCGGGTATGTTGGGTGGCCAGGCGGCTGGGACTGTTCGGTCGAGGAGGGAAGGCTAGGCGGTGGCTTGGCGATCGGGTGGGGGTGGTCTCGGCAGAGAGTAGGGTTGCGGCTAGGGTTTCCTTAGGGTGGTGGAGAGAATATAGTTTTAGGGTTTTCCATGAGAGAATATGTATATTTATATGGTGATGGGGTTTGTGGGCTGGCTAGGGCTCGAGGGAGTGGGGCTGGTCCACATGAAAGTGTTCATGGGCTGGGTCAGGTCCTGTTTGAGGTAAAATTAGCCCAAAACTAATTTAATTAATAATTAATAATTAATACACAAGACAAAATTAACGGACATTGCGTAGCTATGGTGAGATGCAATGACGAGTATCTAAGGTCGCACAAGGGTCAGGGGGTAGTCTGGCATGTCTAAGAGATATTCGTGGTCTTGGGTGAAAGATAACTACTGGTGTGGTGCTCCAACCTCGAAGCAACGTCAGGGTATATTAAGACGTATATTGATGCACATTAATCCTAATTAATGCCAAATTAATCCTAGTCGCTTGATTTAATTCCAATTAACCCTGAATTGGTCGAGGGGTTTACAATCTACCCTCCTTAGAGCATTTCGTCCTCGAAATTAAAACATACGCATGGCGAGAAATTCTGACTGAAATTTAAAATGCTAAAACGTACCTGGTCCTCCGAATAGATGGGGATAGCGCTGTCTAATATCCTCCTCGCGTTTCCAAGTCGACTCTCCTGGTGCATGATGTCTCCATGCGACGCGGACTAGGGGAATAGTCTGACCTCGCAGTACTTTCTCGCTTCCGTCTAGAATCTCCACAGGCTCTTCTTCGTATGATAAGCTCGAGCCGACTGTGATCTCTGAATGGTCAAGTACATGACTCGGATCTGGTATATACCTCCTCAGCTGAGATACATGGAAGACGTCATGGACTCCTTCCAAAGTCTGCGGCAAGGCTAACCTTTAAGCAACCTCTCTGACGCGTTCTAACACATCGAATGGTCCGATGTACCTCGGACTCAGCTTTCCTCTGCCTCCGAATCTGATAGTCCCTTGAGTAGGCGAGATCTTTAGAAATACGTGATATCTAACCTGGAACTCTAAGGGTAGTCGATGCGCATTCGTCCAATGCTTCTGTCTGTCCTGTGCTGCTTGTAGGTATCCTTGGATCTTCATTACCTTCTTCACTGTACGAACAACTAACTCTGGTCCGAGAATCTGTCGCTCGCCTATATCGCTCCAGCATACTGGGGAACGACACTTCATCCCATACAATGCTTCATAGGGGTCATTTGGATGCTCGCTTGATAGCTGTTGTTGTAGGAAAACTTGACCAGATGCAAATGGTCCTCCCATGATCTCCCAAAATCTAGCATGCACGCTCTTAACATGTCCTCCAATGTCTGAATGGTGCGCTCTGACTGGCCATCTGTCTGTGGGTGATATGATGTGCTAAACTTTAGGCGAGTACCGAGGCTCTCTTGCATACTCCACCAAAAGTAAGATGTGAACCTCATATCCCTGTCAGACACGATACTAACTGGCACTCCGTACAGTCGCACAATATCTCTCATGTACATATCTGCTAAGACCTCTGTGGATTTCCCAACTCTGAAGGGTAAGAAGTGTGCGGACTTGGTGAGTCTATCCACGATTACCCATACTGCATTTCGACCACTAGGACTCCTCGGAAAGCCCGTAACAAAGTCCATAGTGATATGCTCCCATTTTTACTCTGGTATAGGGAGCGGTTGAAGCAATCCTGCAGATATCTGATGCTCAGCCTTGACTTGTTGACACACCAAGCACTTGGCCACAAAGCGTGCTATCTCGCTCTCTTCATTCCATGCCACCAGTAGTACTGTCTCAAGTCTCTGTACATCTTCGTGCCTCCTGGATGAATATAGTAGGTTGAACTGTGTGCTTCTGTCATCAACTCCTGACGAAGTTCTCCATTTGGAACATAGAGATGATCTCCGTATCTCAAAGTTTCGTCTTCATGTATACGCAGTCCTGTCTGTATTCCAACCTCTGTCCTCTGTCTAAGCCTCTGGAATCTGGCGTCTGTTGGCAAAGCAACCTTGATCCTCTCCACTAATGTAGATTGCAACTGAAAACTCGATAATTGTCCGTCTCCGGGCATAACTACTTCTATGCCCATCTGCTCTAGATCTCTCAATAGATATTGTTGTGTAGTCAAGAAAAATGCCATGGGTCTTCTGCTCAATGCGTCAGCTACCACGTTTGCTTTTTCCGGATGGTACTGTAGCTCAATCTTGAAGTTCGTCATCACCTCGAGCCAATGTCTCTGCCTCTGGTTCAGGTCCTTTTGAGTATAGACGTACTTTAGGCTCTTGTGATCAATGAATATCTCCACTCTTTCTCCATATAGGTAGTGCCTCCAAAGCTTCAAGGCAAAGATCACTGCTGCAAGCTCCAAGTCGTGAGTGGGGTAGTTCTTCTCAAGGGTCCTCAATTGCCTAGAGGCATAGGCCACAACCTTTCCATGCTGCATCAAGACACATCCTAAGCCTTTCCCGGATGCATCGCTATATATCACGAATCCTCCTGGTCCTGAAGGTATGGTCAAGATAGGTGTTGTAGTCAAACGTTTCTTTAGCTCATAGAATGACTTCTGATACTCCTCTGTCCAAGTGAACTCCTTCTCTTTACGGGTCAAGCGGGTCATCGGCTCTACGATCTTTGCGAAGTTCTCCACGAACCTCCAGTAATATCCGGCAAGTCCTAGGAAACTCCTCACTTCCGAGACATTGGTAGGGGTTGGCCAAGTCTCTACTGATGAAATCTTTGCCGGATCTACTGAAATTCCATCTCCTGAGATAACGTGCCCGTGGAAGGCGACATGATCTAGGAAAAACTCATACTTGCTCAGCTTGGCATAAAGCCTCTCTCTCTCCTCAGCGTCTCTAACACTAGTCTCAAGTGTTCTTCGTGCTCCTCGTGTCTCTTTGATTATACCAAGATGTCGTCGATGAAGACTACCACGAACCGGTCTAAGTATTGGTGGAATACTCTGTTCATCAAGTTCATAAAAACAGCAAGCGCATTCGTCAGTCTAAAAGGCATCACTAAGAACTTGTAGTGACCGTAACGAGTCCTGAATGCTGTCTTTTGAATGTCTTCTCTTTGCACCTTCACTTGGTGATAACCCGATCTCAAGTCGATCTTTGTGAACACCACTGCTCCTGTCAACTAGTCGAACAAATCATCAATTCGCGACAGGAAATACTTGTTCTTGATAGTCAAAGCATTAAGGGCTCTGTAGTCAATGCACATACGTACTGTTCCATGATATTGTGGCCGTATATGTGCTCTCGTTTGGCCTTTGGTCGGATGGACACTCTGGCTACATGGCATTGTGGCCGCATACGTGCTCTTGTTTGGCCTTGGCCAGATGGACACTATGGCTACATGATGATGAGGCCTTACGGATATATGGCCGTACGAGTCTCGAAGCATCTCAGTGTGATGAGTGATAGGTCAAAGAGTGATATTCATCGAATGTTATGTCAAGGAGGTTTTATGCGGCCTCCCTGCTCTGTGGTCGTTCAGGCCATATAGAATATACTATGCGGCTTCTCTGTGACTTGGTTGTTCAGGCAGCATATGATGGCTAGGCCGCATAGGGGAGGGCACGTAGTATGTCGCGTCTGTCGAGGCCATTAATGTATGATGTGACTTTCTATCTTTTTGCATACCGCTCCTTTCACGAGTCTCGAGGCACTCAAAACTTTATCTCAGGCATCGGAGGCTGTGTCGATGACTCCTTTTACGGTCTCTTATTTAGGCTGCATGAAGGCTATTATGCGGTTTTTGACTCCTTGACAGCTCTGACTGCATGGAGACTATTATGGATCCTATGCAGACTACTCTCATTTTAAAGGGACATGAGCTCTATGCGGACTGCATATAATTTTTTATGCTTCTACAGGAAGGACTTGGCGCATGGAAGCACCCATGTGACTAGCTCTAAATAAGGTCCATGCGGGACCAGGTTATGCATATCTTGGCGCATGTATCTTCAAGCATGAAGGACAATGAGAATAAGGATTGCAAATCCAATTTTAAACCAAAATAGCACGGTAAAAGCTTAACTTGGTTACTTTGATTACTTAACTTGGTTGCTACGATTGTGCTGGTTAAGTCATCTGGCGTGGTTGCTGACTGATGGATGGATATTGGTTTATCTAGCCACGTGTGCTCTAGGAAAAGATATTCAACAAAGTCGAGCCTGTCACTGAAGAAGGTCTCGATGGCGAACAATAATAAAGTAGAGGATTTGGGGATTGAGAAAGTGGTTCTGGACTTTGAGAAGTTGCTGTCACAGGAGTGCGTGTAGCTAAAGTATCAGTGATTACGAAGGACCTGATCTCAGAAAGTGTGTTGCAGACCCGAGGGGGACATCCATATTGGCCAGATGGTGATATCTTGGCAGGAGATATGCTCTGGAACAAGACTTTCAGTATCAAATGGATGTTCAAGCTTTTGCTTGTGGGTAAAGTCCCTTTATAGAGTTTTGTGACACCAGACTAGGATATGTACTCTGTACCACAAGATATTTAGTCTAGGGCTTAATTACAAATGTGGGGGTAAGGAGGTAGAGAAGCGTGATGTCTGTGCACAGACAAAGATCATGAGATAGTCGTTCAAACGGGTGAACCGAAGTACAAATCTTCTATAATTGGCGCACTCAGATATTTGTGACTTCAAACAGTTCTCCATAAAGGCCAAGATAAAGTATTTTATTACATTCATCGTTGACTTCTTAGGGGCATTTGTCTATCTTCTTAGATCCAAAGACAAAGCATTCGAGAAGTTCAAGGGGCTCAGGGCTCAAGCTGAACGTCAGAATGGTCAACAACTCAAGAGACTCAAAAGTGATCGAGGCGAAGAGTATATGTCTTTTGAATTCGCATCGTTCTGCAAAGAACATGGAATTGTCAATGAGACAACTGTTCCATATTCTCCTATATTAAATGGAGTAGCAGTAAGAAAGAATAAGACGTTGACAAAAATGATGAGCTTAATGATGTTGACTGCGAATCTTCCAAGCTGCTTTTAGGGAGAAGTTGCGTTGACGGCTACATTCATCCTGAACAGAGTACCGTATGCGACTTTCGATGTTACTCCTCATGAACTCTGGCTCAAAGTCAGACCAAACTTGAATATCTTTCGAGTGTGGGGGTGTCTAATGTATGTGAACTTCCGAACTTGAAGATTCAGAAGCTGGGAACAAGGACTACGAAGACAATCTTCCTGTGTTATGATGAGAAGAGAGATGCTTGGAGGTTTCTTGATGTTGAGTCAAATCATATCATCGAATCTCACGAGGTAGAATTCTTTGAAGATAAATTTGGTAGATACAAGAACATTGTTATCGCGGACATTCCAGAGAATAGTGTGAGTGCATAGGAGGCTAACGCTTCCAGTGAAGATTTGGTCCGAGAAAAAGTTGTCATACCAGAGAAAATGTTCGAACAAGAACTCGCAGAGCCGGTATCTTAGTTAGTGAGGAGACAGAAGGACTTCAGAGAAGATTTTATCACCTATCATGTGGAAGCAGATCCGATTATCTATGATAAGGCGATGAAGGCCAGAGATGTTGTCTTATGAAGGGAGGCTATAAGTGATGAGTATGACTCAATAACCTCCAACAACACTTGGGTGTTGGTCGGTCTACCTGAAGGAGTAAACCAATCGAATCCAAGTGGATATTTAAGAAGAAGATAAAGGCCGATGAAACTGTTGACAAGTTCAAGGCAAGGCTGGGAGACAAAGAATTTTCTTAAAAGTAGGGGATCGACTACTTCGACACATATGCTCCAATAGCGTGGATGATGACCATCAGGATATATATTGCTCTGAGTGCAATTCATAAGCTAGTTATACATCGGATGGATGTTAAAACAATATTCCTGAATGGAGAGTTGATCGAAGAGATTTATATGCAACAGGCAGAATGATTCATTGTCAAGGGCCTTAAAGATAAATTCTGCAAGTTGGTGAAATCGTCATACGGTATGGAGCAGCTCCTAAAATATGGCATAAGAAGTTTGAAGATCAAACAACTATAGGGTCAGTGAGATGGACAATTGTGTTTACACAAAGTTCGCTGTCGAAAGAGGAGTCATCGTTTGTCTATACGTGGATGACATGTTGATCCTGGGTACGGATCTAGCATATGTCACTGAGACAAAATAGTTTCTCTCATCTAAGTTCAGTATGAAGGACTTAAGGGAAGCTAATATTATCCTGGGGATAAAGATCATCCAGACGGACACTGGAGTGGCACTGTCACAGTCTCATTATATTGAGAAGATGCTCACACATTATGGTTATCAATATCTTTCAGGGATCGATACTCCATACAGGTGTGACAAGAAGCTGAAGCCAAATCCTAGGAAAAGTATCAGGCAGCTGGAGTATTCAAACTTTATCAGAAGTTTGATGTATGCAACAACTGCCACAAGGCATGACAAAGCTTTTACCGTGGGAATGCTAAGTCGGTCCATGAGCAACCCAAGTGTAGAGCCCTGGAAAGTTGTAAAGAGAATTATGAGATATCTCAGGAGGACTTAGAAGTATGCACTACACTACAGCGGGTATCTGACAATGGTGGAAGGCTTCAGCAATACAAGTTGGTGTTCAGAAGAAGAGAGCAAAATATCCATAAGAGGATACATTTTCTCTATGGGTGGAGCTGCTATATCGTGGAAGTCGAAGAAGTTGTAAACTCCCTCACCAAAAATAGGTATTTTGTGTATATTTTATATTATTATATTTATTATAGATGTTGAATTTATTTAGAATATTCTCTTAGTTAATTAGAAAATAAATTTTTAGTATATTTACTTATATAAATATTTATTTAGAATTATTTTTAGGCTATTTTAGATTATTGGGATTTTTCCATAATTTTTAGTTAATTAAAAACTAGTAACACTAATTTTCTAGGACTTTGAAGAATTTATTTTATGTTCAAACTTAATTAAAAATATCCCAAACTTTTATTTTAGGTTCTAAATAATAAAATATATTTTCTAGAATTTTTTGGGAATTTTTTGATTATTTTTAGCATTTATTTTGAGTTAATTATGAAAAACTGAATTAAAAACTAATTTCTGAAAAAAAAACCAAAAAAGTAATTAATTCTGCCCAGTCAGCAAACATGGGGCCCACCTGTCAGCCTCCCGCAGCGAACAGTGCCGGGCCCGCCTGTCAGTGACCGCGGGGTGAAGCCGAGCCGACCTCGAGCCGAGCCGAGTCAGAGTTCGACTCGGACTCAGCTGAGCCGAGCCGCATGAATATCTGACCGTTTGATCTGAGCGGGGAGCCACGGATGGCTGCCACGTGGCAGAATCCGAGCCATGGCTTCTCTTTCTCTCTCCTCTATATATATAATAGTTTAAGTTATTTTCTAGGGTTTTTCTTGAGCCGATTTTTGGAGAATTGCCATCTAGGGTTCCTTCATCTTCCAGAAGCCATTGCGCATAGCTCCGGACTCCAAACAAGGCCTAGTTTTTTTTTTTAGAATGATATTGAGGTTAAATTTCTGATTATATAAATTTTTTTACGAAATTATGAGTATTAAATTCTGAAGAAATCGTAGAGCACAGTATATCCGAAAATAGACGTGTTTCGATGTTTTCGCGATTTCGGGAGAACCAGGAATCAGAATCACGAACCGTTTAAAGTTTCGGAAAGCTAATGTCGAGATCATCGACATATATTTTTCCCAGAATTTAATTCGAAGTATTTATATACTGTAAATTCTGTAGAACTTCTAGGTTAGAATTTAACCATCGGTGCACAATACAAAATTTGTATGTGCCATAATTCCCAAACGAATTTGAATTCGGACGAGCCGTAAATTCTAGTATGTTTTTGATGCTGAAATCTATAGGAAATCATGCATGAAAGTCGAGTTTGTATCGGTTGACTTTTTGGTCAACAGATCGCCTCGATTTGCGTGCCAAGAGTCTCGAGTTGATAAAATTCAGTTTTTTTGGACAAAATTTAGGAATTAACATAAAAATCAGAATAATAAGATTAAAATATAATTTTAGAGTAATTATTCCAGAATTAAATAAATTAAAATAAATTATCTTTTGACGTGATAAATTTGTAATACATAGGCTATTTGGACTGTGACTTGGACTCTGATTCATACCAGCAGCAGGACCCCAGGCAAGATACCTTGCCAAATTGCGTACAATATTTTGCATGCTTAGTATATTTCTGTATATTTATTGCATTTCTATTTATTTATTGCATGTATAGTTTCTTTCAGTCATTACTATATATATTAGATATGTTGACACACACTTGACACTTAGTATCATTAGAGGACAATCATTAGGCGTATGGGCTTTTAACCACTCTGGTAAACCGTAGTATATAGTTCGCACTACGGGCGTGTGTCGCGCTAGTCGCTACCCCCGCGGTATGTCGATTTCTGATGTCCATTGACGTGTGTGTAAGTTGTGAGGTAGATCGAGTAGCCTACCCTTACCCATATGTTGAAAAGTTGTCCTCATTTGCATTCATATAGATTGTCTTGTACAGTGTACTTATCTATTTTCAAATAATATGCATGTTTACTGTATTCAAATTGGCTCATATTTTCTGTATCTTGTTACGTCCCTCTGAGGACCTGGTTCTCTGCCAGGTGTATCTGTTCTTGAGTAATTGCAGGAGCGCAGATTTGGATGATTACTTGTGTTGCGAGGATGTCTTCTCTTCGAGCCCATGGTCGTTAGCTAGTATTCCTATATTGTATTTGTTGTGTTGTACTTTTCCATTCGAGTTGGTAGTGGATTTGTTTTCATCCAACTATCATCCTTAGATGCTTCTTATTGAGATCTAGTTTCATAGATACTGGTTATTTATTTATATTTGATTTCGTGGATGAGATTTAGGTTTTACCCTATGACTTGTGACATATGTTTATACCACTTGTGGATTGACATTCATATTACAGCGTACGTGTGGATTTTGGTTTCCATATATTGGAGTTGCCATATCCATGCGGCTGGCATGTACGTATCCTAGTCCTACGTATTTTGGGACTGGGGCGTGACATATTTTTGTGGTGGCCCATGCAGGTCGAGAGCATATTGTCTCGGTTATGTTAATGTACCGAACAAGCCTGCACCTAGGACTGGAGTATAGGATCTCATCCACAATTGACTATGATTCATCTTTCTCCTCTCTGTTCTATTCGAACAATTGTATCCTGCTTGATTCCTGTACTTCCCTAATAAGTTTCTTAAGTATATATAGCCTTCTGCTAGAATATAGGAACCCATGTTATTAGGATGATAATTAGAGTAGCACACCTATTAAGAATACAACGAGAATATAGACACACCACTAAGTTTAG
Source organism: Iris macrosiphon (assembly GCA_036927795.1). Classification (NCBI taxonomy): domain Eukaryota; kingdom Viridiplantae; phylum Streptophyta; class Magnoliopsida; order Asparagales; family Iridaceae; genus Iris; species Iris macrosiphon. The sequence continues at coordinate 21,133,080 of JAYESA010000010.1, forward strand.
AATATCTAGTGAACCTAGAATTCCTTATCTTTAGATTGTTATACCATTACCCCTTGATGTATTAAGAAGACTTGAGAGTAGTATAGACACTACTAGAGATAGTTAAAAGTTTTACCATAATGTTTGACCCTAGTATTGAGGAACCAATGGAGAACCAATATTGAACATTAGGACTGAACCTAACCTTTATAATTGGATAGTATTGGAGAATATAAAACTTAGATCATTGTCTTATTATTAGTAGACAGCACCTTAGGAAGCCTAGAGGAATGTAATTAACACTTTTTTTTGATCATACCTCGAACATAGCAACTAGCATACCACTCCCCCTTAGAAAACCATGATGCTATCTAGAGCCCCTATTTTAATTTCATATGTTGTTCCTCTGCGACCTTAACGTTCACTAGTTGTGCGACGACTAAAAATTACGTTCTTCTTTTCTTCCTCTTTCAACTCGTGCCATCTGACACTTCTGATTATAGACCATATGATTTTATTCTATTTTAGGATATATATAGCTTGCTAGGATTTTGGTTGTTACCCTTAAAATTTTGAATTATGTGATTGGTAATTAGAACTTGACAGTTTAAGTTATTATGGTAGATTATGACCTAATGATTATCCCTTAGTTTTAAGTCGTATAACTTGTACCCCACCTCAATATAAGTTATATCCCATTTTCCTTTGAGGCTAGTAACTCTTCTATCCTTACTATTGACACTTGTTCTATAAGCACTATGACTAAGGCTTAAGACGACCATGACCTATATAATGCAATAGGAGACCCTAATAAGAGTTTCTGTTCTATGTACATGTGCAAGGTTATTTTTATAGGATCCTCTTAGGACTGTTACAGTACTAGTTTAATTGTTTTAAGTTTGGTAGTATGTCTCACAACCTAGTATCACATAGTCCACTTGACCCATCGAGGTAGTGTAACTGAATGACCTTAATTCTATGCTAGCATAAGACGACAATGTTTATTCAGACAATATAATTTAGAGGTCCTTGTCCCCATTTGGTCGACTAGCGACATAGACAAGGAGGTGGTATGATAACTATAGAGATTTGTAGAGTCTTTATTATTATTGCTTATTCTGTTTTTTTTGTTTTTTTTTGTGAACTTGAATTGACTTGTACCTCCTTTCATCATCATCTAGCGTACCTATAATTGTTGTACCACCTTGACTTATGCCGCTATTATAGCCTAATTTTGTAAGCTTATTCTTTCATCAAGCTTGTTTACTATATATGTATTAGTGGATGCATACATTAATATATTTCAGAATCAGTGTACTACGGTCTGATCAACCATAGTGCGTTTGGTTTGCCCTTCGTATAACTACTTTACGTGGATTAAAATATCTAGTGATTAGTAGATGAATGAACTTGCCCTCTAGATATGTCTGAGCATATCGTATCCGTTACATAACTGTACCGATGCGAGCATGTGGATAGGCATTACCAAAATAGGACTTTAATCCATAACTGCTTTGACAATTCCTATTTGAATTCTTTAAACGTCTTGATCCCGATACTTCTATTCTATTACCTCGCCCTTGAACTCTTTATTATTGATCTCCGTCTTCCCTTATTTCGGAAAGACGAAACCTCATGCTTGGTATAAGTTTGATACACAGAGAGTACTAGATATACCCCATAGGCCGATCAAATACTTGAGGATTATTCTTTCGTAATTAAGGACATATCATATATGATATAATCAGCGTTGAAGTTTTGAGGATTGAATGACATGAGTAAATAAATTAAGGATTATTTTTCTTAAAGTATTAGCCTTCTGTGATAGAGGGGTAAATTCTAAGTTGGGTAGCAGTGCATTGGCAACTCGAGAGAAATTTCTTTTAGATTGTGATCGAGTAAGATTAGATTGGGAGAGGTTCAAGCCATTTTAATTTTGAGAATTTTAGAAGAATGACTAAGATGATAAGGATTAATGAATTTTAAAAATCTTGAATTGAGGACCCAATATTTATACTTTGAGCACATGATTTAAATTTTGAATATTGAAGGATGAATCATCGATTTAAATTTTGAGGATAAATATAGAATTTTAGACTTGAACAATTGGTGAATTAGATTTAAATTTTATAATTTGATGATTTGAATTAAAAGTTCAATTTTGATTGTTGGGTCACCTATTTGAAATATTGAGGATGTAAATTGAGTTTAAATATTTGAAGAGTACAAAATTCTTAATTTGAGAATAGGAATAAGATTTAATTAGAATTGTTTATTGTTCAAAGTCTAGAGAAGATTATGATAGTTAGAAATGGTGATATAAATTTTGATGTGGGATGTCATATAGACTTGAGTTAGATTTGAATGTTGATTATAAAAAAAAAATCGAGAAGAGATTACGACAGGTTGAATTTTGATTTAAACAGTGGTTATCTTAATTTTGAAGTGATCGCGATAGATTTGAATAGATTTTATTATTTAAATTTTTGGAAGAGATTGCGATTGACGTACCTTATGTACGAATGTGAAGGATTTAACAAATTATGCCTTATTTTAATTTCGAGGACGAAATTATTTTAAGTTGGGTAGATTGTAAACTCCCTCACCCAAAATAGGTATTTTGTGTATATTTTATATTATTATATTTATTATAGATATTGAATTTATTTAGAATATTCTCTTAGTTAATTAGAAAATAAAATTTTAGTATATTTACTTATATAAATATTTATTTATAATTATTTTTAGGCTATTTTAGATTATTGGGATTTTTCCATAAATTTTAGTTAATTAAAAACTAGTAACACTAATTTTTTAGGACTTTGAAGAATTTATTTTATATTCAAACTTAATTAAAAATATCCCAAAATTTTATTTTAGGTTCTAACTAATAAAATATATTTTCTAGAATTTTTTGGGAATTTTCTGATTATTTTTAGCATTTATTTTGAGTTAATTATGAAAAACTGAATTAAAACCTAATTTCTGAAAAAGAAAACCCAAAAAGTAATTAATTCTGCCCAGTCAGCAAATAGGGGGCCCACCTGTCAGCCTCCCGCAGCAAACAGTGCCGGGCCCGCCTGTCAGTGACCGCGGGGTGAAGCTGAGCCGACCTCGAGCCGAGCCGAGTCAGAGTTCGACTCGGACTCAGCTGAGCCGAGCCGCGTGAATATCTAACCGTTCGATCTGAGCGGGGAGCCACGGATGGCTGCCATGTGGCAGAATCCGAGCCATGGCTGCTCTTTCTCTCTCCTCTCTATATATAATAGTTTAAGTTATTTTCTAGGGTTTTTCTTGAGCCGATTTTTGGAGAATTGCCATCTAGGGTTCCTTCATCTTCCAGAAGCCATTGCGCATAGCTCCGGACTCCAAACGAGGCCTAGTTTTTTTTGTTAGAACGATATTGAGGTTAGATTTCTGATTATATAATTTTTTTTCTGAAATTATGAGTACTAAATTCTGGAAAATTCGTAGAGTACAGTATGTCCGAAAATAGACGTGTTTCGATGTTTTTGCGATTCCGGGAGAACCAGGAATCAGAATCATGAACCGTTTAAAGTTTCGGAAATCTAATGTCGAGATCATCGACATATATTTTTCCCAGTATTTAATTCGAAGTATTTATATACTGTTAATTCTGTAGAACTTCTAGGTTAGAATTTAACCATCGGTGCACAATACAAAATTTGTATGTGCCATAATTTTCAAACGAATTTGAATTCGGACGAGCCATAAATTCTACTATGTTTTTGATGCTGAAATATACATGAAATCATGCATGAAATTCGAGTTTGTATCGGTTGACTTTTTGGTCAACAGATTGCCTCGATTTGCGTGCCATGAGTCTCGAGTTGATAAAATTCAGTTTTTTTGGACAAAATTTAGGAATTAACATAAAAATCAGAATAATAAGATTAAAATAGAATTTTAGAGTAATTATTCCAGAATTAAATAAATTAAAATAAATTATCTTTTGACGTGATAAATTTGTAATACATAGGCTATTTGGACTGTAACTTGGACTCTGATTCATACCAGCAGCAGGACCCTAGGCAAGATACCTTGCCAAATTGCTTACAATATTTTGCATACTTAGTATATTTCTGTATATTTATTGGATTTCTATTTATTTATTGCATGTATAGTTTCTTTCAGTCATTACTATATATATTAGATATGTTGACACACACTTGACACTTAGTATCATGAAAGGACAATCATTAGGCGTATGGGCTTTTAACCACTCTGGTAAACCGTAGTATATAGTTCGCACTACGGGCGTATGTCGCGCTGGTCGCTACCCCCGCTGTATGTCGATTTCTGATGTCCATTGACGTGTGTGTGAGTTGTGAGGTAGATCGAGTAGCCTACCCTTGCCCATACGTTGAAAAGTTGTCCTCATTTGCATTCATATAGATTGTCTTGTACAGCGTACTTATCTATTTTTAAATAATATGCATGTTTACTGTATTCAAATTGGCTCATATTTTCTGTATCTTGTTACGTCCCTCTGAGGACCTGGTTCTCTGCCAGGTGTATCTGTTCTTGAGTAATTGCAGGAGCACAGATTTGGATGATTACTTGTGTTGCGAGGATGTCTTCTCTTCGAGCCCATGGTCGTTAGCTGGTATTCCTATATTGTATTTGTTGTGTTGTACTTTTCCGTTCGAGTTGGTAGTGGATTTGTTTCCATCCAACTATCATCCTTAGATGCTTCTTATTGAGATCTAGTTTCATAGATACTGGTTATTTATTTATATTTGATTTCATGTATAAGATTTAGGTTGTACCCTATGACGTGTGACATATGTTTATACCACTTGTGGATTGATATTCATATTACAACGTACGTGTGGATTTTGGTTTCCATATATTGGAGTTGCCATATCCATGCGGCTGGCATGTACGTATCCTAGTCCTACGTATTTTGGGACTGGGATGTGACAGAAGCAGACAAGGCTCTCTCATTCCTCGGTGGAATATGAGTTATATGCACTAGCGGCTGCAGCGGATGAAGCAGATTGGCTTCGGGAGCTCATGTATGATCTTCCAGTGGTTGGTGCGCAAATTTTGACGGTATCGATATACAACAACAATCAGGCAGCTACAGTGGTGGCATCAAATGATCTCTTCAATGGTAAGAAGATGACTATACGGTTAAGGCACATAGCATTGAGTGAGTGCATCGTGTCACGCCCCGATCCCGAAATGGTCATTCGTCCTCGTCGGATCCTTTACGGAACCGATTCGTCCTCGTTAGGGGCATGATGCCGTGCGAGCCTGGAGTTGCGCTCGCACAAGGCAAGAACTTACAGTTTTAGGAACCCATTTTGAAACATAATTGATAAAACACATTCACAGAGATTTGAACACAAATGCGGAAGAAACATGCTTTTTCATTGATAATTCAGAGTAATTTACATAGAGTTTACATTGATGCGCCTTCTCGGCTATTGAATTATATTACAAAAGATAACTCAAAATGCAGGGCGCGCTCCGTCAGATAGTCCACGTCGTTTGCACATTACGCCCTTGTATAGATTGAAGTCTCTGCCTCCAAAATAAACTGACTCCAGCTATACTTCAAAATAGAGGCGCTCCTAACGCCTCCTCGCTATGCTCTAGCGTTGCACCGTCTGAGTGCCTGAAATAGTTGCCCACAACGTGGGTCAGTACTCAACTTGTACTGGTGAGCGGGATGAACCTACTTGACTAAATTGACACTAGCTTGTTAGGGGCGAGCATGCATTAAGATAGCTTCTATAAGGAAGCAAGTGAAATCAATTCATATCAGTTGCATGTTTTGATAGGAATGAAAATAGCAGTGAATCCAACCAGTACACCGATTGCTTACTCAATCGATGCACGCCTTCCCTGAAATGAAACGCAAGTATACTTACCATCTACACAAGACAATAAGTTAGCATGCGTTCTATTCTATGCGGTCATTGGTGTGATCGACACCTTAGGGACATATTTCAAGCATTAGCGGCGCGCCCTATCAGCCCGGGTAGCAAGCCCTGCTGGAGGTCCCGCTATGCATCGTGAGAGGACGAATCAAATATTTTCCTCCGGATCGATACGGTTCCAGTGCCCCGGAAAGCCGTTTCGAGGAAATGCCAAACCCTGTGCACAAGTTGTCCCAGACCATGTAAATGCATGAATAATTCATATTACATACAATGCATTGAAAGAAACAGAAGAAGTAAGCAGCAACATATATATATCTCATGCAACAGTTTATGTTTTCTCAAGCGGTATTCCAATTCAGTTATCCCATAAGTCCAATTCTATCCGAGGCACCAGGCCGCCACCAACAACCAACTTTTCCTTATAAACAATCTCAAATTATAAGGTGTGCAAGCATATGATAAATTAGTCTACAAACTCCATGTTCCTTTCTTAGTGGCTGGCATGCTTGTGGCTAAGGATTTCCTAGGCGTCCAACCGGGCATCATCGAGTGAACGATTGAAACTTAGAGATATTGGCATGAAGAAGTAGGAAAGAAGGGACCAAACCACTCACTGGTTAAGGGAAAGAGGCTGAAACTAGGAATCCCGCTAGCGACGATCAAACGTCAGTTACGCGGACCTGAAATAGCACGAGCACCAAGTTAAAAATCTTGCCTATCCTTCCTTGCCGAACTTCCCAAAACCTCAAGCTCCAAATAATAAAACCAGCAGCGAAAATCAAGCAAATCGAAAGCAACACAAATCCAAAACCTCAAAGCGACAAGCAAGCAAAATCCAAGCAAAACTAAGCTACCAAAATACGAAAACTATTAGACTCATTTCAATAGAGGCCTTTCCATGAGTTGGAAAGGATCATCGCATTTTGTCCGTGGCAAGAAGATGCTGAGATCTAAGTTACGACTCAGACGGACTAGCCACAAGCCCAATTACGTAGTGCTCGTCCCGGTCGGATCGGGATTTGAGGCACTACATAATATACCACTAAGAAAAAGTTTTGACCCGAAACTTAAGAACAAGCCCTACCTTTGACTCGGTGAACAATGAAGGATACTTCTCCTTCATCTCCGATTCCACTTCCCAGGTTGATTCCCCAACTGTATGGTTCCGCCACAGCACGTGAACCAAGGATATTGTACGGTTGTGAAGTACTTTTTCCTTACGATCCAGAATTCGTACCGGCTCTTCTGAGTATGACAAATCCGTGCGCAATTCTAGCTGTTCGAAGCTAACTACATGACTCGAGTCATGCACATACTTTCGCAGTTGGGAAACATGGAATACGTCGTGCACTCCAGCCAAGGCGGGAGGTAGTACAATTCGGTATGCCACAACTGCCACCCGTTCTAGTATTTCAAAGGGGCCGACAAACCTGGGACTCAGTTTGCCCTTCACGCCGAAACGCATCACTCCATGCATCGGCGTCACTTTCAAGAAGACATGATCCCCGACCATGAACTCCAAGGGCCTACGATGAGTATCGACATAGCTTTTCTGTCGGCTCTGCGCAGTACGAAGTCTTTCCCGAATCAAGCGAACTTTATCGACTGCCTGCTCCACCAGCTCTGGCCCGAGTACCTGCCGCTCTTCGACTTCGTCCCAACAGATTGGAGATCGACACTTGCGCCCATAAAGTGCTTCGTACGGTGCCATCTGGATGCTCGATTGGTAGCTATTGTTGTACGCAAACTCCGCCAACGGAAGGTGCGTGTCCCAACTAGTCTTTAAATCGATTGCACACAGCCATAACATATCTTCAAGTATCTGATTTATCCTCTCTGTTTGGCCATCAGTCTGGGGGTGGTATGCGGTACTGAGCTGTAGCTTGGTTCCCAAAGCAGACTATAGGCTAGTCCAGAAATGAGATAAGAAACGTCCGTCATGGTCAGAGACGATAGAGGCGGGCACTCCGTGTAATCGAACAATCTCGTCTATGTAGATCTGTGCTAACCGATCGACGCTCCACGCAACTTTTATGGGTAGAAAGTGGGCTGATTTGGTCAAACGATCAACTATGACCCAAATCGCATCATGCCCCCGTGGCGTCTTCGGAAATCCTACAATGAAATCCATAGTGATATTGTCCCATTTCCACTCAGGAATAGCGAGATTCTGTATCTCCCCGCCGGGCCTCTGATGTTCAGCTTTCACCTGTTGGTAGGCCATACACTATGACACAAAGGTCGCCACATCCTGCTTCATACCTTGCCACCAGAAGGTACCGCGTAAGTCCTTGTACATCTTGGTGCTCCCCGGATGCAAAGAATACTTCGCGTAGTGTGCTTCTGCCATAATTTCGCTTCGGAGTTCAGGGTCGCTAGGGACGCATAGCCTTCCTTTCATTTGTCAGGTCCCATCTTCGCCTGCCACAAAGTCAGACGTCTTCCCCGTCGAGATCAATCCGCATACCTTCGCTAGGAACTAATCGCCCTCCTGAGCTGACTTGATTCTATCACGTAAACTCGGTTCAAGACGGAGTGGTGCCAGCTGCACTCCTTACTGCCGAACTCGAAATTCGATGCCCATCGCCTCTAGATCTCGAAGTAAATGGTTGTTTATAGATAACGAGCCCACGTGCTTTCGACTCAGAGCATCAGCAACGACGTTTTCCTTGCCCGGAGTATATGCGATCGTTAGATCATAGTCCTTAATAAGTTCTAGCCAACGCCGCTGTCGGAGGTTCAGTTCCCGTTGGGTGAATAGATACTTGAGGTTCTTGTGATCTGTGAAGAATTTGCAAGCAACACCATAAAGATAATGCCTCCACAACTTCAATGTAAATACAATCGCCGCCAATTCCAAATCGTGTGTCGGATAGTTTTTCTCGTGCGGCTCCAGTTGCCTGGAGGCGTACGATATTACCTTGTCCCGTTGCATGAGTACACATCCCAAGCCGAGTCCTGAAGTGTCACTGTATATCTGAAACTCTTCTACCCTATCTGGAAGTGCTAAAATTGGAGCTGAAACAAGACGTCGCTTAAGTTCCCGAAAGCTGGCTTCGCAGTCATCACCCTATTTGAATACAATCCCTTTCTGAGTAAGGCGAGTCAAAGGCGAGGCCAGTTTAGAGAAATCTTTCACGAACCTACGGTAGTACCCTGCTAGGCCGAGAAAGCTTCGAATTTCACTAGCTGACGTAGGTTGTTTCCAGTCCACCACCGCCTCTATTTTCTTCGGGTCTACGGCGACGCCTTCTGCCGAGACGACATGACCAAGGAACGCCACGCTGTTCAACCAGAACTCGTACTTGCTGAGCTTAGCGAACAACTTATGTTCTCATAATGTCTGTAACACGATCGTCAGGTGTTCCTTATGTTCTGCCTCATTCTTGGAATATATTAGAATGTCGTCGATGAATACGACGACAAACTTGTCAACGTACGGCCGAAACACGCGGTTCATCAGATCCATGAAAGCTGCAGGGGCGTTCGTTAAGCCGAACGACATCACGAGAAACTCATAGTGTCCATAACGAGTCCTGAACGCAGATTTTTGAATATCTTCTGGTTTAATCTTTAACTGGTGATACCCTGACCTGAGATCAACTTTAGAGAAAACTGTTGCACCTTGCAGCTGATCAAACAAGTCATCTATCCTTGGCAAAGGGTACTGATTTCGGACGGTCGCCTTATTTAATTATCGGTAGTCAATACACAGCCGCATGGATCCATCCTTTTTCTTTACGAACAGCACCGGAGCACCCCACGGAGAAACGCTTGGACGTATGTATCCTCGGTCCAACAGATCTTGTAACTGAACCTTAAGTTCTTTCAGCTCTGCTGGGGCCATTCGATAAGGTGCCATTGATATCGGTCGCGCATCCGAAAATGTGTCGATGCTGAATTCGATCTCACGATCAGGAGGCATTCCAGGTAGCTCGTCGGGGAACACGTCGAGGAAATCTGCTATAACATCAGCCTGAGCTGCATTTGCACTTTCCTGCCGAGTGTCTCGAACGGAAGCTAAGTACCCTTCACAACCCGAATGCAGCATACGCCTAGCCGAAATTGCTGATATCACCATTGCCGTCTTCTGTGCAGCGCTGCACGAATAGTAGAAGTCTGCCTCACCGGGTAGACGAAATACGACTCGCTTCTCCACGCACTCGATTGTTGCATGGCAAGCACCCAACCAATCCATCCCGAGAATAATATCGTAATGCTTAATGTCTAGTACAATGACATCTAAGGAAAGCTTCCTTCCTCCGATGCAAATATAACCATCCCTACAGATCGCATGGGCGGGCATGTCGACTCCCGAAGGCGTGCTTACGCAAAGGTTCATAGTTAAGGGAGTAGAAGCTAATTTATGCTCAACAGTAAAATCAGCAGATATGAAACTATGCGTAGCACCTGAATCAAATAAGACTCTAGCGGGCAATTCTCTGAAAAGTAATATACCTGTCACGACCGTTTCAGAGACAGATGCCTCATCCCGAGTCAAGGCATAGACTCGGCCTTGAGCACCTTGGCGTTGTGGATTTACTGGCACAGCATTGGCATCACTTGCTGGAGGCCCCCTGTTCTGATTATTCTCGTTGTTCTGGTTCGGCTTACCCTCCCGGCAGTTAAATTGTTTATGGCCCAGACGACCACATTTGAAACATCCAGTAACCCGACACTTGTTTACTCGATGCCCTGATTTGCCGCACCTGGTACAGTTCGGTGCCTCAGATTGACCCCTATTATCAGACGTGTGCGGACGCTTTTGCGCTCCAGACCCTCTCGTTTCCTGAGGTCGTTTATTGTTGTTGGTACGGGGGGTTTGCGCCTCTACCTTTGGGGGATGGCGCCCAAAGATCCGCTCGCTGCCCAGAGCTGCTTCGTAGCATTCTCTATAGGTTTGACATTTTTGATTGATGACGTCCCTACGCAACTCATCATTCAAACCTTTTTGAAAACGATAGCACCACGCCTGCTGGTTAGGCAGGAAGTGCCCAGCAAACTTTGCCAGCTTCGCAAACACTGAGTCGTAATCATCAACAGACAAACTCCCTTGCACCAGATTGATGAAGTCGTCTTCTTTTTGTTGACGCACGGCTCGGGGAATATACTGTTCAATGAAAGCTGATTTGAATATTTTCCAAGTAATTTTGCAGTTGGGATTGGCTTCGTAAATCCCTTGCTTCGTTGCCTCCCACCAATCATGCGCACGCAGTTCCAGCTGAACTGATGCACATGCCACTCGCTTGGATCCTCGGATGCCAACTAGATTGAAGAGTCCCTCCAGCTTAGCAATCCATCCCAGAACTACGTCCGGTTCCGCTCGTCCGTTGAACGTAGGGGGATGCATTTTTGTGAACTCTGCTGCTCGACAGGTGTTCCTAGCTGAAGGCTGAGTTTCTTCGGACTCATCCTCTACCGCCACGGCCGGCGGCTTCGCTGGCGTTCCTCCGTTGGTGGGTACCAATGATGCAATCAGTTGCATCATAGTATCCAGCTATTTTTGTTGAGCGGCAAATTGGGTCTGAATATTTGCTTGTTGAGTAACGGCTTGTTGTTGCTGCGCCTCCATGAGGTGCATAAGCCGTTCTGACATCCTGTTCGAACTCGCTCCTCCGGATTCTCTAGAACTTGTCGGATCGCTACGAATAGGCTGAGCACTGCTTGCAGTGGCAGTGTTTTTCTTAGACATTGCTACAAAAGAGAGTAGCTTGTTAACACCCCAAAATCGATAGATTTTATATCTACGGTCTCATTGTATAGGCGACTCATCTGATGCAGCGGATGCCGAACGCAACTCAATAGAGAGGTACATCAAACTCTTTTATATTCTTTTGAAATCCAAAGGAAGTACAGCCGTGCTCTGATACCAATATGTCACGCCCCGATCCCGAAAGGGTCATTCGTCCTCGCCGGATCCTTTACGGAACCGATTCGTCCTCGCTGGGGGCGTGATGCCGTGCGAGCCTGGAGTTGCGCTCGCACAAGGCAAAAACTTGCAGTTTTAGAAACCCATTTTGAAACACAATTGATAAAACACATTCACAGAGATTTGAACACAAATGCGGAAGAAACATGCTTTTTCATTGATAATTCAGAATAATTTACATAGAGTTTACATTGATGCGCCTTCTCGGCTATTGAATTACATTACAAAAGATAACTCAAAATGCAGGACGCGCTCCGTCAGATAGTCCACGTCGTTTGCACATTACGCCCTTGTATAGATTGAAGTCTCTGCCTCCAAAATGAACTGACTCCAACTGTACTTCAAAATAGAGGCGCTCCTAACGCCTCCTCGCTATGCTCTAGCGTTGCACCGTCTGAGTGCCTGAAATAGTTGCCCACAACGTGGGTCAGTACTCAACTTGTACTGGTGAGCGAGATGAACCCACTCGACTAAATTGACACTAGCTTGCTAGGGACGAGCATGCATTAAGATAGCTTTTATAAGGAAGCAAGTGAAATCAATTCATATCAGTTGCATGTTTTGATAGGAATGAAAATAGCAGTGAATCCAACCAGTACACCGATTGCTTACTCAATCGATGCACGCCTTTCCTGAAACGAAACACAAGTATACTTACCATCTGCACAAGACAATAAGTTAGCATGCATTCTATTCTATGCGGTCATTGGTGTGATCGACACATTAGGGACATATTTCAAGCATTAGCGGCGCGCCCTATTAGCCCGGGTAGCAAGCCCTGCTGGAGGTCCCGCTATGCATCGTGACGAGCACGAATCAAATATTTTCCTCCGGATCGATACGGTTCCAGTGCCCCGGAAAGCCGTTTCGAGGAAATGCCAAACCCTGTGCACAAGTTGTCCCAGACCATGCAAATGCATGAATAATTCATATTACATACAATGCATTGAAAGAAATAGAAGAAGTAAGCAGCAACATATATATATCTCATGCAACAGTTTATGTTTTCTCAAGCGGTATTCCAATTCAGTTATCCCATAAGTCCAACTCTATCCGAGGCACCAGGCTGCCACCAACAACCAACTTTTCCTTATAAATAAGCTCAAATTATAAGGTGTGCAAGCATATGATAAATTAGTCTACAAATCCTATGTTCCTTTCTTAGTGGCTGGCATGCCTGTGGCTAAGGATTTTCTAGGCGTCCAACCGGGCATCATCGAGTGAACGATTGAAACTTAGAGATGTTGGCATGAAGAAGTAGGAAAGAAGGGACCAAACCACTCACTGGTTAAGGGAAAGAGGCTAAAACTAGGAATCCCGCTAGCGACGATCAAACGTCAGTTACGCGGACCTGAAACAGCACGAGCACCGAGTTAGAAATCTTGCCTATCCTTCCTTGCCGAACTCCCCAAAACCTCAAGCTCCAAATGATAAAACCAGCAGCAAAAACCAAGCAAATCGAAAGAAACACAAATCCAAAACCTCAAAGCGACAAGCAAGCAAAATCCAAGCAAAACCAAGCTACCAAAATACGAAAACTATTGGACTCGTTTCAATAGAGGCCTTTCCATGAGTTGGAAAGGATCATCGCATTTTGTCCGTGGCAAGAAGATACCGAGATCTAAGTTACGACTCAGACGGACTAGCCACAAGCCCAATTACGTAGTGCTCATCCCGGTCGGATCGGGATTTGAGGCACTACACATCGAGGATGGCAATATTATAGTGTTTGATGATCGAAGCCAGGAGGGTCTGGCAAATCCGTTTATATAAGGCCTCAAGCGCCAGCTGGTCATAAGAACTATAAATGAGCATAGTAATCTATGCTACCATGGGATGACACCACCATGAGGTACCTAGGCATGGTAGAACCTCGGCTTTGGGATATGTCATAGCGGAAGTAGCACCGCATATAGTCAGAGAAAATTACTATAAAGGAGCGTAGTACTCCATGTTACAGTGGCGACACCATATGAGGTACCTCGAGAGGAAGGTAAAGACTCGACTTTGAGCCATGTTACAGCAGCGTAACACCGCATATTGTCAAAGACACAATATATGGGCTTGGAGGACTTCTGATATTGTGTCTTTGTAATCCTACCATTTAGTTTTATGCTATTAGTTCAAAGAAAAATCTACTAGACATCTAGCTATTGGTTCAAGGGAGGACCATTGACTGGGAAACTATCAAGAACGGTGGGTAGTTCGTTGAGACATTGAGGGGTTGCGGACCCAGAACCATTGTTGTGTACTATTTGTTCTCTGAGTAGAACAAAAGTCCGGTAGGAGGATGGCTTAGACGCCTTAATGGGTTCTCGGGCATTTGGAATGTCCAGTGTGCTTTACAGGAAGCACGGTAGCACAACACTACAAAGGAGCGGAGTAATACATGTTATAGTGGGGTTATGCCACAAGGAGGTACCTCAAGAGGAGGGTAAAGCCTCGGCTTCACGAGCAATGTCACAGTGGCGTACCACCGCATATATGTATGTGTCCTAATATTGTAAAATAAAGAGTGTAGGCAGCACTACAAAGATGTTGGTATCCTCATGTTACAGTGGTGTGACACTACCAAGAGGTAAAGCCTCGACCTAGCAAGTCATGTCACAGTGGCGTAACACAAAGTGCAAAGATTCATGTTGGGTAGTTTGACTCTACAAAGAGGCTAGGACCTCATGTTACAGTGGATGATACCACGATAAGGTGGGACCTCGACTTTGGGCCATGTCATAGCGACGTAGCACCGCAAGGAAACACAAGGCTTCATGTCAAGGACTCTTTAAAAGAACTCACCTAGAATGTATGGAAAGAGATATAGGCCATCTCTTGATGGAAAACTTGTAGACGCCCAAGATACGTATACCAAAATCAGGTGTGCACAGGGCATTTAATGTGAAAGTGAAAGCACAGCTGATGTTATTGTGTGAGTGAGAAAAATTGCAACTATAGTGTAGAATTCAAGGCTTAGTCCATTCTTTTATCATACTGTTATTTGACCCATACAGGAAGATTCAAGTCGAAGAGACATCTATCATAATGCATGATTGACAGTCACTGTGAGGAACACTTAACCCATATATTGAGATATGTAGGAGATTGTTGGTATTTTTGCCTTTGGACTAATGAAAGTCCCACATCGGCTACACTACCAAGTCGGTATCTCAATATAATGCTTTTTTGTGTTGAGGTGTGCATATGGGGTATGGTGAGGCACATGGGTATAATGTGGGTATTTTCCTAGGTGAAAAAAGGATTAACTCCTCAATGAAAGCATGTATGCTTTTTGTCATGCTCTTGGAATTATTTCCATAGGAGTCAGACTCAGACTTGAACTCGGGCTCAAGGGTGCAAAGTGGCACTTTGTTGGTGTACTTTGTACTAAGCACGTCGTCATCGGCGCATGGCACTTGTGCGCATTTGATGCGCTCGGTTATACGCGAGTTGCATGCATTGTTCCTAGCATAGTTGCATGTGCGGGCGCATGAGCAGGGTGCTGAGCGGGTGATGAGCGAGCGATGGGCGGCCATGCCCGGCTATGCGTACATGCGCCGCTGCGCGCTGTAGCGCCCCGTTCCTCCTATTCGAGGAGCGCGGCTAAGAAACACAAGACGGTATCGTTCGATCGGGATAGATTGAATTAAGAACTCGTCCTCGTTATGGATTTGTTTCTTCGGAATCGATTCTCATATTCAGTGGACTGCGCCCCAAGGATCGGCTTAGCGGCAGAGTCAGGAGGGACCTCTCTGCTGCTATCTTTTATTGCCTCAGTTTTTGATGTCGCTTGTTGCTTTCGTGCTTTGAGTTAGTTTTGGGATTTGCTTATTTTCCTTGAACGGTTTCGATGGTTTTCATTGTTTTCGTTTATTGAACTGCATTTCTATTCCGAGATTGGAAAGAGAGGAAGAAGTATTAATCGAGCTGTTCGTGTGCAGGTGAACGAGCAGTAGGCGGCTTGCGAGCGGAGTCGTGAAGCGCCTCTTTCTTTCTCCCTTCCTAAATCTAAGTGAGTGGCTACCAAACCGATTAGCTAGCCTTGCTTCCAAGCCTCACTCCTTCGCCCCGATCAAACGATACCAAGTAATAATAAAAGAGATCAAGATAAAAGGGAATAGATTTGAAATATTGCTTGTCAACTAAACTTATAAACGGTTATCATCCTGTATGCTAGTTCGTTTATAACTGTTCTATGAATCGTGCTAAGTATGGAAATATATGCTTGTTATGAAACAAACTGTTAGTAAGACTATGCAAAACTGTTTGGCTATGGAGCTTGCTCCTATTCGTTCGAAATTCGTTTGTAAATTCGTGTGAAATAATTTGAACTAAATGTGCTCGATCACGGACAACTTGTGCACAAGGTATTTTGGCTTCCGCGGACGGCCGCCAGGGCACTGGGGCCGATCCGATCCAGGCGGAAGAGTTCGTATAGTCGTTTGTCATGGACGGGATGCTATGTAGCGGGGCTCGCCACCTGCGTTGCATAATATTCTTGTCCCGAGACTATAAACCGTCCCTTTGTGGCATCAAGCCAGTGATCCCTGTGTATATTTAAACCTGTTGCATACTAACTTGTGTCTTCGTTTCAGGGAAGGCATGGTAAGTATTGTGCAGGTAATTCAGACGGCAGGTAAAATCCACCGAACGGTGGCACGTTCATTTTCAGTAAATTCTATATGCTGCTTACTTGTAAATGAACTAAGGCAAGATAGAAACCTACAAATATGCATGCTTCATTAAACAACGTGTTGATTGGTATAGTCAGGCTAGCTCGCCTTCACCAGCATATTTCGATATGCTGACCCTTATTGAAACAGGTTCTCCGCACCAAGGCGAACCGAGCGAGGAGCCGAAGTCGTCTTCCCGATCCAGTCCAACTGTTGGCGCATCTTCACCGCGCCCCTTGAAGCATTTAGGAGCCAGAAGCTACAACTCTTCATACACAAATGCAGCTCCGTGGCAAAGCCGTCCTCCAGCCTGGAGGTCCTTATCGTTTTGAGTTTATAAAGGGATGTAATGTACAGGACTGCTATCTCATTTTGAGTCATCTTTTTATAAGCCGTTCGGCATATTAGCTAACTCGTTCAAGAGTTTGTAATAGATGTTCATTATCAATAAAGAGAACTTTTCCCATATTTCAAATTTGTGTTTCAATTTATCTGCGTACTCTGAATATGTGCTTACTATGCAAATCATTAAAGCCTTGTGCGGGCGCAACCCCAGGCCCGCACGGCGGTCACGATTCGGGGGACGCCTCAATTGATTTTACAGAATTGGGTCGTGACATAGTGGTATCAGAGCACAGATTCAAAGTTCCTTAGACTTCGTGCTGGAAAAGTTCCTTTAACGATCAATTCCTGTGCGAACTCTTGAACTCACTAGGCCAAAATGAGATACGTTCATGCAATAAGTCCATAATACATTATGATCCTAATATAATTTACCTTCTTTTGAAGGAATGGATCCAGCGCAATCTGCAGCGCAACCACTGAACGAAATGCAAGAAAGCAGTTCGGGTACTTCGGGAAGCTCTCGAAGCCAACGAGACATGTCTCAAGTCGACCCGCTTGAGCGGGTGCTACAAATGTTAGAATCGCAACGACAACGAGATGATGCTCGCCAAGCCAAGCTCGAGAGTAATCTAGAGACCCGATTCTCAGTCCAACAGAAGCAGGTAGATGCCCTGCAACAAATCGTTCAGACTTTGGCTGCCAACCAATCCGCCGCAACAGCAACGACTCCGGTGGAACAGCCCGTGCTTGAAGTGGAGATGCCTCAAATTCCAAGGCCGAGGGACGTGACTGCCTTCAACTTGGGCCATTTCAAGAAAGTCTGCAACACCCCATTCAACGGGACTGAGGACCCAGTGGTAGCTCTAGATTGGCTAGCAGAACTAGAAGATCACTTCGCTCTGCTAGAGGTCCCCGAAGAGAAGCGCGTCTCCTGCGCGCAACTACAGCTCCATCTCAACGCACACGATTGGTGGGACGTGCATCGACGATCTCTCCAATTTAATCACGGAGAGGAGGCGATCTCGTGGACGACCTTTCGTGCCGCGTTCGAAGAGGAGTTTATACCCCCTCCAGTACAGCGTCAAATAGAAAATGATTTCGTGCAACTAAGGCAGGGCAGTATGACGGTGAAGCAGTACTCCGCCGAATTCAACCGACTCTCAAAATTCGCTAAGGCCTATTTACCTGATGCAGCGAGTCGAGCCAGAAGGTTTGAAGGTGGACTACGCCCAGCCATCCATTCGCACGTGGTCAACAATCAGTACGGGACAATACGTGAAGTCATGAATCATGCCCTATCTCTCGAACCGCAGTATCCTCACGTTTCCATCGGCGCTGTGCATACCTACAATCACAAACGCCAAGGCAACGACGGAGGAAACAACGCTGCAAAGCGACAAAACAACGGTGGTCGGAACAAGACAAATGCAGGAGTGCGTTGTGAGCACTGCCATAGGCCGGGGCATACCATCGTTAATTGTTACTTGAAGAATGGGTCTTGTTACAACTGTGGCGGCAACGGACACCTGATTCGAAACTGTCCGCTCCCGGATCGCCGCCAGCAACAAAATAATCCCTAACGGTTGGTTCTATTCCTAAGTTTCGGGACGAAACTTCCAATTGGTTGGGTAGGATGTAGCGCCCCGTTCCTCCTATTCGAGGAGCGCGGCTAAGAAACACAAGACGGTATCGTTCGATCGGGATAGATTGAATTAAGAACTCGTCCTCGTTATGGATTTGTTTCTTCGGAATCGATTCTCATATTCAGTGGACTGCGCCCCAAGGATCGGCTTAGCGGCAGAGTCAGGAGGGACCTCTCCGCTGCTATCTTTTATTGCCTCGGTTTTCGATGTCGCTTGTTGCTTTCGTGCTTCGAGTTAGTTTTGGGATTTGCTTGTTTTCCTTGAACGGTTTCGATAATTTTCATTATTTTCGTTCATTGAACTGCATTTCTATTCTGAGATTGGAAAGAGAGGAAGAAGTATTAATCGAGCTGTTCGTGTGCAGGTGAACGAGCAGTAGGCGGCTTGCGAGCGGAGTCGTGAAGCGCCTCTTTCTTTCTCCCTTCCTAAATCTAAGTGAGTGGCTACCAACCCGATTAGCTAGCCTTGCTTCCAAGCCTCACTCCTTCGCCCCGATCAAACGATACCAAGTAATAATAAAAGAGATCAAGATAAAAGGGAATAGATTTAAAATATTGCTTGTCAACTAAACTTATAAACGGTTATCATCTTATATGCTAGTTCGTTTATAACTGTTTTATGAATCGTGCTTAGTATGGAAATATATGCTTGTTATGAAACAAACTGTTAGTAAGACTATGCAAAACTGTTTGGCTATGGAGCTTGCTCCTATTCGTTCGAAATTCGTTTATAAATTCGTGTGAAATAATTCGAACTAAATGTGCTCGATCACGGACAACTTGTGCACAAGGTATTTTGGCTTCCGCGGACGGCCGCCAGGGCACTGGGGCCGATCCGATCCGGGCGGAAGAGTTCGTATAGTCGTTTGTCATGGACGGGATGCTATGTAGCGGGGCTCGCCACCTGCGTTGCATAACATTCTTGTCCCGAGACTATAAACCGTTCCTTTGTGGCATCAAGCCAGTGATCCCTGTGTATATTTAAACCTGTTGCATACTAACTTGTGTCTTCGTTTCAGGGAAGGCATGGTAAGTATTGTGCAGGTAATTCAGACGGCAGGTAAAATCCACCGAACGGTGGCACGTTCATTTTCAGTAAATTCTATATGCTGCTTACTTGTAAATGAACTAAGGAGAGATAGAAACCTACAAATATGCATGCTTCATTAAACAACGTGTTGATTGGTATAGTCAGGCTAGCTCGCCTTCACCAGCATATTTCGATATGCTGACCCTCGTTGAAACAGGTTCTCCGCACCAAGGTGAACCGAGCGAGGAGCCGAAGTCGTCTTCCCGATCCAGTCCAACTGTTGGCGCATCTTCACCGTGCCCCTTGAAGCATTTAGGAGTCAGAAGCTGCAACTCTTCATACACAAATGCAGCTCCGTGGCAAAGCCGTCCTCCAGCCTGGAGATCCTTATCGTTTTGAGTTTATAAAGGGATATAATGTACAGGACTGCTATCTCATTTTGAGTCATCTTTTTGTAAGCCGTTCGGCATATTAGCTAACTCGTTCAAGAGTTTGTAATAGATGTTCATTATCAATAAAGAGAACTTTTCCCATATTTCAAATTTGTGTTTCAATTTATCTGCGTACTCTGAATATGTGCTTACTATGCAAATCATTAAAGCCTTGTGCGGGCGCAACCCCAGGCCCGCACGGCGGTCACGATTCGGGGGACGCCTCAATTGATTTTACGAAATTGGGTCGTGACACGCGCTGGGCCGCTGCGCTGTTAGAAGCAGTCGGTTGGGCAGTTATGGAAAGATTTGAATAAAATGCGATCTTATCTTTTAGTAACCGATGGGATGTCAGGTTTCTCTATAAATACTCTCCTTCTTAGCCCTCTAGAGAGAAAGGGATACTTCCTAAAAGAGAGAGAGAAATGAAGAGAAGTTTGTTGTGCCGCCATGACGAGTCCAGGGAGTTCGCGAGTCAAAAGAGGAGACACGAGCATTCCAGAAGTTCTTTAAGAGATTGCTGGTTCCTGAGAGCAGATCGTGTGGGACGAATCTTGCTTTAAGTAACGATGAACTTCATAATACAAGCAAGGATTGATTCTTCTTCCTCCTCCTCTTCTACTTCTTCTCTAGTTGTAACTCTTTCTGTCCGTCTGCAACTGCGATTGCAAGGAAGAACAGAGATTATATTTCTGATTTTGTGTTCTTGTATGCAAGTTCTAATCAGGGATATTATATAGTGTTTCGTTGGAATCGAGACCTAGGAAGGAAAACTTGTTTGCAGAAGCTTCTGAGTTTTGACTACAATATTTGGGTCAGAAAGAGGGTAGAATGAAAAGTTTATCGGTAGCTCTGTTCATTATCTTTGTTCATCCATCTTTGATTAAGCCCCGAGACTAACAAGCATGTATCTAAAGTTGTCCCCATGCACCCAAATTTACGAAATCAAACGGCAGAGTTTGAATCAGTAGTCCCTACAGTGATGAAATTTGTAAAGAGGACACAAAAAAAAACTTACATCCTCAATAATAGGAAGGAAACTATATATTTTCTTTAGGAACTCAAATGGCAACATACTTTCCAAACCAAATAAAAGTTACATGGAAGTAATTATATTCATTCACATAGTAAATTATGGATTACAAGACAATATTTATTTATTTATTTATTTATTTTATATAAATTTTTTGAAACTAAAACAGGACTTTCATTAGACGGCTGAGTCCTCTCAGGCGACGGCAAATTTCTCCGCCGGGGGAGCTGGAGCAACTTCGGCAGCGACGAGTGTCTCCGTTGGGGGAGCGGGAGCAACTTCAACGGTGACAGATTTCTCCGTTGGGGAAGCTGGAGCAACTTTTGCTGTGCTCGTGTCCGTCGTCTTCACGATCGATGCTGGTGCAGTCGGAGGCACGATTGGATGGTACCTCGACCAACACGACTGAACAAGCGATAATGTCGAGACCACGAAGCTGGCGATCAAGAAATTGTCCCTATAATCAGCGGGAACGTCCATACCAATGGGAAGGGTGGAGAAGGAGACAGGTTCAAAAGATCGAGCCTGCCCATGCCAAGGTACATGGGGTCGTCGGCATTTGTCTAGGATGCCGATGAGGACGGCTAATGTCAGTACGGCCTTCATTTTGTACATATACAAAATATTTTATTATTATTTCTTGAAAGTGAAGCTCTATAGTAGCTTTAAATTCAATAACTATCATCAGTTATTGCTCATGACATACAGGAAAAAAAGAAAAAGAAAGATGGTGATTAGATCTGAATGCATATAGTTAGCACTAAAAATCTGAACTACCTTAATTAATCTGGATGTTAAAAACACAAATATATTAAATTTAATCAATTTGAAACATCTTAGATCTTAAACCTAAGAACTTACAAAATGCAAAGATATATACTGAAAATTGATCTTTTGTGTCACCTTATAGTGACAACTTATACCAATCGTCGCCAAAATAAGTCTTTTGTGATGGCTTCTTAAAGTGTGGCAAAAAATATCTTTTGCTATGTTGGTTGCAAAATATCCTTTTGCTTTGCTTTTATGCAACAATGTCATATTTGTGTCGCAAAAAGTAGTTTTGCGTCTGAATTTTGGCGACGAATGTCTCTTTTGGTCTAGTCACAAAGTGTCTTATTGTGTCGTTTTCTCACGATTGTTTCATTTCGTTGTCGCAATAAATACTTTTGCTATGGTTTTTTATTATAGTCGCAAAAGTTATTTTAAGAGAAATTTTTTTATCTCGTCCATTTAAAAATGTTATTTCTAAAGACACATCAAGAGTTGCTCAGGACAACTCATTACTTGGTGTAGCTCAGGCTGAACCAACTTTTACTCAGGACAACCCAAAATTTACTTTGGAGGCTGCCCACAACCCCCTACCCAACTCTCCATTACCATCTCCATCTCCAGAAACCCTAATGGGAGGAGAAACCCTAACCCTAATGGAAGGAGAAACTCTAATCCAAACCCGCGTGCCTCCAGGTTATCGACGTCAGGCCGGTCGGCCTCCGCCCCGTCTCCTCTCCGTTGCCTGAGCGCAGGACCGCCCCACAGGGGTTGCCGGTGTGGACGAGGCCGGAGGCGTGACACTTGGAGACGAGGGCGGGGCGCTCGTAGAGGTCGCAGCGGGCGACCTGGCAGAGGAGGGATGGAGGCGGTCAGCCTGGCAGAGGAAGAAGTCATCATTTTTTATTGGAAGGACTGTCAAATATTTTGACAGCCCTAATTTTTTTTGGACAGCCACGAGTAAAAATTTTCAATGACAAACTTGTAAAAAAAATAAAAAAAATTCGACCTGTACTGAGCAACTTTTGATGTGCCTTTAGAAAAAACCTTTAAAAACTTTTTGGCCATGAATTAATTTTCTCAACTCCCTCTTATCCATAATATAAAGCGGCTTCTAGATGGCTCAAAAGTGAGTCGTCTAAGCCGTAAGTAAGTACTCAACCAATTAAATTAACAAAAAATAAAACTAACGAAAAATTAAAAAAATAATCAAAAATTAACTTCCTTCTTATCATCCGTAACCCACTATTTTTCTCATAATCTGTAACCCACTCTTTTTTTTCACGTAATTAATAATTATTAATCCTCACGTAATTAATAATTAAAATTTTTAAAAAAATCTAACTACACGTCTACGTGTTTCCCTTACGGAGAAACATCTTAAAATAATTATAATTACCTAAATATATATATATATATATATATATATATATATATATATATAAAACTAATTTTATATCTAAACATATATTCAAGCATATATATATATATATATATATATATATATATATATATAACAATTTTAATTTAAATATATTGAAATCAAATTTAAACTATTTTAATATAATTTAAAATTTTATTAAAATTTTCAATAATATCAATGGATTTTATAAATCTAATTTTGAATTTTATAAATCTAATTTTCATCATTCCCTATATAGGGTTCAAGGTCTTCTTCAGAAAGAAACCTGATAGAATGCTCGGTATCATTAACCTGAACAGTTCTTTCCATAGTTTTTATGGCAACGGCGGACTTAAAATCAAGCCAACCAATTTTATAGATATTATTTGGCTTAATGCCAGGGATAATCCATTTATTTAGTTCCTCCAGATCTGAAGGAAACTCGCTCATTTGAGCATTTTTTTTTTATAAATTTGCCTTTTAACATGGTCTTTTTGTTGTCCACAATGGACAATAGGTTACTCATCCAAAGATAGAGTTAGAGGGTCTACTCCGCTATTCCTGAAATGGTTAGTAAACCGAATAATATAAAGAATACCATTATATTACTATGTTATAGTTAAATAAATTTTTAATTTTGTAAAACATAAGGAGTTTTAGAGTGCCTTCATAGTTAATCAGTCATAGCACGACTGTCAACGACTTACCGTAATACGGCCTACCCGGCCAACAAGCCTCCGCGACTTAGATTCAATATCTGAATCTTCAGCTATGGAAGAATATCCATCAAGCACTGCAAGAGTATTTTTATCTTTAGTGGAAGAATTTTCACTTAAAGAAATAGCCTGAAGCTTCTCAATTAAGCTTTTTATTTTTGCATTTGTTCGAATAATGGCCTAATTTGCCATATTTAAAGCATTTAACTTTTTTATTCGAACTATTATTAGAGAATCGTTTCCTCGTTGGGAATCTCTTCCTTTCATTAGAAAAATATTTAGGATAATTCCTTTTAGAAGAATAATTCTTCTTTTTGTAAAATTTTTCTTTAGAGAATTTTCTCTTATTATCAGGAGGAGGTTTAATAGATTCTATAGCAAATTGGCAACAGAATTTCTCCAATTATTTTTTCTTAGATAACCTTTGAGATTTTAATTAATTTTTTAATTTTAAATCATTGCAAAGGGATAATCCCTCTTGAATGCAAGCATTAACCAAATTACCATAAGTGAAATCACTGTATGGTATGATTCCATCATTATTGTTGCGTATTTGTTGTCTAACCTTTTTTGTAAACAGATTAGGAAGACCATCAATAAATTTGGATTTTCAGTGAGCAACATTTGTATCACTTAATTGCATTATTCGATTTAGAAAGATATCTTTATACCATCTAAAATAAGTGAGAGTAGGAACAAAGATTTTATAGTAAAGTTCTGATACGTTCTCCGTTAGAAAAAAAATATATAACGCAGGTGATAAATAACCTTTGGATCAAGATCCAAAGGTCAAGCAAGACCAAGTCCTCTCTCTTTTATTTTGGCTTGTGATAAGGGTACTACTAAATACACTTGGGGCTAGCCCAGGATTGGGGCTAACCCATTAATGAATGAAGTTTACTCATACTAGCCCAAAAGTTTACTCATACTAGCCCAAACATTACTCTCTTCTCCCAAACCCCCATAACCTCCACCAGAGTCCTCCCCCCTCCTCCCTTTCTTGTCGGAGCCCTCCTCCTCTGCCTCCTCTCCCGTCCTCCACCGCCTCCTCCGCCTCCTCCCCCATCTCCCGCCGCCTCCTTCCCCTCCCGCTCCTCCGTCTCGTACCCCCTTTCGGTGCTCGACTATCTCGGCACCCTCAGCGTCCGCCGCTCCTCCCTCCCCTCCTTCCTCCGCCGCTACCATCAGGTCCTCCACTCCAGCGTCGTGGAGGACTGTCAAAATTTTGACAGTCCTAATTTTTTTATACAGCCAGTAAAATACATTTAAATGCAACATAAAACCAGTAACAAATAAGTTAATTTCAATAAACCATATGATCCTTTTACTAACTGAATGCTGTATAGTCACATAGACATTGGTCAGATGACATGAATAATAGCACAATGACAAAGAAAAATAACAGCACACAGAAAACAAAAAAACAAGAAGAAAAAATGGAAGGACTGTCAAAATTTGACATATATGTTAATTTTTTAGGACTGTCAAAATTTTGACAGTCCTAAAAAATTAACATATATTTTTAGGACTGTCAAACTTTTGACAGTCCTACAAATTGGAAAGACTGTCAAAATTTTGACTGTTCTAAAAAATCAACATATATTTTTAGGACTATCAAAATTTTAACAGTCCTACCAATTGGAAGGACTGTCAAAATTCAATTGGTAGGACTGTCAAAATTTTGACAGTTCTGATTATAAAAAAAAAATCAAAAGTGGACATCTCCGAGTAAATTTTGGAGGTGATAAACTTGTAATTATTAATGATAAATATTTGGGCTGCCCCGAATAAATTTAGTAGTGCCCTTATCAACCGCCTTTATTTTGTGCAGCCCAACTCTAATCTGACTTCTTCCTCCTCCTTGCTTGGCTTGAACCACCAGTCGCCATCCACCACCCCTATCGTCATCTCTTGCCTCCCACCCTTTCCTCAAACACCTAACCCTACTCCTCTAGTATCCTGCACCCCCACCCACCCGAGTTCCACACCCCTTCCTCTCACCCTCTCCTAGCCCCAAGGATCTTCACCGCCCCCACCCCTACTTATCCTCCTCTCCACCATTCCCTAATACTCTCCCTTTTGTTCGAGCCAGCCGATGAAGCCAGCGAAGTCCCTCCCTCCTCTGGAACCCGTCAACGATCCCCAGGGCTCGAGACTCGTCTTCGCGCGACCCCTCTCTTTAAATGGGTACGTACGTACATAGTGATTTCTATTTTTCTAAAGAGTTTTGTTGAAATTTTTAGCATTGGAGTTCAAGTTTGCTTTATTTCATAGAAGAAGAAAATGTTTACAAAGGTCATTAGGTAGCTATGCTATGCTATGTATGCTATGCCTAAGGCACCAAGGGAAACGAAGCATCTGAAAGCAAAGTAAAAAAGTTTAAGGATTCATGGAAGAACCATAGCACTATTCAGGAGGGAGAAGTTATGCATATGAAGGAAGGTCGATCTAAAATATTTGTATTTTTCCAGTAAGGCAATAGCACCATATGTGGGGTATGACAAGATCTGATTGGAATTGGTACTCTTATGATTTAATAACCAAATCCTTAAAAGGGATAAAATTTTATATTGTAGTTATGAAATTGGGTGCGATGGGGCAAATACCTTTTTTACTTAATAATATCGATTTTCAAATTGCATGTTAATCCACCTCTTAGAGGCAAGTATGATATAATAAGCCTGGATCAACATGAATAGTCAACTTGCCTAATCGGAAGCACTGACACATTTAAGTCAAATGTTATGTTGTGTCCATGTCGGACACGCCATGGATACCCCAAAATACATTGGGACAAGTTAAAATTAGTGTTTTGTTTGTGTCTTTGTGTCCATATCGTGCCATGAACAAGTATAAGGAAACTAGTAGCTTTGATAAATGATTTTGAATTCGAGTATAAATGCTTTGTTAAAGAACACCTTAAGAATTGGGCAGTGGATTATCATTTGTTTACCAATGTTGCAATATATCAACATGCTAGCAAGTGTCTTCGGAATGACCTGCAACCAAAAGTTTCACTATAATATTTTCTATTGGCTGGAAGATAAAACCATGAAAGCCAATAATTCATACTTGGATGAATGTGCTAATGCATATTTTATATATATATATATATATACCATAACAACTTGTTTGTGTTCTATTTTATTTGGCTTTTGATAAAGGCACTACAAACTTTACTTAGGACTAGTCCAGGATTAGGGCTAGCCCATTAATGAACAAAGTTTACTCATACTAGCCCAATAGTTTACTCATACTAGCCCAAACTTTAAACCCTCCTCCCAAACCCTCCAAACCCCACCGGAGCCCTCCCCCCTATTTCACTTGCCGGAGCCGTCCTCCTCCACTTCGTCCTCCTCCTCCTTGTCGATAGCTCCCAAAGTCTCGAAAGAATCAAGGTACAATTCTTCATTCTCCTTGTTCTATTGCATTTAGAAAATTTTCCAAAAATTTTAAAAATTTCTATTGCATTTCGAAAATTTTGAGTGTTTATCTTTCTATTCTTCAAATGAGGGCATACAAGTCCTGAATGTAGTTTAGGATGTAGTTTAGACGTTTATCTGGATGCTCGTACCCTATTTTAGGGCATTCAATTTTGACATTCGTCGAATGTATCGAGCAGAATCGAGCGGGACTGTAGAAATTTCTACAGTCCTATATAGATTTAGGACTGTAGAAATTTTTACAGTCCTATATACATTAAGGACTGTAGAAATTTCTACAGTCCTCAATGTATAAAGGACTGCAAAAATTTCCACAGTCCTAAATTATTTAGGACTATGGAAATTTCTGCAGTCCTGTATACATATAGGACTGTAGAAATTTCTACAGTCCTGAATGTTAAATTAATTTAGGATGTTCAAATAATTTTTTTTGTCTTATAGTCACGACCCTCGGAAGGGCACTGATACTGATGATATCATCAGAAAATGCCCTACTGTGTCGATGCGTAAGGAATACAATATTCCGCGTACTATTGAACCAGCTCTCACTATCCGCGACCCTGAGGCACGCCCTGAAGTTAGAAAACGTCGACTGACGAAGAAGATTGTCACTCGTTCGAAGAGACGTGCTCCTCCTAGTACTTCTGGTTCTTCTTCCTCCTCCGATGAGGACATGCCAAATGTCCCAAATCGGCCAACTGATGGTTCAGGACCTTCTCAACATGCAGATAGTCCTGTCGATAGTCTCCCACAAACCCTCGAAAACCGGGCTACTGATGGTTCAGGACCTTCTGAGCAGCCAGATAGTCCAGTCGAGACTCGTCCAAACGGTTGCTCTATGTTACCATCGATCGAGAACCATATTGCATACCAAATATGGAACAATCCGGTAAGTACATTACGTTATGATAATTTTATATATAGTTGTAAGTTCATCCAATTATTTATAGATAAGTACATTTTATATAGAGGTATAACTTCATCCAATTGTTTACTTTTCAGGAGAGTTCTCGTATGTTAACGGTGATAAACCACGACAAAAAATGTAATACATGGAGGTTTGAATTATTGGGAGACGATGTGAAGGCAAAAATTATTCCCATCGATTTACAATATTTGGGTAACTACTCATATACGACGGTGGATAATGCACTGATATCAGCATTTGTAGAACGATGACATCCAGAAACCAACACTTTCCATCTACCAAATGGGGAGTTGACGATTACCCTTGTGACGTCCATCATATATTGGGACTTAGGGTTGATGGTCAAGTCATGATGAATCAAACTTTTGATGAGTCGAGCATCAACTTTTACGACCATATCGTAGATTATGTATCAGGGTGTCTGGGAGTTGATGCCACTAGTTTTACCACTCTTCGAGAATTCAAGAAGTCGTACGGACTTCTTTAAAATATTTGGAGGAGATATTTGCTGATCCGGACACCGAAGTGGATAATAGCGATAATGTGGCCCGTGGATATATGCAGTTCATCTTAGCGGCTGTCGGCATTACGGATAAGTCTGGAACGTCCATACATGCCAAATATCTCATGGATTTGGACAACATAGACACGGTGGAAGAAATATCTTGGGGAAGCGGTATACTAGCATACCTTTACCGCGAGCTTGGTGCGACATCCCGCGTGGGTTCGAAGACAATATCCGGATGCCAGACTCTACTCCATGTATAGATATCTTTGTCAACTTGTATACATAATTAAAATTTTTGTTGTTAATTTTTGGATTAATGTTTTTTTAACTTGGTTACGTGAAGGCATGGATATACGAGCACTTTCCAACCCTGCAGCGGGCTAAACTGAACCGAGGGTATGACGAGCACCTTCCTAGAATGTGCAGATGGAAGCCAACTAAGGAAGATGCCAAATGTCCACACACATTGGCCGTCCTACGCAATGCAGTCGAAGATATGACGATAGAAGAGGTGAATTGAGACCTAAATATTTAATATTTGGTAATAATTGACTATTACGTTATATGCTAAATGACATAATGCTAAATTTTCTGCGGTGCAGATTGTTTGGGATCAATTTCGTGATTTGCGACAGACTAGTCGTCCATTGCAACCAATCGTTTTATATCACGGTCTTATAAGTTGTCATAAAATCGATGAAGCTTATATGCCGGATAGAGTGCTCCGTCAGTTTGGCTACGTACAAATTGTCCCAAAGCGCACTTTAAAAATGATAACAGCTCCGCGAGGTACAAAACCGCTAAACTATATTCCTGCGGCGTTCAACAGGGTCTCGAACTTCTTTACCGAGTGGCAACGTCACGTTATTAGAGAAACCGAACGGCAAGTAGCAGTAAATATGACGGAATGTAGCGACGACTACCTCGCTTACTACGCTGGTGTCGGACTACCTACGTTGTTCAAACGCGGAGGCAATATTGTGCGAGTACCTTCAGATCTTTCTGCCAAATCGGTCTTGTATACTGCATTGGTCAAGATGGTGAGCCAACTTCTTCACTTTTAGTTTGATATATGTAAATGTTTATAACATAACAAATTTTTTTAATTCTCATGAATAGGCTAGGAAAATGAAGAAGTTGGGAAGAAGCCTCGTAAGTTGTCAGGGTACGAATTATATGGCAATCAACGACGAGCTACAACAAATCGACAACGCTCAAGATTTTTCTTTCTTGAAAAATAAAGAGCAACGTACAAAGTGGCGGCATGAAGTTTAGGCCCCGTTTGAAGACTTGTAAAACTTTCAATGAATTTGTGTTTTGAGACATGTAAAAGTTTTAAGTTTGAATGACTTGTAAAACTTTGAATGAATTTGCTATAATTGGTTATTTTTAAAGTTTGTTACATACAGTTGCTACATACATTTTGGTATAATCTGCTACAATTTGCTACAATTTGTGTTCTAAGTTTGCTACATACAAACAGTTGTTAAATGTGCAGAGGCATGGGCTAAAAACTTGGACTGTCAAATTCTGGACAGTCCTGAAAGCTATCAGGACTGTCTAGAAATTGATAGTCCTAGTTTTATATAAAATTTTGCATAGACAGTGGGTTAAAATTATGATTGTCAAAATTTTGACAGTCCATAAACCTTGTAGGACTGTCAAAATCCTGACAGTCCTAGTTTTATATATTTTTTCCAGTGGGTTAGATTTAGAACTATCAAAATTGTGACAGTCCTAGTATCTTGTAGGATTGTCAAAATTCTGACAGTCCTAGTTTTACATATAAATGTGCAGAGACAGTAGGTTTAGTTTAGGACTGTCAAAATTTTGACAGTCCTAGTATCTTCTAGGACTGTCAAAATTGTGACAGTCCTAGTATCTTGTTGGACTGTCAAAATTATGACAGTCATAGTTTTACATATAAATGTGCAGAGACAATGGGTTTAGTTTAGGACTGTCAAAATTGTGACAGTCCTAGTATCTTGTAGGACTGTCAAAATTATGACAGTCCTAGTTTTACATAAAAATGTGCAGAGACAGTGGGTTTAGTTTAGGACTGTCAAAATTGTGACAGTCCTAGTATCTTGTAGGACTGTCAAAATCTTGACAGTCCTTGTTTTACATAAAAATATGCAGAGACAGTGGGTTTAGTTTAGGACTGTCAAAATTGTGACAGTCCTAGTATCTTGTAGGACTGTCAAAATCCTGACAGTCCTAGTTTTACATAAAAATATCCACATACATATAGTTCAAAATCGATTAGTATCAATGCACAACATACAGTCCTAGGGTTTAGATAACTTCTTTCATTGCACAACATACAATTCAATATACAGTTCAACATACATGGCTCATTGCGTAACATACAGTTCAATATACAGTATCAATCGATTAGAATATCAAAGTAGTCCTTCGGCATAATTTTTTGATCCTCCATCTTCATCATCTTCTTATAGGCAGCCATTGCATCCGTGTAGGGTGTCGTCCATGTGATTGCTTCCTCTGGTGCATGTTTATACCAAAGCGTAGAAGGTGGCGGAATAGGAGAATGACCGATCAACCTTGGGATGACAAAGTGTTGTCTGACAAGCTCTATCGAACATAGATTGGATACTTCGTGTTCAGCCAGGGGAGCACACATTGGAAAGAAAGTAATGCTAATGCCTTGTGAGATAATTACAATAGGTATCTTATACCTATTAGAGAATACGTATGCAGCAGGCGGGACATCCATGTAATGGTCTGGTCCGGTAACTGTTTTCGTATAAGGTATGCTTGCCAACAAATCTCCAACAATTTCTTCGCCGAGTATCTGCCTATAGAAGGGTAATCGAGACTCCAACTCCTCGTACAACTCTTTCCTAACCTGTCTCCATCCTGCTTCAACTGAATAGCCTAGTTATCTTGCTAGTGCATGATATCCACAATGGCCATCCTTAGGAACATCAACAATAGACCAAATAAAATCCCGTATCTCAGGTAGAAAATTTTGAATGTATAGACTATATGAATCAGAGAAGTTATCTAAATCCTCCGTCGTGACTGCATCGTTCGTTTTCTGTTTCTTTCCCCTTCGAATAGTAAGCTTACTTTTTTTTCTGCGGAAATACCACACTTTCGATAACCGACTTTGCCTCAACTAGCTCCAAATTGCGTTCAATATGTTCAAACAAGGATGTATCTCTTTTAGTTGACTCCTTCTCCTTCTTTTTTTGCTCTACTCATTCTTGAGTGTGGTCTTCCCTTAGGAGTTCGAACAACAGATGGCTCTTGCAATCGAGTAGTTATCGGGACTGCAATTTCTTAGATTTTAACCTCAATGGATCTTCTCTCCGGTTCCGATGCGACACACCACCTTGCGTGCAGGAGTTTCACTTGTGGCAAACAAAAGAAATCATCTTGAACTTCCACCGTCGGCATTATCGACAACTGTCTCCAACATTGATCAACATCTATTAGAATATGTATAGATTCACGACGATATTCGTTAATCTCATGTGCACAAGAAAGTCCGAGTGAATGTCGATATGAACAACCGCAAACCTCGGGATCATAACTAACCGACTTCGACCTACCAATCTCCTCAAACAATAAGCCCAAGGCCTTGTGAGATACTACATGGATTAAACCATCCAAGAGGTTCATGCTTGTATTCATGCTTTGCAATATTGAGGCTCATCTCAAATGATTCTACAATCTCGTTCACCGTAGAAATAATCATCAAATTAATCGATTGCCAAACGGAGACAAAATTATCGACCGATGACCGTAGATATCTTTTTAAACTTGAGTGTGATCCTTCGACCCGGTTCGTAGTGATTGTGCCATAATGCTTCACCATGTTCGTCCATGCTAGGACAAATTATTCTTTATGTGGTTCTAGCCAAGTATCTTTGATATAAGATATGCATGTCGGGTTACTCGTCTCCCACTTTTGTTGGAACATGTATCATGCTATATCGTAGCTGTCTGTAGTACTTGCTCGCCATACAAGACTCCAATCACTGTAGAATTCTTCGAAGCGAAGCATGTCGATTTTACCGTCCACATTTTCAAATTTTCTCTTGTATTGAGCTTGAATATTTTGATTTATATGCCAAGTGCATAGTAGTCTATGCACATGAGGAAATACAATATCTATAGCATTTATCAGCGCATATTCTCTGTCGGTAATAAAAACAGAGGGCTCTTTGTATCCTGTGTAAAGGGGTTATAGTTTTCTCAATGCCCATGTGTAATCCTCTACTGTCTCACTCTTCATAAAATAAAAAGCGACTGGAAATATTTTTCCTGTAGACATATACCCAACAACGTGAAAAAGAGGCATCTTAAACTTGTTGGTCTTATATGTACAATCAAGGACCAACACGTCTGCGAAGGACCGAGCCAAGTGTGTGCAATCAGGATGAGCCCAAAACAATGAAAGGAGTTCATCATTTTGTGGATGTCTTCTATGGTACTCCACGTAGTGATGCTCTCCAAGCAACTTCAATACTTGCTGCATCGCCATTCTTCCTTTCATACTATTACATTTCGCTCTGGCCAAACTATTATAGATCGTCCGCATGGTTGACTTGTTCCCATCTTTTTTTTGTCGCACGACAGAATAAATTTGTTTCGGTGCAACTCCGGAAAGGAACAATTCTTCAACCAACTTTCTCTCATCCTCCTTCAACTGTGCCACGTAGGCATGACCCGTAAGTGTCCCTGGAATAGGATGATTGTGTCTTCCATTCTTAACTTCGATTATCCACTTCACATCTTCTACTTTTACAATCAACACCTTAAATGGACAACCATATTTTCTCGTCCCAATATTTTTCTTAGGATTTTTTTTTTCAACACCACCCTTTTTTTATGATGCTCCCTGAACACACCTTCTCTTCCGCAGCCCAGCTCTACATATTTTCGGCCCGGCCGAGATCTGATGGATCTTGCAATGACAATTACTATGTTATGTCGTCTTCCAACTTCTCTGTACCAATTTAATGCTTCTTCCTGGGATGCAAATTGAATATTCGTTGAGAATATATCCTCCACATCAACCCCAATAGCAGGATGTACCACAACATCTGTACAAGGTTGGTCCTATAACCAATATAAAATAATATAAAAATTAATAACTTCAAATAATTGGCAGTTTAAATAATTTACAGTCTTTAAGATTCAGGACTGTCACTATTTTAACAGTCCACTTAGTATATAGGACTGTCGAAATTATGATAGTCCTGTATTTATATAGGACTGTCGAATTATTGACAGTCCTATATTTATATAGGACTGTCTAATTTTATACAGTCCTTACACGATGACTGTCGAAATAGGGTTGTCGTTTTACGTACCGTACGTGCTTCGGAACAACCGACATGTTCTTCGGAACAACCAGAGTGCATATTTAATGGATTGCATGATCCGACTTCTTCATCGAAGATATTTTCATGCATCGCTCCTACAATAGTCAAACAAAACTAAATCTTCTTGTGACAATCGCAAAACTTATTAATCGTATGTTGTCGAAGACATACCGGAAGAATATTCGTTGGACGATCACCAAAGCAAAATTCTCTTCCACTTGGGACCACAAGTATCAAATTCCAAATTTAGGTTTAGACTTGGAGAATGAGAGTTTCTTCATGTGGGGGTGAAAAACATAGAATAGAATTTTTTTTTGACTTATATAGCCTGGTGTGGGCTAGCCCTAAGTAACTTTTAGAGTGGCAAACATGTAATATTTGGTAAAATTTTAATGGGCTAGCCCCAAGTAAAATGTTTAGTGCCCTTATCAATAGCCTTTTATTTTGTTGAGAACTATGTTTGTGGTATGAATTGGTAAGTTTGATCTGTCAAAAGCTGGAGGTACTGCAAATGTCCTAAAGTATGTATTCAAGTGGTGAAAGATTTAAACACCCTTCTCATGGCACAATTCTAAATTTAGAAGGAAAAAAAAGGATGCTGACCTAGTTGATTGATGACTGCTTGCTTGCACATCTAACATGAAAGTCGATTGTGAAGTTTTTATTCTCACCAGAGACAACTTGGTATTTACCAGATCTCTTCTAGACCCAAGCCCAAATATAGTTGGGTATTCTTGATGATTCTGGGTATGTTTATTCCTTATGTGACTTGAACCTTGCACGATTGTTGTATTAATAATCTATGTATTGACCTCTTATCTTTCTGTCCGTCCATTTATCTATTTATAGATGTATGATTGATCTATTTGCCCTACTCGTCTAATCTGGTCATATTCTATCTATCCGTCAACCTTATTGTAGATAGACTCTATATATATGTCCATCCATAGATGTATACACTACAATATGGATAGATCAACAACTCAATCAATTGACTTATTTACGAAGCTATTTCCCTACTTGACCGACCTATTTTATTATTTATCTATCCATGCAACAACTGGACAACTGAGCAACAAGGCAACAAACAAACAATTGAAATATAGATGCATATCAGAATTTGATATATGTAGCCTTCGATTTTATTAGTAGATGGTACTTTAAGTTACTTATGTTGATGTTTCATAGTGAATCTATATTATGAGTGCAATTTTGCATCATGGTTATTTGGATCCTATAAATGTAGAGTAATTCAGATCCACAGTCTTTATGGGTTGGTATTTAGTTCTTAAAGAAAGCATATATAGACTTGGTGTGGGTTTATATGTAATGTCCCGCTCTGCACGGTGCATTACTGTAACCTCCCCTAATTTTCTATGATTTTTACTTTTAATAATAATAGAAATAATAGCATGTATATCGACGACATACCAATATTTATTAATAATAATAAATAAAATATTTTTTTAGAAATAATGGCAATAATAAAAATAGTAATCATAAGGATGTATTTTGTAATAACAATAATAATAATGATAAAGGGAAATAACTATATATATATATATATATATATATATATATATATATATATAAGATAAGTAAAGAAAACAACAAAACAAGCAATCAAAGCAACTAACAAACTATCCACCTTAGCATACAATAACCGAATATGCAACAACAGCAGAAGAAAAACCATTCCCAACCCGGTCTTCACCCCGCGATGGAACCCGACCGCATAACCCCTCTCTTCCTATATATATATCACACCCTAACCCTAACCCTAACCCTAATTTCTCTTTCCCCTGCGACCCTACCTGACCCCAGCACCGTCGCCGTAGAGCCACCCGCCGTCGCCGTCACTGACACGTACGCGAGCCAGAACAATGAACCTAGTTACCATTTTTCCCGCTGAATTTCTTCTTGTATACGCGATCGAATTTAGGTCTAGTTTATATTCAATCACAACACGAACACCTTCTAATGCCTTCAAGTAGTTTTATTCGAACTACCTTAATCCTGTTTAAAAATTTTTTCGAAACTTTCTGAAAAATCTGTTTTTATTACAATCCAGGATACTCGAAAAATCGAGTCAGAAGTCCATATTGGAAGGCGATTTTCTCCCAAACCAATGAACCAAAACCTAATTTTTCTTTTTCGTAGTTAAAGACAACATATACCAGAATAATTCTGTTCTTTTAGTTTTTATTTAGTTGCTTTAATCGCTGAATTAAACCTGCTCAAACTCGACCAAAAATTATTTTTTCCAAACTTAAAAACTTGTGATACGGAGTGCGTTCCGACAAACCTGACCACCACGTCACGTACCAATTGTTCTGAAAGGAGCGTATGATATATCCTGACGTGCGGGATTTCGCGGAAGTTGATTCAGACATGGGTGCGCGTCAGAATCAACCCGTATATGTGAAAAGTTTTCGTATCGCAATTTTTGCAAATAACCATCCTACTTTGTGTACGCTCGTCGGAATGCTATGAAACTTGCGCCATTGGATTCGTGGTATCACGTTGATCCTGTGACCCAAGTTTCACGCGATTTCGAGACAATTGACCGAGCCACCTATTTGTGGGTCCCACAATTTGACTTGAAGGGTGAATTTGTGATCGACTCACAAGAATCCAGAATTGGACATACCATTGAGTTTGTATCGTCGTTTAGGATTTGTTTGACCTATAATTTAAGACCTTTACCTTTGGCACGTATTTTGGTACAAAATGGCCCACATGTGGACCCCTCTTTGATCCGAAATTATCGTTTTGTCCCTGTGTCCAAATTGGACGAAAGAGTAGAGTTTTCTGACTATCTCGCTGATTCCGGAGATGTTGGTGATGTATATTTCAGCATCCAAAGATGTTCATTCGGAGACAGTGGTTCTTGATTCCTTGTGCTTGACGTTTGGATGCTTACATTACACATATTGCTTGCCAGACAAGTATACCTTGTCATAGTACTCTTCAGTTACATTTTTATTGCATGTTCATTTTTTGTTATTTATTTTCATTTATTTTGCTATAAAAACTGTGCGTCCGAGAATAACTTGGGTGCAACGACGGTTGCGTCATTTTTTGTCTTTATTTATATTATGCATATTGACCTAGAGTTGAGAGACCACCCCCTGATTTTGAGGCATCTTATGTTTTATTGGCCGTGACACATCTGTTACACGAGTGTCTCATGTAGGGCACGGACTTGCATGATGGGTTGGCCACTTGTACGTATGTGACGTATGATAGGGAATAATTGCTAATAAATTTGCATGCTTGAAGACTTATCAGTTATTAGTGGTATCATCGTGTCATGGATGTGACACGAATAGAGCATGGGGTGGGGAGAACAACAAGGCGTTTGGGCTCCTTTACACTTTCTCTTTTGTAACCCATACGTTCTGCCGGAGATGCGGGTCATATGACCCTTATATTAT
This sequence comes from Iris macrosiphon, assembly GCA_036927795.1. Classification (NCBI taxonomy): domain Eukaryota; kingdom Viridiplantae; phylum Streptophyta; class Magnoliopsida; order Asparagales; family Iridaceae; genus Iris; species Iris macrosiphon. The sequence continues at coordinate 21,170,604 of JAYESA010000010.1, forward strand.
TTACAGGCGGCCTCTGACGTCTGAGAGACGTTACGTTTTTTTAGGTCCCTGATTCTCCGAGAGTCACGCCAATCCCATTTTTAGCCAGATGGCCCACGTGTTGGAAAGTTGTTCTCAAAAGTGCATTCACATAGACGGTTAGATGACCCTTTGGATGTTCATTTTTAGTACTTTATTGACATATTTCAATGTATCTTGTTACGCCCCTCTGAGGACCTGGTCCCTTTCAAGGTACAGAGGAGTATCCGCAGGAGTACAGATCCGGACCTGACGCATCATTCACTGTTGAGGTCTTACCTTCGGAGTACCAGTGATTACTTCATTGCTGATGGATATCTTAATTGTAGTTTCTTTTATCTGATATTATTTAATATTGTGGTTATGATCTCCTCTATCATTTTAGTTTTGATATAGTCGATGGACAGTGGATTTGTCTCCACCCGACTATTATACTTTTGATACTTCGTACCTGAGACTTCTTCAGTTATTTATTTTGATATTTTTTTACTGTGTTGTGGATGAGATATAGATGCCTGTGACTTGTGTTGACAATATATTTATCACTTGTGAATTAATATTCATATTACAGTGTATGTGTGTATTAAGGTTTCCATATATTGGTGTTGTCATATACATATGGCTGTCATGCTACGTATTTCTAGTCCTACGTATTTTGGGACTGGGGCGTGACATGTTTTTGTGGTGGTCCATGCAGGTTACGAGATTATATTGTCTCAGTTACTTACTGTACCGATCAAGCTTGCAAATATGATTAGAGTATAGGATCTCATCCACTTATTTAATCACTTCCTTTGAATTCCAATTTCATACTCTCCTTGACTGCTTGATTTGCATCTACCTTGAATCTGTTCCAATGCTCTCCTACTCCCGTGAGATGTGTTGTTACCCTCGGCATCACTGCAGTCGACTCAGCAACTCCGGAGGAGTTGTACCTGTTAGCCGTGTTTGTAGATCTTGCTCTGTAGTGATTCGCGTCAGAGTGATGAACGCTCGACTCTTAGTCTTTTCCATGTCGAACTTTGATGTTGTACTTGGGATGGACTGTCTAAGCAAGTACCACGCTTTCTTCGACTGCTACGGAGAAAGTATTCTCTTTAAGGTACCAGGCCAGCCGGAGCTCGAGTTTGCATGAGGATCCACAGAGGTTCTTGATGGTGTTCAAATGGCATTGGACGACGTCATTTATTACCATGTCATTTCAGAGTTTGAGGACGTCTTTCCAGAGGATTTTCCAGGACTAGCTCCGGACAGAAATATGGAATTCTCGATTGAGTTGACCCTAGGAGCAGCACCCATAGCGTCGCATGTTTACAGATTGGTGAAGAAGGAGATGGATGAGCTAAAGGCACAGTTGAAGGAGTTAGAAGATAAATGCTTCATCCGACCAAGTGCATCACCCTAGGGAGCCCCAGTGTTATTTGTACCCAAAAAGGATGGGTCAGTGCGCATGTGTATTGACTACAGGGCCTTGAATGCTATGACTATGAAGAACAAGTACCCGCTGTCGCACATTGATGACTTATTTGATCAACTTAGTGGAGCCAAGGTGTTCACGAAGATAGATTTGAGATCGGGATATCACCAGGTGAAGGTGCGGAAGCAGGACATTCCGAAGACCGCATTCAGGACAAGATATGGGTGCACTACAAGTTTTTGGTCATGCCATTTGGATTGACCAATGCTCCGGCTGTCTTTATGGACTTGATGAATCGAGTCTTCCATCAGTATTTGGACCAGTTCGTGGTTGTCTTCATAGATGACATCCTTGTCTATTCAAAGAGCCACAAGGAGCATGAGAAGCACATGCAGACTGTTTTAGAGACCTGAGGAGAGCGATTGTATGTAAAGCTCAGCAAATGTGAGTTCTTCTTAGATAATGTCTCTTTCTTTGGGCAAGTCGTCACTGGAGATGGTATTTCTGTAGGTTCGGAGAAAATCTCGGCAGATGAGACATGGCCCGTACCTAAGTCGGCATCAGAGGTGAGGAGTTTCCTTGGACTTGCGGGATATTATCGACGCTTCGTGGAAAACTTCTCGAGGATAGCAGAGCCTATGACTCGGTTGACGTGCAAGGACCGAGAGTTCATATGGACGGATGAGTGTTAAGCCGCTTTTGAGGAGTTGAAGAAGCGACTGATCACAACACCAGTGTTGACCATTCCATCAGGATCATGAGGCTACGTGATCTACAGCGACGCGTCAGGAAAATGCTTGGGATGCGTATTGATGCAGCATGGCAAGGTGATTGCGTATGCATCTAGACAATTGATAGTACATGAGAAGAATTATCCAACTCATGACTTGGAGCTTGCAGCCGTTATTTTTGCCTTAAAGCTATGTAGACATTACTTATATGGGGAACGAGTGGAGATCTATACTGACCACAAGAGCCTCAAGTATGTCTTCACGCAGAAGGAGCTGAACATGAGGCAACGCCGGTGGCTTGAGTTGATGAAGTAGTTCGAGATAGAGCTGCATTATCACCCAGGCAAGGCTAACGTGGTAGCAGATGCGTTAAGCCGAAAGCCTACGGCGCTATTCTTGACAACGCAAATGGAATTACTGGAGGACTTGCAAGGGCTTGGCATAGAGGTTGTATTACCCAGATCAGACGGGACACTAGCCAACTTGCAAGTACAGTCATCGATAGTAGAGAGGATCATGGCAGCTTTGCCTATGGATGCTAGATTCAGGAGGTTAGGAGAGAGGACCGAGGCTGGAGAGCAGACATGATTGCGCATTCATGATGACAGGACAATACGATGTAGTGATCGTCTATATGTTCCCAATGGAGAGCTTCGGCAGAAGTTGATGGTAGAGGCTCATAGTTCGATATATTCTATTCATCCTGGAGGCACCAAGATGTACCGCGACTTGCAACAGCACTTCTGGTGGCATGGGATAAAAATGGAGATAGATCGCTTTGTGGCCAAATGTTTAGTGTGTCAGTAGGTCAAGGTTGAACACCAGAGGATAACATGGTTATTGCACCACTTCCGATTCCTGAGTGGAAGTGGGAGCACATCACTATGGACTTCGTCACGGGTTTTCTGAAGAGTCCAAGTAGGCGAGATGCTGTTTGGGTGATCGTAGATCGACTCACTAAGTCCGCTCATTTCTTGCCTTTTCGAGTTGGCCAGTCTACAGAAGCTTTGGCTGACTTATACATGAGGCAGATCGTGAGATTACACGGCGTTTCGGTTAGCATTGTGTCAGACAGGGACTCGCGTTTCACATCACTTTTGGAGGAGCATGCATGAGAGTCTTGGGACTCGTCTAAGTTTAGTACGTCCTATCATCCGCAGACAGACGTGCAGTCAGAACGTACTATTCAGATGCTAGAGGACACGTTGCGGGCATGCATGTTGGATTTCGGAGGATCATGGGAGGACCATCTGCATCTTGTGGAGTTTTCCTATAACAATAGCTATCAAGCGAGCATTCAAATGGTCCCGTCTGAAGCTTTATATGGAAGGAAGTCTAGATCTCCCGTATGTTAGAGTGACGTGGGAGAACGTCAGATCTTGGGGACAAAGTTAGTTGTCAACACTCTGGAGAAGGTAAAGAGGATTCAGGGGCACTTGCGAGCAGCGCAAGACATGCAGAAGCAGTGGGCAGACCTTCGTCGTCGTCCCTTGGAGTTCAAGGAAGACGATCATGTCTTCTTGAGGATATCGCCAACTAGAGGCACTATTCGCTTTGGGGGACGCGGTAATTTGAGCCGAAGGTACATTGGACCGTTTGACGCACTAGAGCGAGTTGGAGAAGTTACATATCGACTGGCGCTACCACCTTCGCTTGAGGGAGTGCATGATGTATTCCATGTGTCGCAACTCAGACGATATGTAGTATATAGCAGTCATGTTCTCGATCACTCCGAGATCACCATTGGGTCGAGCTTGTCATACCAAGAGCAACCCGTGGAGATTCTTGATTGTCGAGAGAAGGTGTTGCGAAATCAGTCTATTCCTTTAGTTCGCGTGGCATGGAGGCATCACTCGCCAAGAGAATCCACTTGGGAGCGCGAGGATGACATGCGCAACCGCTTTCCGTATCTATTCGAAGATCAAGGTATGATTTACTTTGTTCTTTTCTACTGCATTGTATTCTTTTTCCTTCATCGTGCATTATTTTTAATTTCGAGGACAAAATTTCTGTAAGTTGGGTAGAATGTAACCTCCTCTAATTTTCTAGAATTTTTACTTTTAATAATAATAGGAATAATAGCACGTATATCGACGACATACCAATATTTAGTAATAATAATAAATAAAATAATTTTTTTAGAAATAATGGCAATAATAAAAATAGTAATGATACCAATAATAATGATGTATTTTGTAATAATAATAATAATAGTGATAATAAGGGAAATAACAGTGTATATATATATATATATATATATATATATATATATATATATACAAAGAAAACAACAAAACAAGCAATCAAAGCAACTAACAAACCATCTACCTCAACATACAACAACCGAATAGGCAACAACAACAGAAGCAAAACCATTCCCAACCCGGCTTCACCCCGCGGATGAAACCCGACCGCATAACCCCTCCCTATATATATATATATATATATATATATATATATATATATATCACACCCTAACCCTAATTTTTCTTTCCCTGCGACCCTACCTGACCTTGCATCGCCGTCGTAGAGCCACCTGCCGCCACTCGCCCGTACGCGCGTGCGCCAGAACAACGAACCCAGGTACCCTTTTTTCCGCTGAATTTCTTCTTGTATACGCGACCGAATTTAGGTCAAATTGTTTAGATTCAATCACAACATGAACATATTCTAATTCCTTTAAGTACTTTTATTCGAACTACTTTAATTTGTTAAAAACTCTTCCAAAATTTTCCGAAAAAACCTATTTTTATTACAATCCAGGACGCTCGAAAAATAAAGTCAGAAGCCGATGTTGGAAGGCAATTTTCTCCCAAACCAATGAACCAAAACCTGATTTTCTTTTCCCTAGTTAAAGACAACATATACCAAAATAATTCTTTTTTTTAGTTTTTATTTGGTTGCTTTAATCGCTGAATTAAACCTGCTCATACTCGACGAAAAGACATATTTTCCAAACTTGAAAACTTGTGATACGGAGTGCGTCCCGACAAACCGGACCACCACGTCACGTACCAATTATTCCGAAAGGAGCGTATGGTATATCCTGACGTGCAGACTTTTGCGGAAATTGATTCAGACGTGTGTGCGCGTCGGAATGAACCCGTATTGGAAAAAAGTTTTCGTATCGCAATTTTTGTAAATAATCACCCTATTTTGTGTACGCTCGTCGGAATGCGACGAAACTTACGCCATTAGATTCGTGGTATCACACTGATCCTATGACCCAAGTTTCACGCGATTCCGAGATAGTTGACCGAGCCGCCTATTTGTGGGCCCTACGGCTTGACTTGAAGGGTGAATTTGTAATCGACTCATTGGAATCCAAAATTGGACATATCGTTCAGTTTGTATCGTCGTTTATGATTTGTTTGACCTATAATTTGTCCCATTTAAGATCTTTACCCCTGACACGCATTTCGGTACAAAATGGCCCACATGTCGATCCCGTTTTGACTCGAAATTACCTTTTTGTCCTTGTATCCAAATTGGACAAAAGGGTAGAGTTTTTTGACTATCTTGCTGATTTCAGAGACGTTGATGATGTTTATTTCAGCATCCGGAGACGTTCATTCGGAGGCAGTGGTTCTTGATCCCCTGTGCTTAACGTTTGGACGCTTATATTACACAGATTGCTTACCAGGCAGGTATACCTTGCCATAGTACTGTTTAGTTACATTCCTTTAATGCATGTTCATTTTCTGTTATTTATTTTGATTTATTTTGCTATATACAACTACGCGTCTGAGAATAACTTGGGTGCAACGACGGTTGCGTCATCTTTTGTCTTTATTTATATTATGCATATTTACCTAGAGTTAAGAGACCACCCCATGATTTTGAGGTATCTTATGTTTCATTGGCCGTGACACATCTGTTACACGAGCGTGAGTCTCATGTAGGACACGGACTTGCGTGATGGGTTGGCCACCCGTACGTATGAGATGTGCGATAGGGAATATCTGTCACACCCCGATCTCCCGCAGGCTAAATCGGCCGTCCCCGCTAGGCGAGAATCACCGTGCCGGCGCTCTCACGGAATGATCGCTTCGACCCATCCGGGCGTGATGCCGCACAAGCGTGAGCCACGCCCGTGCAATGCCGTGGTTCATTGGCTGGCGGTAAGAAGTCTAAGCCACAGAGTCGCACAGATTGTCCGAGTACAGCGGAATCATGAACGCATAGGCGATCGGTAACAAGTTCACTGAGTCGACAATAGCGGAAGCATTGAATAACACAAGTAGAAGTAAATCAACTCTTTATTGATATAAACAAGTGTTACAGGCGGCGCTTGGCCGAGATTACAATTCGCTCAGATCTCTCTCGGAAACAGTAAAAGTATGCCAAGTGGCTACAATTATGGAATAATACATGCGATGTTCCAACATTATGTCTTGTATATGTGCTTCTGTTCCGGACGCAGCGCTCCAAGGCTTCAGAGTGAACTCCTGGCCTTAGCACGCACGAAGGAGGCATCCGCACCGAACGAGGTTCTCCCGCACCTTGCAAACAACCTGGTGGATTATCAGTACACGAATGCACTGGTGGAGAGGCTACTCGTCCGCTCGACAAATCCAAACACGTAATATAGGTTCCGTGCACAAACTATTATGTTGTCTTTCTAGTTGCCTTAGGATCATTTTCATGGCAAGATTGAATAGCCTAATACGTGTGGCAGTGCGCCGTACGATATAAGAGGAAACACGGCAAGACTTACCAACTTATCATTTGTCCTTCTCTGTTCAAGGCAAACATTGTTAATTCAAGCACGAGCAGGTATAAACATTCAGGGACAATAACGTATGCAAATACACGTGTTTGGATGCGAGATTCGTATCGTTTAGCTGATTCAGGTTACTCTTTGATGCGATGCAATGACTCGCGTGCGGATAGCCGCTAAGCGAGGATGACTTATCTATATGACATGTGTCGCTGGCATAGCCATAAAGGACCGGTTATAGTCTTGAATAAGGATGAAAAGCAACAAAGATTCAGTAGTGGCTGCAGACCATCCTGTCCAGATGCAGGAGACTATCGTGAAGTTCCATCCGGATCGGATCGGCCCCGGTGCCCCGGAAACCGTCCGTGGAACCTAATGACCTTGTTTCCAAGTTGTCTGCGACATGCAAGTCTCAAGGGTCGTTCCAAATCCATAACTTGATATGATAATCCATAATCCTTGTTCTGAACCGAGCGTTTGCTCCACGAGCTGGGATTCTTGGATTCAGTGACATGATTCTGAGAGGTAAACTTGATGTGATTATCATTCAGTTGTAACTAGACAGGATTCTTGATTCTTGAACAACTTGCCTTGATGCGTTCCCCTGATTCGGGGATTGCCTTGGTGACCTAACGGTCCCGGATACTTGCAGGTTCATTCTTGCACGGAATGACTATTAGATAGTCTTCCGAGGAGAACTAGATGAATGCATGATATGCACAGTGTTACACAATTGAGGCATAGCTTATGCGACAAAGCATCGACGAGGCAATATACAAGCAGGCAAGCATGCATTTGTATAAACATAATCATTCACGTTAGCTCGGGCCCGAAGGTAAGCCGAGGAGTGATACCGTAAAGGGACTTACCGAGCGACATGATCTAGGGTAGCATGCGAGGGTCTGAATATAAACATTGTTTTAATTCCATGTTCTAACACAAGTAATACAAGTTGGAATTATTCCCTTAGCTAGGTGCATTGTATTCTTATTAGCATGCAGGGGGTGATTCACCTAGCGACTAGCATGTATCGTTCCGTATTTTAAGTGTACTGGCTAAGCAAAGACAAGTTCACCGTAGCCACCCACCTTAGCGATGATTCGCCTCGGTTGAGCGATACGTCGAACGAGACTCTGAAAGCCTAAGTCGAACTCGTGTAGGGACAAGTCTGGATATCCTTTGCCTTAAATGAGTATTCTCGCCTGAGCAAAGCGGGTCGGGACATTGCACTTTTGCCGTTTGAATCGACAGTCCGCTTGAGCGGAACGGGGTGTTACATCATACCCAACTCAGAAAAAGTCTCGTCCTCGACTGAGAACAAGCTGTACTTACGCATTATGGAATCAAATAAGGGATCGATGCAAATCCAGGAGTAACAAGCGTAGTCCGTGGATTTGTAAACGCAAAGGAAACTGTTGTTTGAGCAGATGGACTCGTTTGGGAATGAAAGATTTGGAAATAGTTTGTCACATAAAACATCGAGGACTTGATCGTTGTTTCTTGTGACTCGTGATCGCTAACTAGCTTACGCGATCGAGGCATAGACTGGACGCAAAGATTTCAAGATGGTGTAACGATTGTGACATAGAGAAAATGATATAGTTGGAATGAACTTATCTCAGGGAATTGTGCGCAAGTCATCTGGACTGTGCGGCACGAATGAAACATATGGAAATTAACGTAGCAATGAGAAAGATTGAAACGGGAGCAAGGATCGTAAGGGATGGATTTTTTAGGAAACTTGACAGGACTTGACGTCGGGATGATTTACAGTATCGCTCAAGCGAAATGGATTGCGCAGGAAATTTAAGCGGGATAAATGATACAAAACGAAACAAGGCTACGATTCGAAAAAGTTTATGGGTAACGATACGAGAAGTCGTATCGATCAGTCAAAAAATTTACTTGATGGATTCAGAATGGAACGCTAGAGTTAGCGGGTTGAGCTAGCGGGATTGGCAGTTCAATTGAGGATTATTTCACCGAGTATAAGAGTATCTCGAATATCGATTAAAGGGTAGATAGACTCAAATACTAGACGGATAGATGTTTCTATGTTAGCGAATATGTTGGTAGGTAGCGCATGCATTTCAGACTTTTGAAACATACTCTCAGATTTGGGTAGAATCCTATAGAACTTGTCGGAATTGGTTTGGCTTCGGAATAAGATATAGCATGGTTCTTATTAACTATCCATCGTTGATGATCCACAATTATCTAGCGTAGCTTCGGGGTAGATGACCCTAGAGACTTGACCGCCGAAACAAAGTAATCGTTGGAGATCCATAAAATGACCCGATTGATGACGCATAAGGGATTGCATCGAGAATTTATACTGAGTGGTGCATGTTGAAGATAAGTCTAGGCGATTAAATATTAATTTCAGAATTTGATGGAATAGCCTTCGACTGGAAAATATAACATAGCGGAATTTTTGATGGTTGGTGATTTCATACTCGATAGAGTATGTAACCTTAAACGCGTCGGGTAAACGTTGGCGTCGGATAGAATGATGCCTTTGAGCATCGACAATTTTATAGCGAGAACCGAAGGATAGCATTAGTTATCGATTCGATCAACGCTAGCGACTTATGTCTGGACGGTGTAATAGCACAATCAGAATACTTTGAGAAACGAGATAGATGGAAATGGTCGGTTTAAGTTAGTCCCTTGCATCAGGAAGACTTAGGACGTTGTCTGAGTAAGTCACCTAGCGGGAGTGAACCTAGATGTTGATGCGTCGACAACTCAAAAAGATGGTCGTAAGAAATAGATAGTGCGAACGATAGTGTGACTGAGGCAGAGAATGCTTGCACATGTTGGACTGAGTCCGTATCAAGCAAGACTTCAAAAATAGTTGGACAAGAGGTAGCTAACAGTTGGATGGAAGAGTATTGCAGAAAACTCATTTCGATCGGATGCGCAGGGGCTTGACACAACGCATACGCAATGATTATTAATGCAACGGATTTGAGGAACGAAGAAGTGTTGCGGAGACTCATTGCATTCATATTACGCAATGACTCGATGCAATACGCAAGTCGGGAATGTCGGTTTTAAACATATAAAGATTGTAGTCGATTATGAATCAAGTTGGGTGCAGAGATTCGTGGCAGGAGAATCAGATGTTCAAAAATAGTACACATGCGAATGAGTTATGAGAATGGACACTAAGGCAAGTTCAGTCGGGAGTATGAAACAGTTAGTATTTTCGGAAACGAAGTCGCACCTGTAACTTGTCCGATTTCGCTATCACTAAGCTTGGCTGAAATGCATATATTTTGGGGACGCTTAAAAATATGTGTACAAATCCAAACTAAATGATATACTGAACTCGAATTGAGCTGTAGGAAAGCGATGCGAAGTTAAGAAAATTTGTATGAGTGTTGCATACGAAATAAAGAGTAAATTTGAGGCAGTGTTTGAAACAAAGGTTAAGTATTATCAAAAAAGGAACGGGCATCGATTTTGGTTCGGGGACGAACCTTGTTTTGAGTAGTATATTATGTAATGCCCCACTCCGTACGGTTCATTATGCTGAGTCGGATTTAAACTAGACAATTGGGTTGGTTGCATAACATAAGTCAGAATGGGAACGAGGCATCGAGTTGCTTACAATTCGATAAGACGGATTCAGGAACAAGTATTAATTCGGGTTTTGGTTTCGTTTACAGGGTTACATAGAACTTTCTATGGTTCGACTTATCTTCTCGATGCGGGCAGAAGCACGGAGTCAAGTATCGTGCAACAAATTAGTAGGCTAATTCAGAGCGAGGCAGAGATAGTGGGACTTAAGTGATGGTGCAATGGTGCAGTCTTCCTTGAATCCGTTCGGGTCGGATGAGTGAGAAGCACGGCCTGCTCGCATGGTTATTCCATGTTAAGTAAATCGTGCTTTGCATCGGAACTACGAAAATTGGGGATAGGCTGTATCGACTCAGGTGGAGCGACAGGCTATGTCGGCTAGGCAAAACGGCTAAGCAGATAAGTAAAGGTGAGCGGGCCCTGACCCTTCTCCTCTATTCCTTAATGCTTAATAAAATACATCAGTCGCATGCTAGCGATATCATAGATTCAGCGAGCGTGGCTCGGAGAAACATAAGTAGTAACATAAGTGAACACTAAGGTAGAACATTGAAACAAAGTATATTGATGCGTGCATAAAGAGCACGAGTATCAAACGAGAACCATAAGAACGCTTCATAAGTGAAGCCGGCAGTTGTGGTTCAAAACACGGAACTGTCAAGTCTGGATAACAATATCTCAAGACGGGATTCAATATACTAAGAAAGGATACGATCTCAAGAATAAAAAGGGAATGGTGCCACAAAACTATCATTCAGGGATAGGGCACCATGGAACATTGTGTCGAGAAGCGGCATGATGACTTAGTGTTGGGACCTATGGGTCATCCAACCGAAACATTGATCGGAAGAGTAGAGATGCCACGAATAGAGAAAATGGGGCGGTTCGATACGTACCTCGCCATGCTTACATTTCGATAGTCGTGCGAATAGACACGAACCTCATCGTACTTACAAGGTAAAGTGATGCTAAGTACTAGAGAGCGCGATAACGATATACTACGTCGAGTAGAAACGTTGCATGGTAAATGGTCATTGGGCTGTCCGTGCACGGGTTAAGTATTATTCCTCGAACGAAAGTCGCCGGAGTAATTCGGACCGTTCGGCCCGGGAGGAATTTGAGTGTTCCCATAGCACGGTATGGAGGTCCATTTAGACAGACTTGCTACTTGGGCGCTGAATGAGGCATCACATACCATAAAAACGATATTAGGGGCCCTCAGGTCGACTCGAACCGAGAGGATGCACCAATAATGACCAAGGGACTTTCGGGACCTCCAGAGGGCTTGCAACTCGATTGTGAGGATTACCCGAAATGTCAAGATGAATAGCTCTTAAACATAACGCTCGTGTCGTCAGTGACCTGCATATAGATAAGAGACGGTTGACTATCGAACGTTTGAGCCAGGAGGATAAATGTAGCCTTGTGTCGAGCAAGAGTGTGCACATCGGCTATAGATTCAGAGTCGCTATTGAGCGAGGCGATTCAACGTGTTTCATGCGTTTCATAAGCTATACAAATATGGCTATGCTTAGTTAACGAGGCGATTCGAATATAACATGCTTAGTTACCAAACGAGATTCGAGATTAACATGCTTGTCCGCTTAAGTGATTTTCAATGCTATATATGTGAATGTGCTTTCATAACTTCAAGTTTACATGCAAGCATGATTTACTTGTAAACCCCCTCAATTTATTCTGTGGATAGTTAGAGTGGACCAGGAAAATTTTTATAAAAATTATTGAGGTTTAAAATAGAGTATATTTATCTGGAATTTTAATCTAATTAATTAAAACCCTTGGCATGCACTATCGTTGTCTAATTATTCGGAGCCCATTTTCAGCCCATAAATTCCGTACAAATATAGTACACTCGACTCAACTCGCCAAATTAGGCACTGGACTTTTCCGTCACAAAAAGTCAGATTCTGTTGTGCTCTAAATTAATTGCACAATTTTTCGAATCCGAAATTTATATTTAATTCGGTGTCGGACTCCTGTGTCGTTACTCTAAATTTTGGGATACCAACTTAACCCGTTGAGCCGGACCAACAAAAGGGTCCAAGACTGACTCTAAGCCCCCACCATTTTTGGCTTTTGCGCCATTTCCGGATTTTGACCCCAAGTGCCCCAAATTAAATTAAATTCGCGGGACGCTTATTTCTAATTAAATCGGGATTACCAACTTGGTAAATTCCATTTAAATCCTAAATTAATCCCAATGCCCATTTAATTAAACCCGTTCCTCACCCACACTACCCCCTCGTCATACAATTTAATAAACGCAATTTTTGGCACAATTTTTGCGTCATTTCATGTGTTTGTACAAGTTCCCGAACTTAAGGGGCTAATGTGCAAAAGTAGCAATAGGTGTCACTTTCTCATTGGTTAGGGCCAATGAAGAAAGCCTCCCCCCTCTTTGGACCGATCACTACCCACCCCCTCTCTCTCATGGATTCATTCATCCATCATGAGCAATCTCAACCATCCATTCAAATAATTACACTCATTTCTAACCACACACTCAACACACTCTCCTATTTAATTCCCCCCTTCACACACCTATCCCTAGGCCGGCCCTAATTCCAAGGAGCATTGGAAACCCCCCTCCCTCACTCTCTCTCCTCCCTCTCCCCATTCGGCCGACCACACCCCCTTCCCTTTCCTTTTCTTTTCTTCTTCTTCTTCTTCTTCTTCTTCCCTCCTTCTTCACCACTTACTTCCCTACTTCACCAACACCCATACTAGCCTTCCCACCACCACCACAGCCCCTTCCCACACCCCCACGGCCACGTGCACAGCCCACCCCCACCGTGGACACTGTGCACAGCCCCTCCTCTCACCATTTCACCACATCACCACCTTCATTCTTCATCACCACCTTCATTACTTCTTCACCACCACCAACCAGCCCCTTCACCACCCCCATCCAGCCACTCCACCACCACCATCCAGCCCCACGACCACCACGAGCACCATCAACTCCGACGAGCCTCATTGAGGTTCATTCCTCCACCTCTCATGTATTAAATTCCAGAATATTAATTGTGTTAAATAGGAAGTTTATATAATGGAATGATGTTAATTATGGAGATGTTTATATATTGTTAGAGTGTATATTGTGTGGATTAGTTTAGTGTATTTTTACATGGTTAAGTGTCATGGATAAATGCATGGTTGAAGAGAATGATAAATAAATTACATGTGGATTAATTACAATTTGAAAGAAGGATTCTTGAATAAATATAAATGGTTAGTGTAGGTTTACGTTGCACTATGTGTTAAGATATACTTTGGTTATTTCAAATGAGATTTTAGGTGAATGCATATGAAAATAAAAATGACTTGAGGATGGGTTTAATGAGGTTGACATAGTTTAAATATTTATAGTGAGCATGTATCTCGTATTTGATATAGTTAGACTATGGATTAGAGATTGTCTTCGACATGAAATATAACAAATTAAATTAAATTATGAATTCGAGGAAAAGTGAGTTTTTGACATTTAAATAAATGATCGAGATGTATGGTACATGATAGAAATTATTAATTTAATTATGGAGAATTAAATTGAGGAGAGCATATAGATGACTAGTTGATTTGACTATCGTACCGAAAGTCAACTGTAGTCAACCCCCTAGTGTCTAGTCTCTGTTGGGCGTAGATATGTGTAGCACCCCTGTCTGTTGTAAAGTAGATTATTGATTCTAGTTTGTAATTCAACTCTAGGTATTGCGGGACCTGAGGACTTGGACGCAGTACCCGATCCCCGTCATCAGCAGCCGTACGCAGGCAAGTGTACCTTGCCACCCAGTATTTCAGTTTACAGATATTGTTTTTCTTACTGTACATTGTGTGCTTATTTACGTTGATGTTCGATATTCCATGTCCGGTTCACAATCGGGTGTTGACATTCGACTTAATGACCTAGAATAATTACTGATGTTTCATAGAATCTCGATGCACGTACCAGAGTACATCGATACCCCAGGACACACTCATATACTGTGTTCGTGCCAGATTCCTGTATCCTGATATTGACATCATGACCAGAGACTGGGATGACCTTAGGGTCGCGTCTGTTGAGTTATTTCTATGTGTTGAGACTATAGTTAGAGGTTCAGGTTCAACGCACAATCGTTGACCGCTTGGGAAGGGGAAGACAGTTACTAGACGTTTGGGCTACTCTGCACGTGCTTATATATGTACATATACTGATCCTGTTTCAAAGAGTAGTGGTAACACCCGTGTGTCTCTGTGCTCGGAGCTGCGGTACGACCGTGTGTCTCTGTGTTCGGAGCTGCGGTTTTATATTAGAAAGCCCACGCGTCGACCGTTGTCTTTAAAATGTGTCACACTTGTTTGGTTGTACTAGATTACCCTGTTGCTGCACTTGTACTATCTGTTTACCTGGCATGTTATTTTCCTGTACCTTGTTACGTCCCTCTGAGGACCTGGTTCCCTTCCAGGTATAGGCTACGAGGATTACCCGGAGGAGTACGGACCGGGCATATATCCAGCAGCTGTACTCACTGCCGAGGATGAGGTCATCCCTGAGGACTTCGCCTGATCGCTGGTAGTAACTTTTTCCTTGGGACGGTATCTTTACCTAGTTACCTGCTACCGTCCTAAGCTATCTTATTTGCTTACTTTCATTCCAGTCTATTTGTGCTAGCGGGTTTGTCCCCGTATGACTACTCTAGTGTTTGTACTTGATACTATTTGGATATTTCCTTCCTGCACATTAGTTGTTGTATTTACTTCTATCGTGCTCTTATATTGCTGCCTGTGGATGAGATTTAGATGGAGTTTATTTGTGATTTGTGTTTGGGTTATTCATTGTATTTTCACAGCTTAAGTGTACTCCGACGGGCCCATTAGATTGGAAAGCCCGCCGAAGTACACTGCTGGCCATTGCCACGTGGCTCGGTTCCTTATCCATGGAACCGGGGCGTGACAAGGTTTTTGTGGTGGCCCATGCAGGTCCGATTTTAAATCGTCTTGGTCACCTGACTGTGCCAAGCGAGCCTGCAAATTAGGAATAGAGTTAGAAATCTCATCTGCAAAGTTTGAAATCTTCACATGACATCTCTATCTCGATATCGTTTACCAAATTGCATCTTGTTTATTTTCCTCAAACGCTGTTCGCAGTCATGACTTCTTTTTAGAGTTATGAATCTCCGCAGTGGACGTATCGCGCAGCCGGGTGACGTTCCCCGAGACGCTGGATCATCCGGGGAACCGAATCTGGAGCAGGTCCTTCTACTGACTCCAGCTCCCATGGGACAGTCATCAGGACATCCCGAGATGCCATCGGGCGGACACCAGACACCACATCAGGCAGGACCTGAGGATCAGAGGATCCGGAGTCAGGAGGAGCAGCAGCTACCACCTCCTCCACCATTTCCGCCCCAGATGCCCTATATGCCATTCCACACAGGGCAGCCGATGGACGGAACCCAGATGTTCCAAATGATGTTCGCAATGATGCAGGCCCAGCAGCAGGCCCAGCAGCACCAGGCTGAGACTCTGAGAGAGAGCATCGTGACGGCCTTGGGACAGGCGACGCCACCCGCATACACACCGACGCGAGGGTCTGTCATAGACTTCCGTCGTTTGATACCGCAACCTTTTGCGGGCACCAAGGAGCCGACGGAGGTCCACGCTTGGCTCACCGGTATTCAGCACCAGCTAGAGGCTACTGACCTCCCCCGACACCGATGGATGACGGCTGTCAGGATGCAGCTCACCGGAAACGCTCATCACTGGTGGCTTTCCGAGGAGGAGCGTTTGGGACCGGATCGCGTCACCTGGGAAGAGTTCTCCAGACTCTTCCAGGAGATGTACATACCCTCTACCGCCCGAGCAGAGCTTCGGAGCAGATTTCACAACCTCATCCAGGGGAGTATGACTATAGAGGAATACAATTCTGAGTTCCTCTGCCTGAGCAGATTTGCACCATACCTGATCCCCACTGAAGAAACGAAGGCCGAGAAGTTTTATGAGGGCCTGAGTTATGAGACCCAGAGGCTTATCGGGTCCACAGCCTCCACCACTTACTCCGAGGTACTACTGGCAGCACGACGCCAGGACCGTATCAACAAGTTGGAGGCTAGCCAGAAGCGCCCCTATGCCTCATCATCAGCAGTGAGCCCCGCAGGGAGGACCTGCGAAGCGCCCTCTCATACAACAACAGCAACAGAAGGCAGCACCCCAGCAGGGAGCAGTCGTTCCCACATGCCATTTCTGCAGCAAGAGGGGACATTTGATGAGGGACTGTAGACGGAGGTTGGGCGTATGTTTGAGATGTGGATCACCCCAGCATGCCATCAGAGATTGCCCTGAGCAGAGAGATCCAGTGCAGATGGTACACCGTCCAGCCCTGCCAGCGCCGAGGCCTTATCAGCAGCCTCCTGGGCCGAGGCCACCCTACGCAGGAGTTGGAGCACAGCGACCCCCAGCACCAGGAGTGAACCAGATGAGGCCACCCTTGGCCCCACAGGCAGGATAGTTCCACCAGGACCGACATCAGCCGAGGGCACCGGCACCAAGGCAGGGACAGGCCTATGCTATGACCATCGAGGAGGCTGAGACAGCAGAAGAGGTGATAACAGGTACAATCTTAGTAGCTACATTACCAGCATTAGTCCTATTTGATTCTGGTGCCACACACTCTTTTATAGCTGCTAGTTTCGTGGCTACCCATAGAATAGCCACTGCACCCCTTCCGAAGGTCAAGAGGATTCTTACGGAAGGTGGAATAGTACCTGTTAGTGACACTTGTAGGTCATGTTCAGTAGTTGTCTGCGGGCGAGAGATGCGTGCCCGATTTTTGGTTTTCTCCATGCCGGACTATGACATTGTCCTAGGCATGGATTGGTTGAGCCAATACCACGCAACGCTAGATTGCCATCGTGGTTGTGTCATCTTTAGACCCCCAGATCACCCAGAGTTTGAGTTTCTTCGGGGAGCCCGAGAGCATGGTGTCCAACCTACCCTAGCGACACACATTGCAGAAGGTGAACCGATGTACCCTCACTTTATAGCAGAGTTCGAGGATGTGTTTCCAGAGGATCTCCCAGGACTGCCACCTGATCGAGAGATTGAGTTCACTATAGAGTTGACTCCAGGAGCCGAGCCAGTTACTTCCCCTGTTTACAGACTAGCACCGAAGGAGTTGGTTGAGCTGAAGGTTCAAGTAGATTATCTCTTAGAAAATGGTTTCATACGGGCTAGTGTATCTCCATGGGGAGCACCCATTCTGTTCGTACCGAAGAAGGACGGGACGGTACGCTTGTGTATCGATTACAGGACGTTAAATGTTGTAACGATAAAGAACAAGTATCCAATACCGCGCATCGATGATTTGTTTGATCAGCTTAGCGGTGCATGTGTATTCTCGAAGATCGACCTCAGATCCGGATATCATCAGATCAAGGTACGGAAAGAGGACATCCAGAAGACGGCCTTTCGGACGAAGTATGGCCATTATGAGTTTTTAGTCATGCCGTTTGGTTTAACCAACGCGCCAGCAGTATTCATGTGTTTGATGAACAATGTTTTCCACCAGTACTTAGATAAGTTCGTGGTGGTATTTATAGACGATATCCTGATATATTCCAGGAGCCAGGAGGAGCATGAGAGACATCTCAGGATTGTGTTGGAGACGCTGAGACATGAGAGGCTGTATGCCAAACTCAGCAAATGTGAGTTTTTCTTGGACAAAGTACCATTTCTGGGACACATAATCACCGGAGATGGACTATCAGTTGATCCGGAGAAGATAGCTGCAGTAGAGACCTGGCCTACCCCTACATCAGTTACGGAGGTTAGGAGTTTCCTCGGACTTGCCGGATATTACCGGAGGTTCGTGGAAAACTTTTCGAGGATAGCTGCGCCTATGAAGCGACTGACGCGTAAAGGCGAAGAGTTTATCTGGACTGACGAGTGTCATGCGGCTTTCGATGAGATGAAGAAGCGTCTGACATCGGCACCGATTTTGACACTACCTTCCGGATCAGGAGGATTTGTAGTGTACAGTGATGCGTCAGGGAGCGGATTGGGATGTGTACTGATGCAACACGGCAAGGTGATACCCTACGCATCGAGACAGTTGAGAGTTCATGAGAAGAACTATCCGACGCACGACTTGGAGCTAGCTGCAGTGATATTTGCACTAAAGCTATGGAGACATTACCTTTATGGTGAGCGTGTTGAGATTTATACAGATCATAAAAGCCTGAAGTATGTCTACACGCAGAAGGAGCTCAATATGAGGCAGAGACGCTGGCTAGAGTTGATGATAGATTATGACATTGAGCTACAGTACCACCCTGGCAAGGCGAACGTCGTCGCAGATGCCTTAAGCAGGAAGCCCATGGCATACTTTCTGACGACGCAGCGACAGTTGCTAGAGGATCTCCAGGAGCTTGGGATAGAGATCGTATTGCCAGGCATGGATGGACAGATGGCCAGTCTTGAGGTTCAGTCTACTTTGATTGAGAGAATCAAGGCAGCATTGCCTACAGATGCGAGATTTCAACGTCTGCGAGAGAGAACAGAAGCCGGCCTGCAGACGGAACTCAGGATTCATGAAGACGGAACGTTGAGGTGCGGAGATCGCCTATATGTTCCGAGTGGCGAGCTACGCCAAGAGTTGATGACCGAGGCTCATAGCTCGATTTATTCCATTCATCCTGGGGGTACGAAGATGTACCGAGACTTGAGACAGCATTTCTGGTGGCATGGGATGAAGAGGAAAATTGCAAGATTTGTGGCGAAGTGTTTAGTTTGTCAGCAAGTCAAGGCTGAACATCAGAGGACTGCAGGATTATTGCAGCCACTCCCCATTCCGGAGTGGAAATGGGAACACATTACCATGGACTTCGTCACAGGATTCCCGCGAAGCCCTAGCGGGAAGGATGCAGTTTGGGTTGTTGTAGACAGACTCACCAACTCTGCACATTTCTTGCCCTTCAGAGTTGGGCAATCCACAGAGATACTAGCTGACATGTATATGAGGCAGATAGTACGATTACATGGAGTTCCTGTCAGCATCGTATCGGATCGTGATTCCAGATTCACGTCACATTTTTGGCGGAGCATGCAGGAGAGCTTAGGAACTCGTCTCAAGTTCAGCACTGCGTATCATCCACAGACTGATGGACAGTCAGAGCGCACGATATAGATATTAGAGGATATGTTGCGAGCGTGCATGATTGATTTTGGAGGATCTTGGGAGGACCATCTACACTTGGTGGAATTCTCCTACAATAACAGTTACCAGGCCAGCATACAGATGGCACCTTATGAGGCACTGTACGGCAGAAAATGTAGGTCACCATTTTGTTGGAGTGACGTTGGAGAGCGTCAGATACTTGGGTCCGAATTGGTGACATAGACAGTAGAGAAGGTCAAGCAGATTCAGAGCCACCTGCGCGCAGCACAGGACAGACAGAAACACTGGGCAGATGCGCATCGCAGACCATTGGAGTTCAAGGGGGGTGACCACGTATTTTTGAGGATATCGCCCACTCGTGGTACCATCAGATTCAGAGGAAGAGGCAAGCTGAGTCCGAGGTATATCGGACCTTTTGACATTCTGGAACGAGTTGGCGAAGTGGCTTACCGTCTTGCATTACCTTCATCATTAGAGGGAGTACATGACGTATTTCACGTATCGCAGTTGAGGAGATATGTCGCAGACCCTAGCCACGTGCTTGATCATTCGGAGATTACAGTCGGGCCTAGTCTGTCTTACGTAGAGCAGCCAGTTGAGATTCTCGATCGCAGCGAGAAGACTTTGAGAGGACAGACGATTTGTCACTACCGTATTTTCTAAAAAAGGGTATTTTGGTCATTTTATAATTAATTGAATATTGTGCATGTTAAATATTTATTTATTGTATTATTTATTTATTATTAGCATGTTAGATTTATTTTTGGACTTGTGTTAGTGGACCTAACTAGTTTAGTTTAGACTCATGGACCAACATGTATTAATTGTTAGAATTGAGCCCAATTAGAAAGCCCATTAATTAGGAGGATGATTAACTTAATTAAACCATTAGACTAGAAGCTTCCTTCCTTAATTAATTTCTTCATGAGAGGCCCCAAGGGGTATTTTAGACTTTACGTAGTAGCTTGAGGGAGGGGGCAAGTGAGGCCTATATAAAGGGGATAAAAACTTTCTCTCTCTTCATTTTTTATTCCAAATCTAGATCTAGAATTTTCCTCAACCAAATTTCATCAAATCCCTACCAAATTTCCACCCAATTACTTCCCAAATCACCATTAGAGACTAGAAGATCAAGGATCTAGAAGGAGGAAGCAAGGATCTACAAAGAGGAGAAAGGATCTACAAGTTGGAAGCTAATTTCACCAATTTTGGAGGTTTCATTGGGAATCCATCTCCCAATAGGTATAATTCAGTTTTTTCCCTTAAAATAGCTTCTAAATCTGAGATTTAATAATGAATAATCAACCCATATGTATGTACTACCCATAGGATTTGGTTTTGTGTTCATAGGAGACCTATGGAGAAAGTTATGGTGCTTTTTTTGTCAATTTTGGGAGAATTCCGAAAATAACTTTTGTTGTGTGTGTCAATTGATCCTATAGATCAATTTGGCATATGTTTATGTGTTTGAGGCTAGTGTCGTATCCATAATTGGGTACATGTAGGTCGTATCCCAATAATTTGGTGATACATGTTGTTTTGGGGGTTTTTCCTCCGACACGGGACTTTGTACATGTCGTATTTTGACACGGACACATAGATCTATATTTGACACTTTGTTTTGTTCATAAATATTATATGTGATTTGTTTGTGTCCTTCGGGGTGAAATTGGATGTGTGGTGGACTCGTGTCGCATGCGTATCCTAGATCTAGTGGGATACGGTCTGATACGCTCCAATTATTATGTGTTTATGTGTAGATCTAATTAATTGTGCTTTAATTCTTGAATTATAATTGTGTATGTATCTATATATATTATATATGTATTATGTATATTTATTATAGTGTTTATTGTATCATAGATCTATGTATTATATATGTATTAATAGAATATATATTATGTAGCTTTCTTCTACATGCATTA
This sequence comes from Iris macrosiphon, assembly GCA_036927795.1. Classification (NCBI taxonomy): domain Eukaryota; kingdom Viridiplantae; phylum Streptophyta; class Magnoliopsida; order Asparagales; family Iridaceae; genus Iris; species Iris macrosiphon. The sequence continues at coordinate 21,192,178 of JAYESA010000010.1, forward strand.
ATATATATGTTATAATATATGTTAGGGATGTAAATATATGTATATATTTTATATAATATATGTGTATGTTTAATTAAGTAATTAGATTATTTATATATGATTATTTATATATATATATATGTATGTAGATATATATTTATAAGTGGTAGCATATGTATATATAATATACTAGATATATTTATATGTGGTCATATATATAGTTATATTATATATTGTTATGTATTTATATTATTGTATGATTATATATATGTATACATATATGTATAGTTATATATACATATTACTATGTGTGTGTATGTATGTTACTATGTGGTATTTTATATAATTTACTGTGTATAAGTGTATGTATAGTTATATATAGTTCTATATATATATTGTATAAATATATATTGTGGGTTATATATATGTATTTAAATATATATTGTATAAATATATATGGTGGGTTATATATATGTATTTATATATATATATATATATATATATATATATATATATATATATATATATGGTAATTAATATATATATATATATATATATATATATGTTCATAATTGCTATTTGTATTATAGTATACTATATATGTATATATTTAGTTGTAGCATATAAATTTAATAGAATAGTTAGTATATTTTAGTTATCAATTGTTATGAGTATCTTTTATATATTATATATTATATATTTGTAGGTATGTATGTACGTATATATGTATTAATAGTTAGTGTGTAGTTGGTAGTTAGTATTATTCTATTAGCACATAATAGAGTTATATTGGATTGATATATGTAATTATTGATAGGTAGTTAGTATATATATGAGATTTTGGCAATTACCTTGAGATATCAAGGTAAGTATCAAGATATACCAAGGTATGAGTAGTAGGTATTGGCATAAGTAATAGGATAGTTGTAAACTAATTATGGGTTGGTATTAATGTGACTAAAATAAGATATATAGAATTATATAAATATTAAATGCATAGTAGTTTATAATTATTGTTGGGTAGTTAGTATAAATAAGGTTTTAAATTTACCTTGAGATGCCAAGGTAAGTATCAAGGTATTGGAGGATAATCAAGGTATTGGGTTTGGATATCAAGATAGAGGTTTAGTATTGCGATACCAAGTTGGTTCGAAACCAAGGTATCCATTTAGCATTTGTAATTAGGATTTTATATATATAATATTGTTTGATATGTACATATGTGTTATATTTATCCCTTGTTTGCGTATCCTGAGATACGGTATCTTAGTATCCTAAGATTTAGTTTGTATGGCCTAGATTCATAGTGTGTGAGCCCAATATCTTTGAGTTAGACTCATGCAACATAGAAATAGGTAGTTGACCATAATTTGACTATAGTTGACCATAGTTGACTTAGAGTTGACCTAGTTTGACTTTTGACTTAGAAATGACTTTATGACCTAGAAAGTTGACTAGTTTAATTTATTTCTCTTCCAAAAAACTTGTATTAATGCAATATTTCATATATAGGTCTGTGACACCAGTTCGGACATCATTTTTTTATCATTTGCTCTGGACCACAGGCGAGTACATTCTTTGATAGTTTTCATTATTTGATTACCACTATAATTCAAGTATTTAGAAATGTTACTTATGATTCTTGACACGATGGTACACGGATTGGTATTGTTATTGGATCGTCAGTCATGGGATGTTACCTTGATTATGGAGATGGTATCGGATACTGTCCTTGTTGGTATTGGATAACATTGAATATTGTAGATTAAACATTGGATACATTGGCTAGTGACGTGTCATGATCCGATCCATCATATCAGTCAGGGCGGGGGAAATACCAATTAAATATGTGATCAAGAAACTATCGGCTAGTAGTGTAATCATTGGCTACTAACTAACCATGCAATTCACGTATGGTTGAGTTAGCTCCTTAGTGTAATCATTGAATCTCCCAGGCCGATCACATATTTAGTTAGTATCTCAAATCACATAGTTATTATAGATTTCATTATTTAGTTCATTGATTACCTTGTTCTATTCTGACATTATAGTTCATTCCTTTATTCTTGTACGCATTGATTATATTCTGTTGTTAGTATTGCCTATTCTCTCATTGTTCTTGATTATCAGTTATATCCTCATCGTAGATAGCATCTTCTATTCTACTGCTTTATAGTTTTTGTCAATTAATTGAAACTGCTATTGGGTTGTACTTCGCTCCATTCCTGACTGGAAAATATTTTTCAGAGGATCCGGGAGATTGGTGTCCGACATAATACGGACCTCAGCCTATTGATGGTGCAGACTTGGACCCACTAGTTCTGGAGTGACTGTTGAGAGATTTAGCCGGATTCACTAGTTAGCATAGTTAGTTCTCTTTAGCATTTTGGTACCGGATTTGTTTCCGACATATATTTGTGTTTGGATATTATTTTTATTTGTTGTTGTTATATTTTTAACTGCTTAGTTATGTTAGACTTCTGTGATATCTTCTCGTGCCATAGAAATGTGATTGAGTATTGTGTTGAATTAAGTTGATTACTCTCTTCTTGGAGTTGAGATATTATTGGAGGTTTATGCTTTATAGTGAGATAATTAGATAGTATAGTTGACCAAGACAACATTCTACCGTCGATGCTGCGGTGTAGGCTGGGCGTTGTTCTCGACTTGCATTCCTACACCGGGTGCGGGTCGTGACACGTTTTTAGTGGTGGCCCATGCAGGTCAGGCTTCGCAATATTGTGATGTCATGGTAGTGCGATGACTTAGTTGTACTACTGCGAACCTGCGATAGGATATAGGACATAGGATACTAGGAAGAGAGAGGGATACTCAATCACAACTAGGAATTCCAATCTGAATTGAATCGCTAATTTTGATTCCTTCTGAATACTTTGTTCCTTCCTTGATGATATCTTATCTTGTGTCGAATTGATCTCCTTTGTTTCGATCTGTCTTCAGGATGCCGCCGAAGACTAGATCCCATCGATCGGGAGCAGTTTCTGCGAGGTCTGCCACCTCTCAATCTTCCACTCAGGCAGTAGGGTTTGTACCTCCTACGGCATCAGTTCATGTAGGAGTCTCGGCTGCCTTCGGGGGTTCTCCTCCACCTGTTCCAAGGACTACTCCAGTTGCTTCGGAGGGACTTCCACCACCTCCATTTTCAGGAGATACCGCACCGATGGTTGCACTATTTAGAGAGATGATAGAATTACAGAGGGCACAGATAGAAGCCCAGCACAGGCAGTCAGATTTGATGCGACAGAGTATGGAAAATGCCCATCAGATAGTTATAACAGCAGTTCAGAAAGAGGCTCCTCCACAGCCACAGGATATTCAGATCAAGCCAGGCAACATTCAAAATTTCAAGAAGCTTGAGCCTCGAGTTTTCAAGGGTACAGAAGGTATAGTCTATGCTGACGATTGGCTTGAAGATATCGAGCGACTCATGAAGGTGTCCCGTCTTGCGGAGGATCTGAAGGTTGAGGCGGTAGGACTTCAACTGTTCGACGTTGTCCGCACTTGGTTCAGGAATGAGCCAATTCTTACTGATGCGGGGAAGTCTTGGGAGATATTCAAGGATCTCTTTAAGAAGAAGTTTTTTGCTCGGACGGACAGATTGGAATTAGAAAGGCAATTTGAGAGCACAAGGAAGCATGTCCGTAGAGGAGTATGCCGCAGAGTTCGGGAGGCTGAGCCGATTTGCGGAGTACTTGGTGAGAGAGCCAGAAGTTTGGGCTATCCATTTCCGCGAGGGTCTGAATTGGGAAGTGAAGATTCCCATTCCGTCTTTCTACGAGACGTATTCTGAGATACTTTCGGAGGCACGCAAGGTCGAGCGGGAGTGGAACTTGAAGCTGAAGAGGGACCGTGATATGTTTGGGGGTGACAGTAGCAGTACGGGACCGGCAAAGAGGCCGCGGTTCCAACAACAGCAGTTTCCAGTACAATTCGGAGCCTATCAGCAGCAATATCAGATGTCAGAACCTATTGTTGCTCCAGTACAAGCTCCAGTACAACAGATACCACAGCAGCCTCAGAGATAGGTGCAATAAGCTCCTCAATGCACCTATTGCAAGAAGACTGGGCGCACTTGGGAGATGTGCCAGAAGAGACTTGGAACATGCTTACATTGTGGATCAACGGAGCATATGGTGAAGGATTGTCTCTGGACACTTCAACGTCCAGGCCAAGATGCAGATCGAGGGCAGAGAGGTGGGTTAGGCCACCTGTAGCACCACAGATTGCTCATCACCCGCAGAGGGAGCTACCTCGGCAGGGCAGAGCATTTGCGATGACGGTCGAGGAGACCAATACTACAGGTAATGGGTTAGAGAGTCTGTTCTTTCTTTCTGTTCCTTTCATCTATTTTGATTGATTGATTCTTTAGTACCTTTTGGATGCTTGTGTTTTATTGTTAGTGTAGCTATAGAATACCCTGACAGAGACAACAGTAATAAGACAGGTGGAGACCATGACCATGCATGTTATTCTTTGCATAGGACTGTTCTTAGTGAGATAAGACCTTATTAGACTATGATTGCAGGGGGTTTGACCTAGAAGGAGTACGATCACCCTTAAATTTCGAGGACGAAATTATTTTAAGGGGGATAGACTTGTCACTACCGTATTTTCTAGAAAAGGGTATTTGGGTCATTTTATAATTAATTGAATATTGTGCATGTTAAATATTTATTTATTGTATTATTTATTTATTATTAGCATGTTAGATTTATTTTTGGACTTGTGTTAGTAGACCTAACTAGTTTAGTTTAGACTCATGGACCAACATGTATTAATTGTTAGAATTGAGCCCAATTAGAAAGCCCATTAATTAGGAGGATGATTAACTTAATTAAACCATTAGACTAGAAGCTTCCTTCCTAAATTAATTTCTTCATGAGAGGCCCCAAGGGGTATTTTAGACTTTACATAGTAGCTTGAGGGAGGGGACAAGTGAGGCCTATATAAGGGGATGAAAACTTTCTCTCTTCATTTTTTATTCCAAATCTAGATCTAAAATTTTTCTCAACCAAATTTCATCAAATCCCTACCAAATTTCCATCCAATTACTTCCCAAATCACCATTAGAGACTAGAAGATCAAGGATCTAGAAGGAGAAAGTAAGGATCTACAAAGAGGAGCAAGGATCTACAAGTTGGAAGCTAATTTCACCAATTTTGGAGGTTTCATTGGAAATCCATCTCCCAATAGGTATAATTCAGTTTTTTCCCTTAAAATAGCTTCTAAATCTGAGATTTAATAATGAATAATCAACCCATATGTATGTACTACCCATATGATTTGGTTTTGTGTTCATAGGAGACATATGGAGAAAGTTATGGTACTTTTTGTGTCAATTTTGAGGGAATTCCGAAAATAACTTTTGTTGTGTGTGTCAATTGATCCTATAGATCAATTTGGCATATGTTTATGTGTTTGGGGCTAGTGTCGTGTCCATAATTGGGTACATGTAGGTCGTATCCCAATAATTTGGTGATACATGTTGTTTTGGGGGTTTTTCCTCCGATACGGGACTTTGTACATGTCGTATTTTGACACGGACACATAGATCTATATTTGACACTTTATTTTGTTCATAAATATTATATGTGATTTGTTTGTGTCCTTCGGGGTAAAATTGGATGTGTGGTGGACTCGTGTCGCATGCGTATCCTAGATCTAGTGGGATACGGTGTGATACGCTCCAATTATTATGTGTTTATGTGTAGATCTAATTAATTGTGCTTTAATTCTTGAATTATAATTGTGTATGTATCTATATATATTATATATGTATTATGTATATTTATTATAGTGTTTATTGTATCATAGATCTATGTATTATATATGTATTAATAGAATATATATTATGTAGCTTTCTTCTACATGCATTAATATATATGTTATAATATATGTTAGGGATGTAAATATATGTATATATTTTATATAATATATGTGTATGTTTAATTAAGTAATTAGATTATTTATATATGATTATTTATATATATATATATGTATGTAGATATATATTTATAAGTGGTAGCATATGTATATATAATATAGTAGATATATTTATATGTGGTTATATATATAGTTATATTATATAGTGTTATGTATTTATATTATTGTATGATTATATATATGTATACATATTACTATGTGTGTGTATGTATGTTACTATGTGGTATTTTATACAATTTACTGTGTATAAGTGTATGTATAGTTATATATAGTTATATATATATTGTATAAATATATATTGTGGGTTATATATATGTATTTAAATATATAATGTATAAATATATATGGTGGGTTATATATATGTATTTATATATATATATATATATATATATATATATATATATATATATATATGGTAATTAATATATATATAAATGTGTTCATAATTGCTATTTGTATTATAGTATACTATATATGTATATATTTAGTTGTAGCATATAAATTTAATAGAATAGTTAGTATATTTTAGTTATCAATTGTTATGAGTATCTTTTATATATTATATATTTGTAGGTATATATGTACGTATATATGTATTAATAGTTAGTGTGTAGTTGGTAGTTAGTATTATTCTATTAGTACATACTAGAGTTATATTGGATTGATATATGTAATTATTGATAGGTAGTTAGTATATATATGAGATTTTGGCAATTACCTTGAGATATCAAGGTAAGTATCAAGATATACCAAGGTATGAGTAGTAGGTATTGGCATAAGTAATAGGATAGTTGTAAACTAATTATGGGTTGGTATTAAGGTGACTAAAATAAGGTATATAGAATTATATAAATATTAAATGCATAGTAGTTTATAATTATTGTTGGGTAGTTAGTATAAATAAGGTTTTGAATTTACCTTGAGATGCCAAGGTAAGTATCAAGGTATTGGAGGATAATCAAGGTATTGGGTTTGGATATCAAGATAGAGGTTTAGTATTGCGATACCAAGTTGGTTCGAAACCAAGATATCCATTTAGCATTTGTAATTAGGATTATATATATATAATATTGTTTGATATGTACATATGTGTTATATTTATCCCTTGTTTGCGTATCCTGAGATACGGTATCTTAGTATCCTAAGATTTAGTTTGTATGGCCTAGATTCATAGTGTGTGAGCCCAATATCTTTGAGTTAGACTCATGCAACATGGAAATTGGTAGTTGACCATAATTTGACTATAGTTGACCATAGTTGACTTAGAGTTGACCTAGTTTGACTTTTGACTTAAAAATGACTTTATGACCTAGAAAGTTGACTAGTTTAATTTATTTCTCTTCCCAAAAACTTGTATTAATGCAATATTTCATATATAGGTCTGTGACACCAGTTCGGACATCATTTTTTTATCATTTGCTCTGGACCACAGGCGAGTACATTCTCTGATAGTTTCCATTATTTGATTACCATTATAATTCAAGTATTTAGAAATGTTACTTATGATTCTTGACACGATGGTACACGGATTGGTATTGTTATTGGATCGTCAGTCATGGGATGTTACCTTGATTATGGAGATGGTATCGGATACTGTCCTTGTTGGTATTGGATAACATTAAATATTGTAGATTAAACATTGGATACATTGGCTAGTGACGTGTCATGATTCGATCCATCATATCAGTCAGGGCGGGGGAAATACCAATTAAATATGTGATCAAGAAACTATCGGCTAGTAGTGTAATCATTGGCTACTAACTAACCATGCAATTCACGTATGGTTGAGTTAGCTCCTTAGTGTAATCATTGAATCTCCCAGGCCGATCACATATTTAGTTAGTATCTCAAATCACATAGTTATTATAGATTCCATTATTCAGTTCATTGATTACCTTGTTCTATTCTGACATTATAGTTCATTCCTTTATTCTTGTACGCATTGATTATATTCTGTTGTTACTATTGCCTATTCTCTCATTGTTCTTGATTATCAGTTATATCCTCATCGTAGATAGCATCTTCTATTCTACTGCTTTATAGTTTTTGTCAATTAATTGAAACTGCTATTGGGTTGTACTTCGCTCCATTCCTGACTGGAAAATATTTTTCAGAGGATCCGGGAGATTGGTGTCCGACATACTACGGACCTCAGCCTATTGATGGTGCAGACTTGGACCCACTAGTTCTGGAGTGACTGTCGAGAGATTTAGCCGGATTCACTAGTTATCATAATTAGTTCTCTTTAGCATTTTGGTACCGGATTTGTTTCCGGCATATATTTGTGTTTGGATATTATTTCTATTTGTTGTTGTTATATTTTTAACTGCTTAGTTATGTTAGACTTCTGTGATATCTTCTCGTGCCATAGAAATGTGATTGAGTATTGTGTTGAATTAAGTTGATTACTCTCTTCTTGGAGTTGAGATATTATTGGAGGTTTATGCTTTATAGTGAGATAATTAGATAGTATAGTTGACCAAGACAGCGTTCTACCGCCGATGCTGCGGCGTAGGCTGGGCGTTGTTCCCGACTTGCATCCCTACACCGGGTGCGGGTCGTGACACGTTTCGACTGGTCAGAGTGGCATGGAAGCACCATTCACCAGGCGAGTCTACTTGGGAGCGCGAGGATTCTATTCGGCAGCGATTCCCATACTTATTTGAGGAGCAAGGTACGAATTTACGTACGGCAATTTAATTATTAGTCATTTTAAATTCAGTTAGATATTATCGTGCTTTACTTTTAATTTCGGGGACAAAATTTTTCTAAGTTGGGAAGAATGTAAACCCCCTCAATTTATTCTGTGGATAGTTAGAGTGGACCAGGAAATTTTTTATAGAAATTATTGAGGTTTAGAATAGAGTATATTTATCTGGAATTTTAATCTAATTAATTAAAACCCTTGGCGTGCACTATCGTTGTCTAATTATTCGGAGCCCATTTTCAGCCCATAAATTCCGTAAAAATATAGTACACTCGACTCAACTCGCCAAATTAGGCACTGGACTTTTCCGTCACAAAAAGTCAGATTCCGTTGTGCTCTAAATTAATTGCACAATTTTTCGAATCCGAAATTCATATTTAATTCGGTATCGGACTCCTGTGTCGTTACTCTAAATTTTGGGATACCAACTTAACCCGTTGAGCCAGACCAATAAAAGGGTCCAAGACTGACTCCAAGCTCCCACCATTTTTGGCTTTTGCGCCATTTTCGGATTTTGACCCCAAGTGCCCCAAATTAAATTAAATTTGCGGGACGCTTATTTCTAATTAAATCGGGATTACCAACTTGGTAAATCCCATTTAAATCCTAAATTAATTCAAATGCCCATTTAATTAAACTCGTTCCTCACCCACACTACCCCCTCGTCATACGATTTAATAAACGTAATTTTTGGCACAATTTTCGCGTTATTTCATGTGTTTGTACAAGTTCCCGAACTTAAGGGGCTAATGTGCAAAAGTAGCAATAGGTGTCACTTTCTCATTGGTTAGGGCCAATGAAGAAAGCCTCCCCCCTCTTTGGACCGGTCACTACCCACCCCCTCTCTCTCATGGATTCATTCATCCATCATGAGCAATCTCAACCATCCATTCAAATAATTACACTCATTTCTAACCACACACTCAACACACTCTCCTATTTAATTCCCCCCTTCACACACCTATCCCTAGGCCGGCCCTAATTCCAAGGAGCATTGGAAACCCCCCTCCCTCACTCTCTCTCCTCCCTCTCCCCATTCGGCCGACCACACCCCCCTTCCCTTTCCTTTTCTTTTCTTCTTCTTCTTCTTCTTCTTCTTCTTCTTCCCTCCTTCTTCACCACTTACTTCCCTACTTCACCAACACCCATACTAGCCTTCCCACCACCACCACAGCCCCTTCCCACACCCCCACGGCCACGTGCACAGCCCACCCCCACCGTGGACACTATGCACAGCCCCTCCCCTCACCATTTCACCACATCACCACCTTCATTCTTCATCACCACCTTCATTACTTCTTCACCACCACCTCATTCAACTTCACCACCACCAACCAGCCCCTTCACCACCCCCATCCAGCCACTCCACCACCACCATCCAGCCCCACGAGCACCACGAGCACCACGAGCACCATCAACTCCGACGAGCCTCATTGAGGTTCATTCCTTCACCTCTCATGTATTAAATTCCAGAATATTAATTGTGTTAAATAGGAAGTTTATATAATGGAATGATGTTAATTATGGAGATGTTTATATATTGTTAGAGTGTATATTGTATGGATTAGTTTAGTGTATTTTTACATGGTTAAGTGTCATGGATAAATGCATGGTTGAAGAGAATGATAAATAAATTACATGTGGATTAATTACAATTTGAAAGAAGGATTCTTGAATAAATATAAATGGTTAGTGTAGGTTTACGTTGCACTATGTGTTAAGATATACTTTGGTTATTTCAAATGAGATTTTAGGTGAATGCATATAAAAATAAAAATGACTTGAGGATGGGTTTAATGAGGCTGACATAGTTTAAATATTTATAGTGAGCATGTATCTCGTATTTGATAAAGTTAGACTGTGGATTAGAGATTGTCTTCGACATAAAATATAACAAATAAAATTAAATTATGAATTCGAGGAAAAGTGAGTTTTTGACATTTAAATAAATGATCGAGATATATGGTACATGATAGAAATTATTAATTTAATTATGGAGAATTAAATTGAGGAGAGCATATAGATGACTAGTTGATTTGACTATCGTACCGAAAGTCAATTGTAGTCAACCCCCTAGTGTCTAGTCTCTGTTGGGCGTAGATATGTGTAGCACCCCTGTCTGTTGTAAAGTAGATTATTGATTCTAGTTTGTAATTCAACTCTAGGTATTGCGGGACCTGAGGACTTGGACGCAGTACCCGATCCCCGTCATCAGCAGCCGCACGCAGGCAAGTGTACCTTGCCACCCAGTATTTCAGTTTACAGATATTGTTTTTCTTACTGTACATTGTGCGCTTATTTACGTTGATGTTCGATATTCCGTGTTCGGTTCACAACCGGGTGTTGACATTCGACTTAATGACCTAGAATAATTACTGACGTTTCATAGAATCTCGATGCACGTACCAGAGTACATCGATACCCCAGGACATACTCATACACTGTGTTCGTGCCAGATTCCTGTATCCTGATATTGATATCATGACCAGAGACTGGGACGACCTTAGGGTCGCGTCTGTTGAGTTATTTCCATGTGTTGAGACTGTAGTTAGAGGTTCAGGTTCAACGCACAATCGTTGACCGCTTGGGAAGGGGAAGACAGTTACTAGACGTTTGGGCTACTCTGCACGCGCTTATATATGTACATATACTGATCCTGTTTCAAAGAGTAGTGGTAACACCCGTGTGTCTCTGTGCTCGGAGCTGCGGTACGACCCGTGTGTCTCCGTGTTCGGAGCTGCGATTTTATATTAGAAAGCCCACGCGTCGAACGTTGTCTTTAAAATGTGTCACACTTGTTTGGTTGTACTAGATTACCCTGTTGCTGCACTTGTACTATCTGTTTACCTGGCATGTTATTTTTTTGTACCTTGTTACGTCCCTCTGAGGACCTGGTTCCCTTCCAGGTATAGGCTACGAGGATTACCCGGAGGAGTACGGACCGGGCATATATCCAGCAGCTGTACTCACTACCGAGGACGAGGTCATCCCTGAGGACTTCGCTTGATCGCTGGTAGTGACTCTTTCCTTGGGACGGTATCTTTACCTAGTTACCTGCTACCGTCCCAAGCTATCTTATTTGTTTACTTTCATTCAAGTCTATTTGTGCTAGCGGGTTTGTCCCCGTATGACTACTCTAGTGTTTGTACTTGATACTATTTGGATATTTCCTTCCTGCACATTAGTTGTTGTATTTACTTCTATCGTGCTCTTATATTGCTGCCTGTGGATGAGATTTAGATGGAGTTTATTTGTGATTTGTGTTTGAGTTATTCATTGTATTTTCACATCTTAAGTGTACTCCGACGGGCCCATTAGATTGGAAAGCCCGCCGAAGTACACTGCTGGCCATTGCCACGTGGCTCGGTTCCTTATCCATGGAACCGGGGCGTGACATTACTTCTTTCGAGGCGTGCCTCAACATGAACTGAAACTCATCTAAGTAATAATAGAAAGATCACTAAAATCTGTGTGCTTGCCATGATCACTTAGTGTCGGTTTAGGCGAGTGGGTTATTCCGCTTACCAGTACAAGTTGCGTACTGATCCACATTTGTGGGCACCCTGTTTTAGGTACTCAGGTGCTTAGGCCTTAGCCTGGATATACGAAGACGTGATGTATGGAACGGTGAAAATCCTTTGTAAGCAAGAGAAATTGAGTGTTGTAGCCAACTTGGCATATCCAATGGGACTATTCAAGCCTTTGTAATCGCTACTATTATCAATAAAAGTGTTTCATTTCGCATACTCTGAATGCTTCATATGACTATAAATCTTCCGCTGTGACTCGGTGTTTTCTATAAAAATCATATATTTTTTCTTCTTGCCTTGTGCGTGGCGCAAACTAGGCACACACGTCATCACGTCCGAGGGACGATTATCGACTTTACGGAGTCGGAGTGTGACATGTTGTTACCTGGACCTAATAGAAGAATAATGATATACATTATCATTTGGGAATTTATTGAAATTAATTGTTTTGTGGTGTTCGTAGTTTCTTCATCAAATAAGCAAATCGATTTTATTTTCCCCTGTAGATTATTTTTATTTATCCATTTTATTAAGTTTCGTTATTTTAAGTGGAACATATTTCAGATTATTCTCATAGCCTGTGAGGAAACAACTACCATGTCCTTTCAAATTCATACTCTTGAAACCTGAAAGATAAATTATATTTTAAGTTAAATGTCTATTTCCAAAGAATAGAGGTATATATTTTTTAATTATCTTAAAATGCACACAAATGAATCTAAACTCTTGTTGCTCTGATGCTATATATATTAAATTCTCTGTCATTGTACCAAAATTCTAGGTTTGTGAACTCAAATATAAATTAAGTAGAACAAGTATACTTGCTATGTAGAGCATGTAGATTGTTGAAGCTTATACAATATATACAACTTCAAAGGTCCAAAATTTTCACCGGCTCCCTGGTGACCCAAAGTTGTATAAGTGGGCTTGATCGAAACTAAATTTATGTTCAGCAGTTGCAACTTGCAGACATGAGGGTTGGGTTGGGTTGGGCTGGGCTGGGCTGGACTGGGCTGGGCTGTCACGGCCTGTTGGTATTTCTTCCAATGGTTCTTTCCTTGTCTATTCGCATTATCGCTATTGAATTATAGTCTTCTTATGCCTTTGATTTTGATTCTATATCGTTTGTAAAATACATAATTTTTTGGGCACCTGAACTTTTCTTATCATCCTACATTTAAGGGTTGTCTATTGAATTTTGAAGTTCAATAATTAAGTAAAGGAACTTGGTGGAAGTATGTTGGTGGTCTTATATTTCCCTGAATTTTGGATAATTGTTAGGATGATATCTTCTACTATATAATGCGGCTTGGAAATGGCTCAAAAGTGAGCTTTTCATGCCGTATATATATCATCCACCATTTAAATAAATTAAAAAAATTAATAAAAAGAATTAAATAACTACCTAAATGCTCCACTAATTATTTTAAAAAAAACCTTAACCAAGCATTTAACTACCTAATATAATATATTTATAATCAAACAACTCTAGCTCAAGTAGTTAAAGGTGGGAGGCATTTTCCTTGATTGTTTGAATTCAATTCCTAGAAATGGTACTTTTTATAATAAATTCATATTTAATATTTTTTACGCACGTGCACATTACTAGTTTTAGTAAAAACAATTCCTTGGTAGAAATATTTTAATAAGACAAACTTACTCTTCCGCAAATTTGATTTTTTTTTTTTGAATTCTTTCTGCAATTTTGAATTTGAATTTGAATTTGAATTTGAATTTGAATTTGAATGAAGCATAATAGATCATGGTTATAACTTATAAGTGACGACTGAGATCGATACCAAAATTGATGAAACTACTGAAACCACTTATTCAAACCTTCAAACCCATCTCAAACTGCCAAAACGAATACTCTTAAGAATTAAAAACCAATTCCGAATTAATACCAAAACCTATACTTCGAATACTCTTACTTTGTAGGTTAGCTTTATAATTGTTATTGAGCCAATATGGTAATATCCAATTATTTATGCATCTGATTATATGCTATCAAGTTTGACTAGATAGGTGGTGTTGCTAAGTTTCACTTTTTGGCCCTCTCAAGAGTTCCTCAACTTGCCAATTCTACATGTGCAAGAATATAAACAATAACTATATACACGGAGAATATAAACAATAACTATAATAACTATATACACGGAGAAATGTTTTTCATGTATGTAATGCATGAACATGCACATATGTTTTTTAATATCAGTAATTAATTATATATAGGTATCAGTGAACATCATTAGTTAATTAGTTTGTAGAAGCTAGATACCTGCAGTTAGTATCCGTGAACAATTTGTTGGTTTTGCTTTTGGTTGTTTCTTGCAAAAGTTCAATTCCTCTCCCTTTCTTTAGTCCCACATCGGATGCACCAAAACCTTCCTATGTATATATATTACTTTCTCCTCTTTGCTCTATTAAGTTGTTGTGTGGGGAACCCCTTGGGCCACACGCGCGCGCCGTCCGGCCCGGTTCGGTTCGGTTCGGTTCGGTTCGCGTAACAGATACGGGTACGGGTACGGGCCCACATCTGCGGGCGCCGAATGCCGATCCGATTTTCTCTTCGGGCTGGGACCCTAAACTTCTTTTTGCTCCTTTCATTTATTTTCTGAACGTTGGAATTAATTTTCAAACGTTACAAATATTCAGACCGTTACAAATGATTCTGAACTGGTTTTGTGTCCAGATTCACTATTTTACTTTGTGTAACGTCTGAATTAATATGAGAATTAATTCAGACCGTTACAATTTTGTATTATATATTTGTGCTGATTTCTTTGAGAATCCATTAGAAAAATTACGTACTCCAAACCTCTGTCAATATTCTATTCGTTTCCGTTGTCTCCGAGCTCTGGGCAGAGCTAAGTTCTGGTCGTTCTCTCCAAGTCGTGTGCGGCAACGAGATACCGGTAGTGCGGAGGTTTTACCACTAGGAGCTTCGGGAACGTCTGCACACAGATCCCGAATAAACTCTTAGGGCAGTGCTTCGTGCACGACTTCCCCAGAGGCCGGTAACATTGTTTAATTTTATTTTATTTTGTATTCTGGAATTGTTCAAAAGAAAGGACATAAGAAATTCTAACAATCTAAGAGTTTATTATTTGTTAGAATTTAAATTCTTACTGTTAATCTATTTCTTAAAAACATTTGAACTCATATTTAATCAAATTATCAGAACATAAGTCTGACTCGTTGGGGGGAAACCCATTTCACACAATCAGAGTTGATTTGTCTGTTATAATTTGCTGAGAACGATTTTTGTTATTCACTGTTTGTTTAATAACTCTTTGTTACTGTTATTCACTGTTTAATCAAATTATTATTCACTGTTTGTTTAATAACTCTATATAGTTGATTTGTTTGTTAGAATCTACTTCACACTGTCTGTAAGAATTGCCTTCTCACTGCATGCTAAGTTGATTTGTTTCAATTGTTTTAAAAACTCTATATAGTTAAAAAAAAAAAAAAAAAAAAAAATTTCTATATTAAAATTGATTTGATTCTCAGTGTCTATTATAAAATTGATTTATTCTAAATAATTGCAAGTTACTGTAGCAAATTAATTCTCTACAAATTCAACAAGTTGATTTCGTAGCAAATACAAGTTGACTGCTAACAGTTAACAGTTACTGTAGAAATTTGTTTCAATTCCTCAATTGATTTATTTATTTACTTATCAAATTGCTTACTATATTGCCAAATTGTAAATTTGCTTAAAGTGTTTTAAATATTGTTAGTACATTTGATAATTCTGTCAATTGCAATTTTAATCACTTAGTATTTTGAAAGCAATTTTGGACCAAAAGAAAATAGTTTAGTAAAAAGGAAATTGCAAATAAATCTTCAAATCTAAAGTTTCAAAGTAGAGACAAACTCGGGCACAAGCCGAAAGGGTCCTTCTGTCAACCGGGTGTAAACAACCCTAAGCGACACGGTATTTAAGAGTCTTCGGACCACCGCTAGCTGGAAACCGGCCCCTACAGCTAACCTGACTTGATCAACACTTGAAAAACTAAAAATTTTAAGATTGATTAGCAAAGACCACCTAAACTATTATCTTGTAGAAGGCCAAGGAAAACCCAAGTCTAATTTTCCTTATAAACCAAAAGAATTTCTTCAAGAAGAAGAAAAAACTTTCAGCCTAACCACCACAACCATCAACACCAAACTAAAAACCTAGAACTTCTGTCAGACTCAGTTAGACCAGAAGCAAACATGCTTCACAAAGGTTCTTCAAGTTCCTTCAGGTCTGTAAGCTTTCAACCCCTTATTAACCTCTCTTACCATTCTGATGATTGGTGGTTGGATTCTGGAGCAAATGTTCACGTTTCGTTTGATCGCTCCTGTTTCTCAAACTATCAGGAATCAAGTGGAGGAGGTGTGACCCTAGGAGATGGCTCAACGGCACAAATAATTGGAAGAGGAAAAGTTAACCTGAAAATGACATCAGGAAAAATCTTAACTCTTCAGGATGTTCTTCATGTGCCGTCTGTCAGGAGAAACCTAGTTAGTGGATCCCTTCTTGTAGCCTCAGGATACAAAATTGTAATGGAGGCTAATAAAGTAGTTTTTTCTAAGCATGACTCTTTTATAGGAAAAGGCTTTGTAAAAGACGGTCTTTTCATTTTAAGTACAATGAATAAAATTTCTGATGGTTCTCTCATTGTCTCTAATATATAATCTTCAAATGTTTGGCATGGCAGACTAGGTCATGTGAACCTAGGTTCTATTAAAAGAATGATGACCTTAGATCTTATTCCCAAGACTCCAATAGATGACAAACACAAATGTGAAATCTGTGTTCAAGCCAAACACACTAGGTTACCATTCAAATCTGTAGAAAGGAATTCTGACCTTCTAGAACTTATCCATAGTGATGTATGTGACTCTAATAGGATTTTGACTAGAGGCGGTAGAAAATACTTTGTTACATTTATAGATGATTATTCAAAGTATTGTTACATCTACCTTCTCAAAACCAAAGATGAAGTTCTAGATAGGTTTAAGGTCTACAAATCTGAAGCTGAGAATCAATTAGAAAGGAAGATTAAGATCCTTAGATCTGATCGTGGTGGAGAATATACCTCAAACGAAATGACTAACTTCTGTGAAGAACATGGAATAATTCATGAGGTAACTGCTCCGTATTCACCTCAATCTAACGGAGTTGCTGAACGCAAGAACCGCACTCTGTTAGATATGGTGAATGCCATGCTTCTCAGCTCTGGTGCTCCTGATAACTTGTGGGGAGAAGCCCTTTTAACTGCCTGTTACATTCTTAATAGGATTCCTAGTAAGACAAAAGATAAGACTCCCTATGAGATGTGGAAAGGTAGAGCACCTAGGATTAATTACCTTAGAGTTTGGGGATGCCTTGCTAAAGTCGGAATTCCCGAACCTAAAAAGAGGAAGATTGGTCCCAAGACTGTAGACGCTGTTTTCATAGGATATGCCTTAGACAGCTATGCCAATAGATTTCTAGTGACTCACTCAGAAGTAAATAAAATCTCTAACAACACCATTATAGAAGCAAGAGATGCAGTTTACTTTGAAAATATATTTCCTTTTAAGGATAGAAGTTCAATCTCTTCCTCCATACCCTCTACTAGTTCTCAAGTCCAAATACCTAGCTCTCAATCTGAACAAGACTTAGAACCAAGACGGAGTAAAAGGAATAGGATTGAGAAAAATTTAGGAGAAGGATTCTTCACTTTTTTGATAGAGGGTGATCCCTCAACTTATGAAGAAGCAATGTCGTCTCCTGATGCTCCCTTCTGGAAAGAAGCCATTAACAGTGAATACAACTCCATCGTGGAGAATAACACTTGGTTTCTAACAGATCTACCTTTAGGCAATAAACCAATAGGTTGTAAGTGGATTTTCAAGAAGAAACTCAGAGCCGATGGTACTATAGAGAAATTCAAAGCTAGATTAGTTGCCAAGGGTTTTACCCAGAAGAAAGGGTTAGATTATTTTGATACCTACTCTCCTGTAGCTAGAATCACATCCATTAGAACTCTCTTGGCCTTAGCATCCATTCATGATATGCTAATCCATCAAATGAATGTAAAGACAGCATTTTTGAATGGAGATCTAGAGGAAGAACTTTATATGGACCAACCTGAAGGTTTCATTGCTAAAGGTCAAGAAAAGAAAGTCTGCAGATTAGTAAAATCCCTCTATGGCCTGAAACAAGCTCCCAAACAATGGCACAATAAGTTTGACAAAGTAATTGGTGAATATGGTTTCTTGTCAAATGAGTATGACAAATGTATATATTCTAAAGGTACATGTAAAAGTTGTGTCATTTTATGCTTGTATGTAGATGACATCCTTATCCTAGGTTCATCACTGGAATTGATAAATACTACAAAGAACTATTTATCTAGCCAGTTTGATATGAAAGACCTAGGAGAAGCCAACCTAATTTTAGGAATGCAAGTGACCAAGGGCAAAGAGGGTTATACTCTATCTTTAGCACATTCAATTGAAAAAATGCTAAAAAGATTTGAGTTATTTGATAAGAAACCTGTCTTTACTCCTTATGACAGCAGTATTGTACTGAAAAAGAATGAAGGACCACCTTTGGAACAACATAAATATTCCCAGATGATAGGCTCCCTTATGTATATAACAAACAGGACAAGACCTGATATTGCATTTGCTATTGGGAGACTAAGCAGATATACCAGTAACCCAAATCAGTCACATTGGACTGCCTTGGATAGGGTATTTAGATATCTCAAGGGCACCCTAGATTACAAACTTCATTTTACTAGGCACCCTGATATCATAGAAGGTTATTCAGATGCAAACTGGGTAACCGACTCACATGATATAAAATCTACTACTGGATATGTATTTACTCTAGGAGGAGCTGCAATCTCCTGGAGCTCTTGTAAGCAAACTATCATAGCTAGGAGTACAATGGACTCTGAAATGATAGCTTTAGATACAACTTGTACAGAAGCTGAATGGCTTAAAAATCTTATTATGCATATACCTGTTTCTTTTAGTCCTGTTCCTGCAATTTCTATAAATTGTGATAATAAATCTGTTATTGAACTACTAAAGCATGATTCTGTGAATGCTAAGATGAACAGGCACCTGCAGCTGCGCTTCAAGTCAATCAAAAGCCTACTAGGCAAATATGTGGTTCTTGACTATATAAAGTCAGAAAAGAACCTTGCAGATCACTTGACGAAGGGTCTGTCTAGGACTTTGATCCTAGAATCATCGAGGGGGATGGGGTTAAGCCCATAAATTAGTCACCAGCAGTGGCAACCCAACCGAGTCTGACTGGAGATCCCAAGAAGCCGGTTCAATGGGTAGAAACAAGCTGAACTTAGGTGACTTTATGGAACACTGACTCGAGATTAAAATCTCATTAAAATAAAGCCCAAGCGGCTGTACATGTGTACAATGATTCCCCATCCCTATGGTGACAGTGTTCCTGTGTGATATGGTTAGGATGAGTTTAAACTCTTAATAGGTCCAAGCTGTAATGCAAGGTTGATTCATATCACCAACCATTAAGGACTTACCTATATGAGAGGTCGTGAAGGCCGCGACTATGGGACAGGGCGATCCCAGACAACTCTCATGAATGTGGATAGTGCGCATGGCCATTTAAAAGCGCCACCCGATAGACCAAGGACCTCTAGCGTACTATGTGTGCTATTTTCTAAATCTGGTTTAAGAAGTCTGATTCAAGGCTTAGTCCATCAAGCACTTCTTCAGATTAAGGCAATAGTCACTACGTGAGATTCAAGGCTGTAGTCCATCTCATCTATGCATAGTATTTTACTGCCCAGATGCTCTCTCTCTCTCTCTCTCTCTCTATTTACTTCACTCTTATCTCTGTTTCGGAACTTGACCTTTTGGGGGGGGGATTGTTAGTTTTGCTTTTGGTTGTTTCTTGCAAAAGTTCAATTCCTCTCCCTTTCTTTAGTCCCACATCGGATGCACCAAAACCTTCCTATGTACATATATTACTTTCTCCTCTTTGCTCTATTAAGTTGTTGTGTGGGGAACCCCTTGGGCCACACTAGCGCGCCGCCGCCGCCGCCCGGCCCGGCTCGGCTCGGTTCGGTTCGGCGCGCGTAACGGGTGCGGGTACGCGCCCACATCTGCGGGCGCCGAATGCCGATCCGATTTCCTCTTCGGGTTCGGGCTGGGACCCTAAACTTCTTTTTGCTCCTTTCATTTATTTTCTGAATGTTGGAATTAATTTTCAAACGTTACAAATATTCAGACCGTTACAAATGATTCTGAACTGGTTTTGTGTCCAGATTCACTCTTTTACTTTGTGTAACGTCTGAATTAATATGAGAATTAATTCAGACCGTTACAATTTTGTATTATATATTTGTGCTGATTTCTTTGAGAATCCATTAGAAAAATTACGTACTCCAAACCTCTGTCAATATTCTATTCGTTTCCGTTGTCTCCGAGCTCTGGGCAGAGCTAAGTTCTGGTCGTTCTCTCCAAGTCGTGTGCGGCAACGAGATACCGGTAGTGCGGGGGTTTTACCACTAGGAGCTTCGGGAACGTCTGCACACAGATCCCGAATAAACTCTTAGGGCAGTGCTTCGTGCACGACTTCCCCAGAGGCCGGTAACATTGTTTAATTTTATTTTATTTTGTATTCTGGAATTGTTCAAAAGAAAGGACATAAGAAATTCTAACACAATTGAATAGGTATTAGTTTGTAGAAGCTAGATACCTACAGTTAGTATCAGTGAACATTTGAATAGGTATCAGTGATTAATTATATAGTTATCAATGGACATTTGAATAGGTAGCACTGAACATTTGAATAGGTATTAATTTATAAAATCTTGATACCTTCAGTTAGTATCACTGAACATCAGTAATTAATCATATATAACTGTAATCAGGATGAACTATATGTTAGTCCCGAGACTTAATCAAAGATGGAAGAACGAGTGTTCGAGAGCAGAGGTTCACACAAAAGTTTCCTCTCTGACTGTTCTCAATATCCACGAAGAACTATATAAAAATTCTGATTACAACTTGCTCTCAAGATTAAAAAGAATCAGAAATCAAACTTCTCGTTTTTTCTTGCAATCACAGTTGTAGACGGACAAAACAAATTTACAACTAGCAGAAGAGAAGAGAAATGAGAAGAAAGAAATCTCCTTGCTGGGGTGATGAAGATCACCGTTGCTCAAAGCGAGATTCGTCCCACACGATCTGCTTCCAGGAACCAGCAAGTTCACCTAGAACCTTTGGAACGCTCGCTGCCACCTCTTTTCAGGACTCCCACGAACTTCCTGGACTCTAATGGCGGCGGCAGCAGAAACTCTCTTCGTCTCCTGATTTTTGAAGTAAGTTCTCAAAAAGGCACGAAAAGAGTATTTATAGAGGGTGGAAACCCTAGCCGCCCATTAGTTACGAAAAGATAGGAACAAATTAATTGCGAATTCCTAAAAGATAGGCACGAATTAATTTAAATCCCACAAAAAACGGATCTGAATAACTGTCCATATCTTTCCATAACCGTTCAAATATATCTGAAAGCAGCGGCCACGCAAGCAACCTCATATGTGGCCGCTCACGCAGCATCGCAAACTGTAGCGCATGCGGCAGCCCAAGGGAATACGGCTGCCCATGCGGCCACGTATGCGGCCCCGCGTGCCACCGCGCATGCAACTCTCGCATATTCGAGCGCATGAGCGCATCTGCGACCGCGTATGCGGCCCCGCGTGCGATCGCGCATGCAACTCGTGCATATCCGAGTGCATGAGCGCAATAAATGCGCACAAGCGCCATGTGACGATGCTGATGTGCTAAGTGTAAAGTGAGCCAACAAAGCGCCACTATGCGCCCTTGAGCCCGAGTCTGAGTCTGAGTTGCTCTTTGGGGCTTAGCTCCTATGTAAATAATTCCAAGGGCATGACAAAAAGCATAAATGCTTTCATGAGGAGTTAAATCATTTTTTCTCCTAAAAAAAACCCTCACATGGCACCCATGTGCTCCATCATACCCCATGTGCACACCTCAACTCATACAAAGTATTATATTGAGATATCCACTTGATCGTGTAGCCAATGTGGGACTATCTTTACTAGTCCAAAGGAAACAACACCAACAATCCCCCACATATCTCAATATATATGGGTTGGGCGTTCCCCACAGGGGATGTCCATCACGCATGCGGCCCCCGCGTGCGACCGCGCATGCGGCCCTGCGTGCCACCGCGCATGCAACTCGCGCATATCCTAGCGCATGAGCGCATCAGCGACCGCGTATGCGGCCCCGCGTGCGACCATGCATGCAACTCGTGCATATCCGAGCGCATGAGCGCAACAAATACGAACAAGCGCCATGCGACGATGCTGATGTGCTACGTGTAAAGTGCGCCAACAAAGCGCTACTATGTGCCCTTGAGCCCGAGTCTGAGTCCGAGTTCGAGTCGCTCTTTGGGGCTTAGCTCCTATGTAAATAATTTCAAGAGTATGACAAAAAGCATAAATGCTTTCATGAGGAGTTAAATCATTTTTCCTTCTGGAAAAATATCCCCACATGATACCCATGTGCTCCATCATACCCCATATGCACACCTCAACTCATACAAAATATTATATTGAGATATCCACTTGATCGTGTAGCCAATGTGGGACTATCTTTACTAGTCCAAAGGAAACAACACCAACAATCCCCCACATATCTCAATATATATGGGTTGAGCGTTCCCCATAGGGAATGTCCATCATGCATCATGATAGATGTCGCTTCTACTTGAATCTTCCCGCATAGGTCGAATAGCAGTATGATACAAGAATGGACTAAGCCTTAAATTCTGCACCATAGCTGCAATTTTTTTCCACTCACAATGACATCAACTGTGCTTCCGGTTGCACATTGAAGGTCCCGTGTACGCCTGGTTTCGGTGTATGTATTTTGGGCGTCTACAAATTTTTCCTCAAGAGACGGCCTGTATCTCTTTCCATACACTATATGTGAGTTTTTTTAAAGAGTCCTTGACACGAAGCCTTGCGTTTCCTTGCGGTGCTATGCCGCTATGACATGGCCTAAAGTCGAGGTTTACTCCCTCATGTGGTTATCCACTGTAGCATGAGGTCTCAACCTCTTTGTAGTGCCAAACTATCCAGCATGAAGCCTTGCACTTCCTTGCGGTGTTACGCCACTGTGACATGACTTAATGTCGAGGATTTATATCTTTTACCTCTTGGTGGTGTCACACCACTGTAACATGAGGTCATCGACCCCTTTGTAGTGCTGCCTACCACTCTTTATTCTACAATATTAGGCTACCTGTCTATGTGCGGTGCTACGCCGCTATGACATGACTTAATGCCGAGGATTTACATCTTTTACCTCTGTGGTGTCATGCCACTGTAGCATGGGATACAAGTTCCTTGTAGTGCTAAAACTACATACTTTAATGCACACCGGACATTCACTCTGCCCGAGAACTCATTAAGACGTCAAAGCCATCCTCCAACAGGAAATATTCTGTTTAAGAACAAATAGTAGACCACAGTAGTTTCGGGTACATATCCCGCAATGTCCCTGAGGACTATCCACTATAACTGATATTTTCCCAGTCAATGGTCCTTCTTTGAACCAAAAGCTAGATGTCTAGTAGATTTTTTTTTGAACTAATAGCATAAAATTTTATGGTAGAATTACAAAGACACAATATCAGAATGCCTTCAAGCCCATTTTGCTTGCTGTGTCCTCGACCAGCTGGCGCTTGAGACCCATGGTGAATGGATCTGCCAGGTTTTTCTGGCTCCGAACATCAATCACGGCAATGACTCCAGTCTTTATCAGATCGTTCACTGCCCTGTGCCTCAACCGTATAGTCCTCTTCTTACCATTGAAGAGGTAATTTGATGCCACTGCTGCAGTCGTCTGGTTGTCGCAGTATATTGGTATCGCCAGAAACTGCGCACCAACCAATGAAAGATCATACATGAGCTCCCGAAGCCATTCTGCTTCATCTGCTACAGTCGCTAGTGCATAAAACTCAGATTCCATCGAGGAATGAGAGCATAGTCTGCTTCTTCGACTTTCACGATATAGTAGCTCCACCCATGGAAAGACGTATCCTCCTGTGGACCTTTCGCTCTCTACTTCTGAACACCAGCTTGCATCACTGAAGCCTTCCACTACTGTCAGATACCCGTTGTAGTGCAGCGCATACTTCTGAGTCCTCCTGAGATATCTCATCACACTTTTCATTGCCTTCCAGTGTTACACACCTGGGTTGCTCATGAATTGACTCAGCATTCCCACGACGAAAGCAATGTCAGGCCTTGTGGCAGTTGTTGCATACATCAAACTCCTGATGACGCTTGAATACTCTAGCTGCCTGACGCTTTTCCTAGGATTTGGTTTCAGCTTCTTGTCACACCTGTACGGAGTATCGATCCCTGGAAGATCCTGATATCCATAACGTGTGAGCTCCTTCTCAATATAATGAGACTGTGACAGCGCCACTCGAGTGTTCGTCCGGATGATCTTTATCCCGAGGATAATATCAGCTTCCCCTAAGTTCTTCATACTGAACTTAGATGAGAGGAACTTCTTTGTCTCAGTGACACGTGCTAGATCTGTACCTAGGATTAGCATGTCGTCCACGTACAGACAAACGATGAATCATCTCTCGTCAGCGAACTTTGTGTAAACACACTTGTCCGTCTCACTGACCCTGTAGCCGTTTGACCTTATGACTTTGTCAAACTTCTCATGCCACATCTTGTGATCTTGCTTCAGACCGTATAGTGATTTTACCAACTTGCAAACTTGTCTTCAAGCCCTTTGACGACAAATCCTTCTAGCTGTTGCATGTTAATCTTTTCGGTCAACTCTCCATTCAGGAATATTGTTTTAACATCCATCTGATGAATAACTAGCTTATGAATTGCCCTCAGAGCAATCAATATCCTGATGGTCGTCATCTGCGCTACTGGAGCATACGTGTCGAAGTAGTCGATCCCCTGCTTCTGAGAAAACCCTTTGGCCACCAACCTTGCCTTGAACTTGTCAACAGTTCTATCGGCTTTCATCTTCTTCTTGAAGATCCATTTGCATCCGATTGGTTTAGCTCATTCAGGCAGATCGACTAACACCCTAGTTTTGTTGGAAGTTATTGAGTCATACTCATCATTTATGGCCTCCCTCCAAAAGACGTCTCTGGTCTTCATCGCCTCATCATAGGTAAGCGGATCTGCTTCCACATGATAGGTGATAAAATCTTCTTCGAAGTTCTTCGGTCTTCTTACTCGCTTAAACACTGGTTCTGCGAGTTCTGGTTCGAATGTTGTCTCTGGTATGACTTCTTCTTGGACTACGTCTTTATTGGAAGCGTTAGCCTCCGATGCACTCACATCATTCTCTAGAATGTCCGCGATAACAATGCTCTTGTTCCTAGCAAATTTATCTTTGAGGAATTCTGCATCGCGAGATTCAATGATGTAGTTAGACTCGATATCAAGGAACCTCCGAGCATCACTCTTTTCACCATATCCTAAGAATATAGCTTTTGTAGTCCTCGTCCCCAGCTTCTGAATCTTCAAGTCCGGAAGCTTCACATACGCCAGACCAAAGACCATACCCAAGTTCAATAGCTTTGCGTCTGCTATCCCGATCATGATTTTCTTACCCCCAGAGGTAAAGGTCCATGCCCACACTCGAATGATATTCAAGTTGTGTTTGACTTTGAACCAGAGTTTATGAGGAGTGACATCGAATGTTGCATACGACACTGTTCAGTATGAACGTAGCCGTCAGCGCAGCTTCTCTCCAAATATAGTTAGGAAGACCCGCAGTCAATAGCATTGAGTTCTTCATCTCTGTCAATGTCATGTTCTTCCTTTCAGCTACTCCATTTGATTGAGGAGAATACGGAGCAGTCATCTCATTAACAATTCCATGTTCTTTGCAGAACAATACAAATTCAATAGACCTATACTCTCCGCCTCAATCACTTCTGAGTCTCTAGAGTTGTTATCCTGTTTGACATTCAGCATCAACCTTGAACTCTTAACTTCTTGAATGTTTTGTCTTTTGACTTGAGCAGGTAGACGAACGCGTACTTGAGTAGTCATCGATGAAGGTAATGAAATACTTCATCTTGGCCTTTATGGAGAAATGTTTGAAGTCACAGATATCTGAGTGCATCATCTCCAGAAGATCTGTGCTTTGGTTAACCCGCTTGAACTATTTTCTTGTGATCTTTGTCTGCGCATAGACCTCACACTTCTCCGCCACGTTATCCCTACATTTGGAGATAAGTCCTAGACTGACATTTTGTTTATTCTTTTACAATGAACATGTCCTAGCCTATTATGCCATAACTCAAGAGAATAACTAGAAGAAGAGACCGCATTTATAATTTTATGCGGAGTTACAAGTTGAAGCTTAAACATCCCTTTGGTACAAAATACTTTTTCAAAGTATGTTCCTTTGTAGGACATCACCATCTGACCAGCATTGATGTCCATCCTCAAGCCTGCGTTGCAGAGCAGACTTTCCGAGACCAGGTTCTTGGCAATCCTTGGTACGTGCTTTACATCTTGAAGCATCAGCGACTTCTCCGAAGTCAGATTCAGTACCACCATTCCGGTCCCAAGTACTTCAACTTGTTCCTGATTTGCCACCATAACCTTCTCAGATGCATGTTTGTATGTGGTGAACTCCCTCTTTGAGCAAACATGGCAGGATGTGCCAGTGTCCACCCACCAGTCGATGTTGACACCAGTTGTGACAACTTGCGCAATCATAACAACCTTGTTAGGCTCACCTTGCTCTGTCTGTTTGGGCTTGGATCTGCAGTCACTCCAGTAATGGCCCTTCTTGCCACAGTTAAAGCAAGTCATTTCTGATTCGGGCTTTGGCTTGGGCTTGGGCTTGAACGGAACCGACTTCACCTTTAGATGGATGAAGTCCTTTTTCTTGTTTTGAGAAGCCTTCTACTTCCCCTTGGAATCACCAGCATATACCAAGTTGGCCATTGTTAACTGCTTGGACAGGGAGTCCAACTTCAGTTGCCCCCTGGCTTCATCTTCTATGTGAATCCAGTAAAGAATATCTTCGAGCTGGATCTCCATTTTCTTACGGTATATGTCAGTCTTGAACTTGATCCACCCTGGAGGAAGCTTGGTGACTATAGTCCCTACCAAGAACTTGTCTTCCTGCTTCATGCCTTCTTCCTCCAGTTTCTGCTGCATCTTCAGAAGTTCCTTGACTTGTTGTAGCATCACCTTCTCGTCTTCAAATTGCATAGTGAAGAATTTCTCGACGAGATGGATATTTGACATTTTTTTTGGTCAATTTTGTAATGCTTCTCAAGAGATTCCCAGACATCTCTTGCCTTCTCTTTCTTGCTATAGGACTCTGCCATCGAGTCGTCCATTGCATTAAGGATCAACAGCATGCAGAGGTCATTGTCCTCCTTCCACTTGGAATGCGCGTCCTGCGCCGTACCAATCTCAAGTTCTCCATCTTCAGGGATGGTAGGTTCCGGATCAACCAACACATAAGCAACTTTGACAAGACGATTTAGAGAGATCTCCCTCTTCCAAATGTTGTAGTATTCGCCATCAAACTTCTCAAGCTTGTGAAAGCTAGTATTGAGAAGGTTTGATCGGTTCTACATCTAGCTCTGATCTTGCTTTGAGATTGTTAGTTCCGAGGCTTAATCAATGATGGAAGAACGTGTGGTCGAGATCAGAGGTTCACACAAAAAATTCCTCTTTGACTATTCTTGATATCCATGAAGAACTATATAAAGATTCTGATTACAACTTGCTCTCAAGATTACAAAAGAATTAGAAAATCAAACTTCTCGTTCTTCCTTGCAATCGTAGTTGCAGACGGACAGAACATAATTACAACTAGCAGAAGAGAAGAGAAAGGAGAAGAAAGAAATCTGCTTGCTGGGGTGATAAAGATCACCGTTGCTCAAAGCAAGATTTGCCACCACACGATCTGCTTCCAGGAACCAGCAAGTTCAAGTAGAATTTCTGGAACGTTCGCTTTCACCTCTTTTCAGGACTCGCACGAACTTCCTGGACTCCAATGGCGGCGGCAGCAACAACTCTCTTCGTCTCCTGATTTTTGAAGTAAGTTCTCAAAGAGGCACGAAAAGAGTATTTATAGAAAGAGGGTGAAAACCCTAGCTACCCATTAGTTACGGAAAGATATGAACAAATTAATTGCGAATTCCTAAAAGACATGCACAAATTAATTTCAAATTCCACAAAAAATAGATCTGAATAATTGTCCATATCTTAACATAACCATTCAAATATATCCGAAATCAGCAGCCACGCAAGCAAGCTCACATGCGATCGCTCACGTAGCAGCGCAAACGATAGTGAATGCGGCCCCGCGCATGAGCGCCATGTGACGATGCTGACGTGCTACTCGCGCATATCCGAGTGCATGAACGCCATGCGACAATGTTGACGTGCAAAGTGCGCCAACAAAGCGCCCTTGAGCCCGAGTCCGAGTCGCTAAGCCCCTAGCTCCTATGGAAATAATTCCAAGACCATGACAAAAAGCATAAATGCTTTCATGAGGAGTTAATCAATTTTTTCTCCTTGGAAAATACCCCCATATGGCACCCATGTGCCCCATTACACCCCATGTACACACCTCAACTCATACAAAGTATTATATTGAGATACCCACTTGGTGGTGTAACCAATGTGGGACTATCTTTACTAGTCCTAAGGAAACAACACCAACACTCTATAGCTGCAGCAATTGTATCAGTGTATTATGAATTATATATGCAGGAATTATATATTCTCTCTATAGAAGTTCCTAACTGCAGTATCTCTATAACAATATACTTATGTAAACATTGTAGTATATATGGTCATGATATTCTCATATGCGTTGCCATAAATTGTATACATAGTTTTTTTAGTTTCTGTCTAAACATCATACACACTAGATCATGATATTCTCATGTGCGCTGCCATAAATTCTTAATGTATATATTATCTTTTATTAACTAGTAAAGATGTAAAGTAGCCTCACCATTGTAAGATGAGAGGAGTATTTTTTTCTTGGAATGAATAATTTGTGTTATGTTCAACCTCAACTTGGCCTTTAAATAGCCATTTACAACTCTAAAAGATAGCACCCTCTAACGATTTTCTAACTAACAAATCAAAACAAATTAACCGCATAGAACAAACAAAATTCCTAAAGACTAGAGATTTGTTGAAATTCAAATAGCAACCGCTTCAACCTCCTCAACAGGATTAAATCTAACAATTCACCCCCTAAGCCTGTTGTATGATATTCACCTCTATGACGCCAAGCTTCTGTCTCATCTCAATGAACCTGGCTCGCCCGAGCGCCTTGGTAAGAATGTCTGCAAGCTGCTCTTCAGTGTTTATGTACTCGACCTCAACCTTCCCTCTCTCGACACACTCCCGAATGAAATGATACCTTGTATCAATATGTTTGCTTCGGTCATGGAAGACGGAATTCTTGCTGAGGGAAATGGCGGACTTGTTGTCTACCTTGAGCATGACGCTGCCGGTCTCCTTGTTCTTCAAGTCACCAAGGAGTTTTGCAAGCCAAATGCCTTGGCATGCCGCCGTTGTCGCGGCAATGTACTCGGCCTCGCAGGATGACAATGCCACGACCTTCTGCTTCTGAGATTGCCAGCTAATGAGGCTACGACCGAAGAAAAATAACACGCCAGTGGTGCTCTTGCGGGTGTCGATGTCACCTGCCATGTCACTGTCGCTGTAGCCGATCAGCCGTGGTTCCTCCACCTTTTTTGCGTAGAGACAACCAAAGTGACGTGTGCCGGCGATGTAGCGAAGGATGCGCTTGACGGCAGCAAGGTGTTCGGTTGTCGGGTTCTCCATGAACCGACTCACGTAGCCCACCGCGTACGAGATGTCTGGGCGCGTGTGCACCAAGTACCGGAGACTCCCGACGATGCTCCTGTAGGATGTGGCGTCAGTCGGAGGGGCTGAGCTTACCTTGCTTAGCTTGAACCTCGGTTCCATAGGGATGTGGCACGGGTTGCAATCCACCATGCCACTTTTCTCCAAGATTTTGAGCGCATATGCCTCCTGACTGAGGGTGATGAAGCCATTGGACTGCTGCACCTTGATGCCGAGGTAGAAAGTGAGCAATCCCAAGTCACTCATTTTGAACAAGGCCTTTATCTCCTCCTTGAACTTGGCAATATCTTGTGGGTCTGTTCCGGTGATAATGAGATCGTCGACGTACACACCCACAAGTAGGCGAGTTGGACCTTTGCCGCGCGTATACACAGCGTCCTCCTGTGCACTCCGGTGGAAACCAAGTGACAGTAGGCAACTGTCAAGCTTGGTGTTCCAAGCCCTCGGTGCTTGCCGCAGCCCGTACAGTGCCTTGTCAAGTTTCAGTACTTTGTGCTCCTGTCCTTCGATAACAAAGCCAGGAGGTTGGGCGACGTATACCTCCTCCTTGAGGTCGCCGTTGAGGAACGCCGTCTTCACGTCCATGTGGTGCACCGTCCACCCCTCATGCGCGGCGAGTGCGATCAACAAACGGACGGACTCGAGGCGAGCAACTAGCGCAAACACTTCCTCGAAGTCCACTCCTTGCCTTTGCACATAGCCTTTTTCCACGAGCCGTGCCTTGTGCTTGAGGACGGCGCCGTGCTCGTCCTTCTTGATCTTGTAGACCCACCTCAAACCGATCGGACGGTGGCCGGGAGGGAGGTCTACCAGGTGCCATGTACGGTTCTCCTCAATGGAGCTCATATCCTCAAGCATCGCTTGGCGCCAACATCGGTGTTTCTCGGCTTCAAAGAAAGTGGCAGGTTCCTCGTCAACCATGAGGAGCAGCTCGTCGACATTGAGCTCGCGGACGGTGGTTGTGTCAAGCAAGCTCGCCAAGGTCCCGTACCTGCGTGGTTCGTCGTCATCGGTGTCGAGCATGGCCGAGGCGTTGGTGGGTGGCGAGACAAATTCCACTCCATGTTGTACCACCGAGTCGGATGTTTCTGCCCCGGATGCCGGCGTCAACGGCCCTGGACTGGGTGCCACTGGTGTTGATGGATCACCACCCCCGTGCACCGGTGTGCCTGCGTGTTCAATATGTGGTATAGTATACTCAACAGTAAATGTCTCACCTACGTTGTCTTGCACGCCCCAGTCCCACTTGGCTTCCTCGTCGAAGACAACGTCGCGTGTGACGTGTACGTGCTTGTTGGCTGGGTCGTATACCCGGTACGCCTTGGTGCCGGGCTCGTAGCCGATGAAGACTATGTGCTTGCTGCGATCTTCTAGCTTCTGTAAGTTCGGCTTGACCACCTTGACGTGTGCTACACAGCCGAAGGTGCGGAGGAAGTGCACGCTTGGCTTGTGTCCGTGCCATGCCTCGTACGGCGTCTTGACATCGACGCTCCGTGTCGGCGAGCGATTAAGGATGTAGACAGCCGTCGTGACCGCCTCGCCCCAGAACTTCCCGGGCATATCCTTTGCCTTCAGAAGACTACGCGCCATTGTGACGACCGTCTGGTTCCGGCGCTTGACGACGCCGTTTTGCTGTGGTGAGTACGGTGCTGTGAGTTGTCGTTTGATGCCGAGGCCCGCGCAATACTCACCAAATGCTACAGATGTGAACTCGCCCCCATGATCAGTACGGAGCGTGCGCAGTTTGCGGCCTGTCTCCACCTCCACATGGGCTTAAAAGTGTTTGATGGCTGTCGGTGCTCCATCCTTCGAACCAAGTAGCTTAAATCACATGTAGCGGCTAAAATCGTCGACGAGGAGCAAGAAGTAGCGCTTACCACCAGGTGTCACCGGTGTGATCGGCCCGCAGATATCATCGTGAACGAGATCTAGCAGGTTTTCAGCACGGTACTTGGTCTCCTGCGGAAATGGCGTGCGGCGCTGCTTTCCGACAAGACAACTATCGTAGATTTGATTGACGTGTTCGATCTGTGGTAGCCCATGCACCATGTTGCGGCGAGCTAACTTCCTGAGTGCTTCGAAGTTGAGATGGCCAAACCGTGCATGCCACCGCCATGCATCTTCATTGAGTCGTGTTGCTAAACACACTGGTTGTACAATATCAAGAGATAGAATGTACAGTCGGTTTCGGGCACGTTTTACCTTGGCAAGGAGGCATTGTTGACGATATCGAATCGAGAGCACGCTACCTTCGATCAAGACTTGGCAGCCGTTCTCATCGAGCTGCCCAAGGCTGATGATATTGCTTCGTAGCTTCGGGATGAAATAGACGCCGGTGAGGGCGCGGTGCTCGTCGTTCTGGCACGTAAACATCACCGTGCCACGCCCTCGGATGTCGACGACGGATCCGTCCCCAAACTTAATGGAGCCCGTGACTCCAGTGTCCAGCTCGACGAAGACCTCCTTGCAGCCAGTCATGTGGTTGCTGGTACCGGTGTCGAGGTACCATGCTTCGCCGTGGTGGTCGTCCTCACGGCCCAGATGCACCTGAGCGTGCACCTCGTCGAGTACGACGTTGTTGGTCTTGCCCACGGTGGTCTCAGCAAGCGTGTACTCCTGCGCCATCAGCAGTGCGGGCTCATCGTCGTCGACTTGCGTCAGATTGGCACGCTCATCGCGCTTCGGCTTGCGGCAGTCCTTCGCCCAGTGGCCATAGATGCCACAATTGTGGCACTTACCCTTCTTGTCGCGCGTGCCACCGGACGCGTTGCCGTTGCCGTAGTTCGTGTTGCCGCGGCCACGACCTCTTGGCTTGCCCCGCCCACGACCATAACTTTTGCCACCGTCGGAGTAGGCGTCGCCTTCCTTCCTCTGCTTCGTGCGAGCAAGCCACTCCTCTTCGGAGAGGAGAAGGCGGCTACTTGTGTCGCCGGAGTTGCTGCCAAGATCGTACCGCTCCTCGACGGCTAGAAGACGACTGGTAAGCTCTTCAATTGACAGCGTCTTGAGATCCACTAAAGTCTCAATGGCGATGGCGACTTGCGTGTACTTGGATGGAACGACTCGAAGGAATTTTTTAACTACCTTCTCGTCGTCCATTTCGTCGCCGAGTAGTTGCAGGTTGCTGACGAGTCCCGTGAGCCGCATCGCGAAGTCCTCGACGGACTCGCCGTCCTTGAACTTCATTGTTTCGAAGTCAGCGCGCAATTTCTGTGCCTTGGCCTCGCGCACGCGCTCGACCCCCATCCGCATCATCTTCACAGTCCCATGCTTCCTTGGCAGTGTCTTTTACTGCCAGTGTCCGCAGGATCTCTGGCGGCACGGCACGGAGTATGACGGACAGGGCCATCCTGTCGTCGCGGTAGTCGGCTTTCCCGGGTTCGATCGCCTCCCACAGGCCTTACGCCTGCATGTTGACTCTCATTAAGAGAGCCCAATCCGCGTAGTTGGTCCGTGTCAGCATGGGGTACTTGAAGGTGAATGACGTCTCCTTCATAGATGTCGACGTCTTGGGGCTTTGGTCGTCGTTGATTGCCATAGCTCTGATACCAAATGTAAGATGAGAGGAGTATTTTTATTCTTGGAATGAATAATTTGTGTTATGTTCAACCTCAACTTGGCCTTTAAATAGCCATTTACAACTCTAAAAGATAGCACCCTCTAACGATTTTCTAACTAACAAATCAAAACAAATTAACCGCATAGAACAAACAAAATTCCTAAAGACTAGGGATTTGTTGAAATCCAAATAGCAACCGTTTCAACCTCCTCAACAGGATTAAATATGACAACCATGCACTAGAGAAATGTGTGTTTCCTGGCTTCTAATTTGACAGTTATGCGCAGATTCCAAAAAATATATGAAACAATTTATTTACGCTAACCTGGTAGCATGATGTTTCAAGCAGGTGGGCTTTATTTCCTTCCATTATCTACATGTATCCTTAATTTCAATTTGATTTACACTAACCTTTATGATGGAATGCCATTAATTTTAATTTGGACACTGCTGGTAGAAGTTGATTAAATCTGTTAGAGAGGTTCCAAGTAAGCATTATCTTCAAAACTTAAATACTGAGTTTAAAAGTATAGGTGATTAAATATACTTACTTTTCAACTGCCCTTTGTTCCACTAGGTCCTAAATATTTCAGCGATAATTTTTGAACAATTAGCTACTTCAACTACCAAACTTTAAAGAAAGCAACAAATAATTTCCACCCAAATAACCAGCTTGGCAGTGGAGAATTTGGTCCAGTTTATCAGGTGATTAAGAAGGAAAGGAATTAACTTGTTTTTGAGTTTGTGTCCTATAACTCTCAATTGTTAATTAATCATGAGGTTTATTTATTAGGGAGCGCTGGATGATGGAGAGACAATTGCAGTGAAACAATTGTCCCTTGGAAAATCTAGGCAAGGGGAATCTGAATCTCTTTGAAGTTATGATGATAATATGTATCCAACACAAAAACCTGGTTCGTCTTGTTGGGTGGTGCTCTGAAGGAGCACAAAGGTTTCTTGTGTTTGAATTCATGAAGAACAAAAGTTTGGGCAGTATAATATATGGTTAGTGTCTCTATCTATATGCTTCACAGTTTACTTTTTGTCAGTTGCAAGATTTTAATCCTAAATAAGGATGTGGACAAAGAAGACTTCAGAGTTATTATGTGATTTTAATAAATATTTTGATTATTAGTTAGAATACATATTCACCTCACTAAAATTTTGAATTTGGTTTTTGTTTTGTACGACGCTAAACCCTTACAGCATGAAATCAGATGCACCTTTGCAGGTCTTAAAACAAAGACTTCAGAGTTACGTATGTCAGACTTATGTTGTGGTTGTTATAGTGTCTTACTATGTTACTGAATGCCAAAGCTAAAGTAATGTCTCTCTTGTTCACAGGAAGAGAAAAAACTGGACAAGCAAGGAAAATTGCTCCATGAGAGGATCATACATGAGGTAAGTATAGCCAGTTGATGAAATTTTAGTTTGAAATCTAGTCCATC
This sequence comes from Iris macrosiphon, assembly GCA_036927795.1. Taxonomy (NCBI): domain Eukaryota; kingdom Viridiplantae; phylum Streptophyta; class Magnoliopsida; order Asparagales; family Iridaceae; genus Iris; species Iris macrosiphon. The sequence goes on from JAYESA010000010.1 coordinate 21,227,301, forward strand.
TTCTAATCCATCACCTGTTTTTGTTGTGTGATTTCAAACTTAGACTCATACGGAGGGGCACACAAAGCCATTTGAGGTCCGCCGAAGATCCTTCCCATCCGGCTAATTGCAAGAAACCTTGCAATACAAATAGGAATCACACTGAGAAACCGATGTAATTGGATTATATGTAATATCATTGATTTTACTAATTTATGTGTAATATTGAATGTATATGTACGAATCATTTTATGTAAATTGTACTCATAATAAAATATTGCTTTATAATTGAGAGTTGAATCCTTAGGCTCAATAGCGATCATGATTTTTTTTAATATCTTTTATCCCTTTGTAATCGTAAAAAAAAATTGAAAATTTTGAACAGTTATGTTCTGTTTTCTAACATTTTTTACCGTTACAAATTTTTTTTTCTTGATAGTAAAAAGTGGTTGTCAATAGGCGTCGTTTAATATTTTGTGTGACTCTAGTATCGATATGGCACAAGCAGGGTGAACACATAACTTAGTAAAGAATTAAAGAAAGATATTTAAAAGAATTAAACAAAGATATTTACACGAAGAGGAAGAACTTTGGTCAGAAGGTTGCTTTCTCAAGAATGATGAATTAATTCGAGAAAAGCTTTATATAAACTTTATGGGGTGTTGAAATCGTCAACAACGTCAAGTGCACAAGTGATTCATTTATTTCTTTTAATGTATTATTAGAACTAACGTAGAAATTTTACATGTGACCCTGAGACTATAGTACTAATAATAGTTGGTGATGTTTTGTGTACACAATTTATTTCTATTTTCGAACAATAATAGTTGTGTGGACCCTAAAATATTGGAGTGTTATAGGCTTACTTGGGTCTTATTGCATGGGTGCACTTTATCTGGGCATGATTCAAACTTAGGTTAGACTTATTGTCAGTAGGTAGCTGAGCTCTAGCCTGTTTGGCATTTTGGACTTTGCGAGTGATTGGGCTGTAACTTTTTGTTGCACTTACCTTGGGGTTTTATTTTCTGGTTTCTTGGTAGTTATACTTATCCCCTCATCCTTAGGTTTCAGACCTTCACAATTAGCTGTTGCTCAGTTCTTTATCAAGAATGAGTACTGTAAAGTTTATTCAATGTCCAGTTGTCCCCAAACATCTCATCGTCGTTGCCATCATCCAAATCTGTTCTAACAACATGTGTCAGCTATGGAACACATGAAATCTCCATAGAAGATTTGACATAGTTCTTATGACCATCTTTAGCCACACTTCACTCCCCTATGATGATTCCAAATTGATAGCCAAGATAACTATGAGCAAGAGAAGCATTATCACAAGACCTAGAATGCTAGTTGGTGCGAGTAGGTATGCTTACCTTTTCAGCAATGCACTTTTCGGCAATTCGGGCTGTTGGATTGTATCTCGTTTTCGGTTGAGTGTTCAAAAGGAGGGTGACAATGGAGTTGGTAATTTAGTCCCACATCGGATAGCAGGTGGGATTATGAGGTGTAGATAATTGGGATTGGTTCAGGCCTTATGGTCCTGGGAATGAGGCACGGCTATCGCTTTCTCGGACGATCCAGCACTTGCGAACAAATAAACTGTTGGGGGGTCAGCACTTTAGAGAAAGTACTGATGAGTATAAAATCAACGAACATAAGCAACATTCACTAAAACCAACACTAAGTAAGCATGTGATAAAATATTACATTACTAGTGATCTTTCTAGTTTTACCTAGGTTCTTTACATGCAGTACAGGAGCAGAGTCATATTACTTTATTTTGAAAACATCTTTGAAATCAGAGTTCAGTTCAATAACTAAGCATAAAAGACAAGCAGTTCAAGCACGATGTGACAATTCTTATACAAGAGGGTGTGCGTAACGTATCTCGTGAGCTATACTCAAAGACTCTAGGGATAATGCAGCATCTAGTGGACTATTCTTTTATACTACAAGGCGATCATCAAACGTAAGCAAGCATGCAAGTCTAAGTGCGATGCAAGACAATAATCCAAAAACAACATATCACTTATATAGTGATTCTTACCCCTTGTCGAAGGGTTATCCCTATAACAGACATACAAGTTAGCAACATATGCATATATATATGAATAAGGTTCTATTCCATGTTCGTCTCTGCATCAAACAATTAGGTATGCAAGAAGGCTAGCCTAGCATGTGCCCTAACTATATGATGGCCCATGGAAACCATGATTAGCAATTGGGATGTTCAAGCCCAACTCGCTAATAGACTGACACCCTTCCTTAATCAACGAGCAAGGTGTCCTGTCCTCTCCTAGGCTGAACGATTTTCAGTGTCCCAGGAACCGATCGAGAGGGTACATCCTTGTGCACAAGTTTATCCAGACCGATGCATGAATGCACTACTATCAGATAACATACAATGCAAGCAAGCGATAATTAAGCAAACTTTTCTATATTGATGTATGGGGCACGTAACCATCAATTCTTTTATTTTTACTTAACCTAGTACTCGATGTACGGGGCACGTAACCATCGATGTACGGGGCACGTAACCATCGATGTATCGAAGTCGTAACCACCAAGTACTGGCATGTATCATCTCTTGTTTCAGTTCAAGCATTTCAAACAATTCTATCTTTTTACAGTACTATAATTCTAGCATGCAATATCTTACTATTCTATATATCTATCAAGCATCTAGATCTCTATTTAACCAAGCATGTCACGGTTTCTTTATCTTTTCTAGCTAAGCACGTAGTTCTACTATTGTTTAGCATACTAAAAATGAACATTTTCAAGCAAATTTTACTCTTCTTATTAGCATGACAATGGTTCGTTCAAAAGTGGTGTTCGTGTAACTTAGCATGCATCATTCATTTCTATACTTAGCATGACAATGATTCTATCTCTTTTAGGCAAGCATACAAGTTCTCTAGTTAAGCATGCAGGTTCTCGTTATATCATTCTAATGTTAACAATAATCTTCTTAGAAAACAAGCAATACAAAACACAGATTCATTATTAAGGCGTACAAGAATCAGAGAATAAAGTTCTGTCCACTCACATAGATCAGTCATCTTCTGGTTCAACAAGGTGCTCTTCAAGAAGATTTCTTTTTTGAGTCAGCAAACCGATATCTCTTGTACATAGTACCAACGGGGAGCGGGGCACTACATACTTACCCATCGAGAAAAAGTTTCATCCTCGAAACTTCAAGGAGAAACTTTCAATATCCAGAGCAGCGATAGTCCTCATCCTCCACCATCCTCAATCGAAAACTCTAGCAATCAACTAGTACGAAATCACAAATCTCAAGCAATAAATCAAATCCAAAAAACTTTGGTGCACATCTTTGAGAATATTTATGGACTTATTGTATGGAACACTTTATGTAGCAAAGATATCAATAGACAAGGAATCATCATATAAGAACAACAGCGAAAAGGATGTAAGATCAGAGAATCGAGTTGATCTGATACCATTCTGTCATGCCCGGATCCCGAAGGTCCCGATAACGCCCCCGTCGGATGCGAATCACCATGCCTTGGCGCTCCCGCGGGACGTATATCGTTTGCTATCGAGGCGTGATGCCCTGCGAGCCTGGGGTTACGCTCGCACAAGACAACATCGTTAAAATTTTGGCTAGCATCGAACCGATCAAGTATGCAGTGGAGGGAAAACATTAATCCTTCTGAGTATACGAGGCAAAGATCAAGGCACGAGGTTCTCTGAATACAATATCATCGTTCCATATATTATGTCCCTCTACACAAAAGCAGCTCAAATTTTTTTGATACGGCTCAATGCATCGATACCAGATTTTCGGATCCTGGGGATGAGGCATGGTTATCGCTTCCTCGGACGATCCAGCACCTGCGAACAAGCAAACTGTTGGGGGGTCAACACTTTGGAGAAAGTACCGGTGAGTATAAAATCAACGAACAGAAGCAACATTCACTAAAACCAACACTAAGTAAGCACGTGATAAACTATTATATTACTAGTGATCTTTTTAGTTTTACCTATGTTCGTTACATGCAGTATAGGAGCAAAGTCATATTACTTCTTTTTGCAAACATATTTGAAATTAGAGTTCAGTTCAATAACTAAGCATACAAGACAAGCAGTTCAAGCATGATATGCCAATTCTTATACAATCAGGGTGTACGCAGCATGTCTCGTGAGCTATACTTAAAGACTCTAGGGATAATGCAACATCTAGTGGACTATTCTTTTATACTACAAGGCGATCATCAAATGCAAGCAAGCATGCAAGTCTAAGTGCGATGCAAGACAATAAGCCAAAAATAACATATCACTTATATAGTGATTCTTACCCCTTGCCTAACGGTTATCCCTGCAACAGACATACAAGTTAGCAACACATGCATATATATGAATAAGGTTCTATTTTCTGTTCGTCTCTGCATCAAACAGTTAGGTATACAAGAAGGCTAGACTATCATGTGCCCTAACTATATGATGGCCCATGGAAACCATGATTAGCAGTTGGGACGTTCAAGCCCAACTCGCTAATAGACTGACACCCATCCTTAATCTACGAGCAGGGTGTCCTGTCTTCTCCTAGGCCGAACGATTCATAGTGCCCCATAAACCGATCGAAAGGGTAAATCTTTGTGCACAAGTTTGTCCAGACTGATGCACGAATGTACTACTATCAAATAACATACAATTCAAGCAAGCGATAATCAAGCAAACTTTTATATATTGATGTATGGGACACGTAACCATCGATGTACGGGGTACGTAACCATCGATGTACCGGAGTCATAGCCATCAAGTACTGGCATGTATCATCTCTTGTTTCAGTTCAAGCATTTCAAATAATTCTATCTTTTTACAGTACGATCAATGGAACATGTTCAAGCGGTCTAGTTCTTTTAACAAGTAACAAGAAGTAGTTTCTATAATTCTAGAATGCAATATCTTATTGTTCTATCTATCAAGCATCCAGATCTCTATTTAAGCAAGCATGGCACGATTCTTTTATCTTTTTAGCTAAGCATGCAGTTCTACTCTTGTTTAGCAAACTAAAAAGGAACATTTCAGGAAAATTTTACTCTTCATATTAGCATAGCAATGGTTCGTTCGAAAGCGGTGTTCGTGTAACTTAGCATGCATTATTTATTTCTACACTTAGCATGCCAATAGTTCTATCTCTTTTAGGCAAGCATGCAACTTCTTTAGTTAAGCATGCATGTTCTCGTTCTATCATTCTCATGTTAACAATAATCTTCTTAGAAAACAAGCAATACAAAACTCGAATTCATTATTAAGGCATGCAAAAATCAGAGAATAAAGTTTTGTCCACTCACATAGATCAGTCATCTTCTGGTTCAACAAGGAGCTCTTTAAGAAGGTTTTTTTTTGAGTCAGCAAACCGATATCTCTTGTACATAGTGCAAACGCTGAGTGGGGCACTATAGTGCTCGGCTAGCGAAAACAAGCAAAAGGTAGCCGGGATGTGCTAAAGTTGTTTGGCTAGCGAAAATGAGCTAACGTGGAGATTGTTGGATTGTATCTCGTTTCTGATTGAGCGCTCAAAAGGAGAGTGACAATGGAGTTGGTAATTTAGTCCTACATCGGATATGAGGTGGGATCATGATGTGTAGATAATTGGGATTGGTTCAGGTCTTACATGAAAATTTTCTTTTAAGGCATATAGGCCCAGTCCAATATCGTACCTCATAGGTCAACTCCAGTTCGAATAACACCGCGTTCCTAACAAGTGGTATCAGAGCCCAAGATTACGGGGCTGGTTTGAGCGGCTCTAATTGGTTTGAGACAGATGGTGCTGAACGTTCGTAGATTATACGGGCTCTTCTCAAGGTGGAGTAGGGGCATCAACTACACGAATTAACTTTAAAGGTGGATCTGACGAGTCCAAGGTGGACCAAGACGTTGTGGTTGGCACACGATGGTGGTATGGATGAACGTGTCAGATTTATTTCTGTGGTCGAATAGATCGAGATAACAATATATTGGATCTCATGTGTGCTCGGTTAGCGGGAACGAACAAAGATAGTCGAAGTGTGCTAAGGTTGTTCAGTTAGCGGAAACGGGCAAAGGTAGCCGGGGTGTGCTAAAGGTGCTCGGCTAGCGGGAACAAGCAAAGGTAGCCGGTGTGTGCTAAGGTTTTCGGCTAGCGAAAACTTGCTAAGGTGGAGATTGTTGGATTGTATCCCGTTTCCGGTTGAGCGTTCAAAGGAGGGTGACAATGGAGTTGGTAATTTAGTCCCACATCAGATATGAGGTAGGATCATGAGGTGTAGATAATTGGGATTGGTTCAGACCTTATGTGAAAATTCTCTTTTAAAGCATATGGGTCCAATCCAATATCACACCTCATGTACCAACTCCGGATCAGAGATACACCGCGTTCCTAACACTTTAACACGCAAATCAAATAGTACTCTCCAAGTCCCCTAGTCTAAAAAAGGGTCTGCAAGAAGTCAAAAAGGTAATAATTTGGTATATGTAATTGCATTCATCTACATGACACATTAAGCCAAAGAGCAAAAAGACATGATATCTTTGTTGTCGCTGTAGAAACTTGGTTTGGATTTTTTTTAATTGCCCAAAAAGAGAAACCTATTCAAGTTGTGGGAAAACATAGACACAATCAAGTTGGTTTGGTTTATCAGTGTTCAATGTAATTCAGTTATGCACCGTCCACGTGTGAGAAAATTCTCCAGAATTGACTCAGATTGATCTTGGGCCAAAATTAAAGTGCCTAGTGAATGACTAGGCCCAAGATTCTCCTTTTCTGTATTATTTATTAAGTTAACCCGATCATACATTGTTTGAAAATATATAAAAATACAACTGTTGCCAATAGCCAGGATCCAGCAAAATGTTTAAAATAAATTTCTGATTTTGCTTCCAAACTAGATAAACTCTACATGAAACATCTATTAAGGACCAAATGTTAGCAAACTAAAATGTGGCAACCCCTAGCGGAAGCCTCTCTGATATAGTGGTGATGGAATTAATCCTGTTGTCATCCCTATTCCTTAGCCTCCAGGACTTAGTATATGTGAACAAGCTCGTTTGTAGGAGCCTTTAGCTCCAAACTTTGCTCACAAGTTTGTTTTCCTTTAAGCCTATATATAGGCTCTCATTAATAAGCAATAAGGTGAATCACATAATTACTCTTCTCAGCTTTCACCTAAGCTTTCATTCCCCTGTGTGTTTTTTCTTGTTCACCACCATCAGTTGGTATCAGAGCCAGAGTTGGTCGAGCTTTTGATCTGTTCATACCCAAGTATATGCCACGCTCTCCTGGAGGTAGTGACACCTGCACATCGTCTTCCACATCGCTGCCCATGGCAAGGCACACAGGCGACGAGATAGAGATGCACGTGGTCGAGAGGGTTGTCCGTAAAAATGACAGTTGGATGCATCCTCCACTGCTCACACGGACAAACTACTCGGACTGGGCGCTGGTCGTGAAGGTGCAGCTGCAGGCGCAAGGCCTGTGGGATGTGGTGAATACTGGCGTCGGCGAGCCTCGCGACGATCGACGCACACTCGCCGCAATCCTTCGCGAAGTGCCGTCGCAGCTGGTGCGCACCTTGGCAGTGAAGGAGACGGCGAAGATGGCATGGGACACGCTCAAGACGATGCGCATCGGTGTAGAGCGCGTCCGGGAGGCAAAGGCGCAGACGCGCCGGACCGAGTTCGACAACCTGGCATTCAAAGACGGCGAGAGGATCGAATCGTTCACCATGCGGTTAGGCGCCATCGTCAACGACCTGGAGGTGTTAGGTGATCCAATCACCGAGCACAAGGCTGTGCTCAGGCTTCTTAGGTGTGTGCCTCGACGGTACAAGCAAATGACACTCGCCATCGAGTCATTGTTTGACATAAAAACCATGTCGCTCGAAGAAATCTGCGGCCGACTGCTCGTTGTGGAGGAGCGGAACGATTTGGAAGACTCCGGCTCTGTCGGCAGTCGCCTGCTTCTCACCGAAGAGGAGTGGATGGCACGGCAGAAGCAAAAAGAAAGCAACGGTGTACCGTCAGGGGGCGGTGGAAAGAAGTCAAAGGCAGACTCCAAGCCGAAGGCGAAGAACACGGACAAGCCCTCGTCTAGCGGTGGCGGGGGTGGCTCTGGCGTGAGAAGGAAGGGGGAATGCCGCTACTGTGGCATCCCTGGCCACTGGGCGAAGGAATGTCGCAAGGCAAAACGCGACTGCGAGAAGGTGACGGAGGCGCACATCGTACAAGCCGAGGAGGAGGAGCCGGCACTGTTGCTAGCCGCGACGGACAACGATCTCGACGCACCCGGAGTGCACGCCGCACCGAGCACGGGGGTACAGCGAGTGTTCCTAAATGAGGAGCGGGTGTCTCTGGTAGCCACGGATGACAACAACTGGTACCTCGACACAGGAGCCAACAACCATATGACGGGCTCCAAGGCGCTGCCCACCTCCATCGACGAGACTGTGAAGGGGTCGGTGAAGTTCGGAGATGGGTCCACGGTAGAGATCCATGGGCGCGGCACTGTACTGTTTACATGCCGGAACGACGAACATCGCGCACTCACAGAGGTATATTATATACCTAAAATGCGCACGAACATCGTAAGCTTGGGACAACTTGATGAGGCGGGGTGCAAGACATCCATTGAAGGAGGCGAGCTGTGCCTGTTCGACAGGTCAAGGACACTCCTGGCACGGGTGCAGCGGACGAGCAACTGGTTGTATACCGTGGCTCTGAACTTGGTTGCACTTGTGTCTCTGCTTGCGAAGGCTGACAATACAGCATGGCGATGGTACGGGCGCTACGGGCACCTGCACTTCCGCGCTCTGTACGATCTCACGGCGAAGGGGATGGTGGAAGGCATGCCCTACATCGATCGTGTGGAGCAGTTCTATGAGGGCTGTTCGCCCGCCAAGCAACACAGGACCCCGTTCCCGCGTGCGTCGGCGTACCGCGCAGAGCAAGGGCTGGAGCTCATCCACGACGACTTGTGCGGCCCGATAACTCCATCGACTCACGGTGGTAACAAATATTTTCTGTTAATTATTGACGATTACAGTAGATATATGTGGGTGGAAATAATCAGATCGAAAGACGAGGCATTCCGTTTCTTCAAGAAGATCAAGGCGCTGGCTGAGAACGCAAGCGACCTGAAGCTCAAGGCGTTCCGCACCGATCGAGGTAGTGAATTTAATTCAATTGAATTCTTCGATTTCTGCGAAAAGCACAACGTCAAACACTTCACCACCGCGCCATATTTACCGCAACAAAACGGCATGGTGGAGAGGCATAACCAAACTGTTGTGGAGATGGCCCGTAGTCTGCTGAAAAGCATGTCTATGCCGGCCGCATTCTGGGGCGAGGCTGTCAAGACGGCGGTGCACATTCTCAACCGGTAACCGACGCTCAGCCTTCAGGGCATGACTCCGTACCAGGCATGGAAGAAGCGCAAGCCGAACGTGCATTACCTGCGCACATTCGGTTATGTTGCGCACGTGAAGAACATCGGCCTTGGCGTGACTAAGCTCTCTGACAGAGCTATACCAATGGTGTTTGTGGGCTACGAGGAGGGATCGAAGGCATATCGTGTATACAATCCAGTCACACGCAGGTTACACATTTCTCGAGACGTCATCTTTGAGGAAGGCCGACGCTGGAACTGGACGGATGCAGTTGACGGGGGTGAGCGGCATGATTTTACGGTGACTTACACTACCGAACATGTCGTCACTCCGGCCGCCGCACCTGTCGCCACTCCAGAGCCGGTCACGACAAACCCGAAGGTTATCGAGCCAGCCTCTCCAGTCACTCCAGCCCCAGCTTTACCAAAAGGCTCCGGGTGGGTCACACCGCCGACGGGCGTGTCGCACGACACCGAGGGGGTGCCGCTTCAATACAAATCGGTCGCCGAAGTTTACGAAGTGGCGCCACCATGCGACATCGAGTACAGTGGGCTGTGCTTGCTCGCAGCAGAGGAGCCTGCGTCGGTTGAGGAGGCGCTCGGCGAGGCACCTTGGAGGCGTGTAATAGAGGACGAGATAAACTTGATCCGCAACAACGACACTTGGGAGCTCGCCGCACTTCCGGCCGGACACAGGGCCATCGGGCTCAAGTGGGTTTTCAAGGTGAAGAAGGACCCGGAGGGCAACATCATCAAGCATAAGGCGCGTTTGGTAGCCAAGGGCTACGCAGAGCGGCAGGGCATCGACTTCGATGAGGTATTTGCACCGGTGGCTAGGATGGACATGGTGCGCCTGTTACTCGCTCTTGTCGCGCACAAGGGATGGCCTGTCCACCATATGGACGTAAAGTCCGCATTCCTCAATAGGGAGATCACGGAAGAGGTGAGGTTTCGTCGACACCATCAATGGGCACAAAGTGCTCAAACTGCAAAAGGCCTTATACGGTCTACGACAGGCTCCGTGCGCCTGGAATGCGAAGCTGGACGCGTCGCTTATGTCGCTCGGTTTCGAGAAGTGTCAGATGGAGCATGCACTGTACCGGAAGGGCGGCACGGATTCTTACTTGCTGGTTGGCGTCTACGTCGACGATCTTGTGATCACCGGAACTAGCAACGACGACATTAATCAGTTCAAAGCACAGATGCATGACCTTTTTCAAATGAGCGACCTTGGTCTCCAAAGCTACTACTTAGGGATCGAGGTGAAGCAGGCCGGTAGTGAGATCACGCTCTACCAAGCTAGCTACGCGGCAAAGATACTGGATGTTGTTGGTATGGGTACGTGCAACCCGTGCCACACTCCGATGGAAAGTCGGCTCAAGCTCGGGAAGCAGAACGGCAACGAAGTTGTGGACGCGACCCGATACCGCAGCATCATCGGTAGTCTGCGATACCTGGTCAACACACGACCAAATATTGCATATGCAGTGGGAATAGCAAGTCGATTCATGGAAGCTCCAGGAACACAGCATTGGGCTGCGGTGAAGCAAATACTTCGCTATGTGCGAGGCACTCTTGGTTACGGATGCAGCTACAAGAATGACACGGCAGTGCCTACTCTGGTATGCTACAGCGACAGCGACCTTGCGGGAGATGTTGATGACCGCAAGAATACATCCGTAATGGTCTTCTTCCTAGGAGGCAGTATCATTACCTGGACATCACAAAAACAAAAGATTGTTGCACTTTCGTCCTGTGAGGCGGAGTACATTGTCGCGTCTACCGCGGCATGCCAAGCTGTGTGGCTGAGCAAGCTGCTCGGTGAAGTCCAGGGAACAGCTCCATCAAAGGTTAAGCTTCTGGTGGACAACAAGTCAGCTATTTCCCTGAGAAAGAACCCAGTGCATCACGAGCGCAGTAAGCATATTGACACTCGGTTTCATTTTATTCGTGAATGCATTAAGAATGGCAAAGTGGATGTCGATCACATCGGCACTGACGGACAGCTTGCTGACATACTCACCAAGGCATTGGGATGCATCAAGTTTATTGAGCTGAGAAGCAGACTCGGTATCATGGAGGTGAAGTCAATACAACAGGCTTAAGGGGGTGATTTGATGGAATTAATCCTGTTGTCATCCCTATTCCTTAGCCTCCAGGACTTAGTATATGTGAACAAACTCATTTGTAGGAGCCTTTAGCTCTAAAATTTGCTCACAAGTTTGTTTTCCTTTAAGCCTATATATAGGCTCTCATTAATAAGCAATAAGGTGAATCACATAATTACTCTTCTTAGCTTTCACCTAAGCTTTCATTCCCCTGTGTGTTTTTTTCTTGTTCACCACCATCAAGTGGCCCCAAATGTGTCTTCGTTCGGCGTAGTCTCATCCGGATACACGGGGCATCATCTCAAGGAGAAGAAGATCTCCCTTCCTGCCTCCATGTCACCTCTGGTATCGCCTATTTAATATTGATAGCTAAATTCTTGCTGAAACCTGCCCATATTGTCTTCAATATCCTATTGTTTTTTTCCAACAAAATACCTGAGCATAATGCTGCAGCAGCTATGTACGAGTTGCCTAACTCCCCTTTGATCTTTTTTATTGTCTCTCTCTTTTTTAGGAACTTTATGTTGGAGTGGGAGAAAATTTTAACCTATGTGGAGAACATTCCGGAGTACGACGAGCGCCGTCTGTGGTCAGAGAAGTTCGGGGAGGCGACGGGAGCTATTCGAGAGGTCGAAAAAACTCGAGAGGAAGGAGGAGCAGTCTGCTAAGGGGACAGAGTTCGGTCCGAACTCGGTGAGGTGTTCCAGAACCTCAAAACAAAAGTCGGACCGAATCGGTGTGGTATTCCAGAACCTCAAAATCGAAGTCGATCTGAGTTCGGTCGGTGGACTGGACGAAAATTCAGAGATGTTTTATACACCGTTGGATCGTATTTTACGGTCCAAGATTAGCTACTAGATTAGGAAATATATATTAGATTTTTTCTAACCCTAATTTCCAACAGAACACTAATATATCATCTCAAGGAAGAGGAGAAAAGGAGGCAAGAGTGCCATTGCAACTTTGGGAAGAAGAATAAAGGATTGGAGGCCGTTTCGCAGGAGGAGATCATTTTGGATAATTTCTTATTGACTTCTATCTTCGTGGGGTGATCTAATTTCTATTCCTAAGTGTTGTGGTGATCCGTGTTGGATCGGAAGGAGCTTGTAGAGGGTGTATTCTCTTTATTCCATTAGTGAAGGTTCTTCAGGGATGGACTCCGATCGTCCCGTGATTTTTTCCCGCAAAGATTTTTTACGTCAAAATTCTCTGTGTCTGCGTGGATTATTTTTTTGTGGTTTAGTGTTTGGTTTGTGCGTTGTATTGCTCGGTTCTCTCACAGGTACTCTCTGGTTTTGGAAAAGGTTTCCGTGCTTCTTTTCCAACAATGTGGTATCAGAGCCAGGTTCTGGAATTTTCAAAAGAGTGTCAGAAGTTGACAAGCAAGCCAAGGAAGAGAGATTTACGCGAAGCCGGTGCGCATAGTAAACTTGAACGATATCAACTATCATTACTGGAGGAGCAAGATGAATGATCTACTATTTGTCAAGAAGCTGCATCTACCGGTATTTGATTCCGAGAGGCCCAGTGACAAATTCGAAGAGGACTAAAATTTCGAGCATATACATATGTGTGGGTACATCAGGCAGTTCATTGACGAGAACGTGTACAACCACGTTGCCAGTATTGAGCATGCTAGGACACTGTGGGATAAGCTGGAATCTTTGTATGCGAAAAAGACCAGAATAAATAAATTGTTCCTGATCCGGATGATGATGGGTCTGCAGTACAAATATGTGACGTCTATTAAGGATCACTTGCGTGAGTTCCAAGGCATGGTTGACCAGCTATCCTCGAAGGGAGTCAAGTTCGACGATGAGGTTCAGGGACTATGGCTGCTGTGTACATTGCCAGACTCGTGGGAGACTGTATGAGTGTCTATAATCGCTTCTTCTCCGGAAGGCGTAGTCAGTCTGGAGTTTTCCAAGAGCGGGGTACTGAATGAAGAGATGCGGAGACGTTCTCAGGACACTTTATCCACATCCCACTCAGAGACGCTTGTTTCAAAGAGCCACGGAAGGGGTAAAAGCAGGGGTCCAGGCGGTAACAGAGAATAAAGCAGGGAAAGATCCAAGGGTCGATACGAGGACTCAGAGTGTTACCATTGTGGCAAGAAGGGCCACATCAAGCGGAACTGTTTTGCTTTGAAGAGAGAGACGAAGGGCGACAAGGAAAAGCAAAGTGAGAACACTACAGCGGTGGCCTCGACACATAGAGGCGACGTGATCATTGTTGGTGATGAGGTAGTTATGAACCTCGCCTGCGATGACAACTCTTGGCTGGTGGACTTAGGTGATTCAATGCACGTATCTCACAACATGACACTATTTGCTACTTACACAACAGGCGACTGTGGAGTCTTGAAGATGGGCAATGGAGATGTGTCAAAGGCGGTTGCCATTGGAGGTGTATATTTGAGGACAAAGACATGTGCAGTTCTTGTTCTCAAAGATGTTCGTCATGTCCCTGATATCCGTTTTAACCTGCTGTCGGTTGGAAGGTTGAATGACGAGAGTTTCTTCAGTCTCTTTGAGAACAGTCAATAAAAGCTTCCCAGAGATTCGATGGTGATTTCCAGAGGAAGCAAGATGTCCAGACTCTACTATATGGAAGGGAGCGCACAGGGGACACATGAGGTTAACACAGCTACTGATGCGTCTACTGAGTTATGGCACAAGCGGCTCAGCCATATCAGCGAGAAGGGGATGAGCTACTTGGTGAACAGAAAAGTGATTCCAGGGCTAAAGTCTAGAAAGTTGGAGAAGTGCATTCACTATTTGGCGGGAAAGCAAAATTTTGTGTCTTTCCAAAGTTACCCAAGTTCAAGGAAGCCGGCGTTGCTCGAGTTAATTCACTCGGATGTCTGCGGTCCTATGAAGGTAAAATCCATTGGTGATGCTTCTTATTTTGTAATATTTATTGATGACTGTTCCAGAAATATTTGGATCTATACCATAAATACCAAGGATCATGTGATGCCCACTTTCAAGGAATCTTAGGCCTCTGTTGAAGGGGAGACGGACAAGAAGCTGCTTTGTATTCGGTCGGACAATGGTGACGAATATATCGGTCCCTTTGATGCTTATTGTAGAGAGCAAGGGATACGATACAAGAAGACTCCACCAAAGATATCGTAGCTCAACAGTGTAGCAGAGCGGATGAATATGACGCTGATGGGAGGGTACGGTATTTGCTGTCAGAAGCAAACTTGCCAGACAGCTATTGGGGTGAGACACTTTACACAGCTGCTTATGTTATTAATTTATCTTCTAGTGCTCCTTTGCAGGGTGATGTGCCTGACAAAGTATGGTACGACAAACACCCGTCATACAATCACCTGCGAGTGTTTGGTTGTAAGGCATTCGTGCATGTACCGAAGGACGAGAGATCCAAACTTGATACAAAAACGAGGCGATGCGTCTTTGTCGGCTACATTTGGGACGAGTTTAGCTATAGACTCTACGATCTAGAGGGAAAAAAGCTCTACAGAAGCAGGAACGTGATAGATCAGACCATGACCAATACCCAGGATTCTGAGATGCCTTCTGAGGCTGAGGAATTGCCTGAGTTAGAGTCATTTTGCTTTGACCTGTTTCCAGAGGACATCGCAGATGATCTAGTTATGGGAGAGCCAGTACATGGGGTTTCTTCCAACCTTGATCATCAGCCTGCTAATGGTGGCCAGGGTGACCCTTAGAAGGATGAGCATGCCGAGGAGGCAGTTCCTGGAGGGGAGAAGGTTGTAGATATACAGCCAGCACCAGTGATTCCGTTGAGAAGGAGCGATAGAGAGCGTCGACCATCTACGAGATACTCACCGGGTGAGTATGTGCTACTGACTAACGGGAGAGAACCAGAAAGTTTCGCAGAGGCTATGGAAGACGAACACAGACATGGGTGGATGGAGGCCAACTCTAGTTATGATCTAGTGCGGTTGCCAAAGGACAAAAAAGCTTTGAAGAATCGATGGGTGTTCAGAATGAAGCAGACAAATGATGCTACTGCCCTCGATACAAAGCAAGGCTGGTAGTCAAAGGCTACGGTCAGTGGAAAGGCATAGATTATGATGGGATCTTTTTGCCAGTCGTCAAGCAGTCATCTATTCGGGTGGCGCTAGCTTTGGCATCCAGTTTCGACTTGGAGGTCGAGAAAATAGATGTGAAGACGGTATTCTTCCACGGTGATCTTGAGGAAGAATTGTACATGGAGCAGCCAGAGGGATTCTGTGAGAAAGATAAGTCATATTTGGTCTGCCGGTTGATGAAGTGCTTGTATGGTCTGAAACAGGCTTCGAAGCAGTGGTACATGAAGTTTGAGTCGTTTATGGGGGAGCATGGCTATGCATAGACGACGTCGAATTATTGTGTTTTTATGAGGTACTTCGTCGAGGATGATTTCATTATTTTGTTTCTTTATGTTGATGACATGCTGTTGGTGGGTCGGAATGCTACCAGGATAGCAGAGTTGAAGCGCCAACTGGACGCGGACTTCTCTTTGAAGGATTTAGGCACATCAAAGACTATTCTTGGGAAAGAGATCAGCCGAGAGAGAGAGTCCAAGCTGCTACACTTGTCCCAAAAGAAGTACATTCAACGGGTACTTCAACGTTTCGAGATGGATGCGTCGAAGAAAGTGAGTAACCCCCTTGCGACTCACTTTAAGTTCACTGAGGAGCAGTGTCCATCTACCGAGGACGAGAAGGAAGATATGGAGCGGGTTCCATATGCCTCAGCTGTGAGAAGTCTTATGTATGCTATGGTATGTACGAGGCCAGACATTGCTCATGCAGTTTGCACAGTTAGCATGTACACTTCCAAACCTGGAAGGGTACATTGGAGTGGGGTCAAGTGGATTCAACGATATCTTCAGGGCAATGCTGATTATAGACTTTTGTTTGGTGGTGACGAGCCAAAGATGGTAGGGTGTACCGACGCTGATATGGCTGGAGATGTAGACACGAGGCAATCGACTTCGGACTATGTGATGATGTTTGCTGGTGGAGCAGTATCTTGGCAGTCGTGTTTGTAGAAGTGTGTTGCCTTGTCGACGACAGAGACAGAGTACATTGTGGCGATGGAGGCTTGCAAGGAGTTGCTGTGGATGAAGAAGCTGTTGCAGAAAATTGGGCTAAAGCATGAGCAATATCCTTTGCTTTGCGATAGTCAGAGTGCTATTCACCTTGTGAAGAACCATACATTTCATAGCCGACCCAAGCACATTGAGACCCGATATCATTGGATACGGGATGTTGTTGAGAAGAAGGAAGCGGTGCTTGAGAAGGTTCATACAGATGACAACGGAGCATACATGTTCACAAAGATTCTTCCAAGAAAAAAATTTGAATACTACAGGCAGATCGTCGGGATAACGATCCCCTCCACATAGTTGTGAAGGAAAAGATTTGTTGGAGTGGGTGGGGTTCCCAACCTATGTGGAGAATACCCCGGAGTGCGACGAGCGCCGTCTGTGGTCAGAGAAGCTCGGGGAGGCGACGAGAGCCATTCGAGAGGTCGAAAAAACTCGGGAGGAAGGAGGAGCAGTCTGCTGAAGGGGGCAGAGTTCGGTCCGAACTCGGTCCCTGGCAGAGTTTGGGCCGAACTCGGTGAGGTGTTCCAGAACCTTAAAACTGAAGTCGGGCCAAACTCGATGTGGTGTTCCAGAACCTCAAAACCGAAGTCGGTCCGAGTTCGGTCGGCGGGCTGGACGAAAATTCAGATGTATTTTATACACCGTTGGATCGTATCATACGGTGCATGATTAGCTGCGGGATTAGAAGGTATATATTAGGTTTTTCTTAACTCTAATTACCAACAGAACACTAACATATCATCTCAAGGAAGAGGAGAAAAGGAGGCAAGAGTGCCATTGCAACTTTGGGAAGAAGAAGGAAGGATTGGAGGCCGTTTCGGAGGAGGAGATCATTTTGGATAATTTCTCATTGTCTTCTATCTTCGTGGTGTGATCTAATTTCTATTCCTAAGTGTTGTGGTGATCCGTGTTGGATCGGGAGGAGCTTGTAGAGGGTGTATTCTCTTTATTCCATTAGTGGAGGTTCTTCAGGGTTGGATTCCGATTGTCCCGTGGTTTTTTTTCGCAAAGATTTTCCACATCAAAATTCTCTGTGTCTGCGTTGATTATTTTTCTGTGGTTTGGTGTTTGGTTTGTGCGTTGTATTGCTCGATTCTCTCGCAGGTACTCTCTGATTTTGGAAAAGATTTTCGCGCTTCTTTCCCAACACTTTATGATGTTTGGCCCTTCTTTCATGCACATTGCACTTTACATGTATCTGCTGAAAGACATCTTGGTAGGACATGTTTTACTTTTACCGATTACTTACACACATTTGGTGTAGCACACAATTTTCTGGTTTATATTTTTAGGCTAATTGGGTAAGCATTTCTTCAGAAATAATACTCAACCAGACAATATAATAAAAACTAAAATGGATCTTACAGAGTCCTAATACAAACAAGCAAAATATCTCAAAATTACCAGGTTTGTTAATCTGGCATATCAGTATCACAGTCCATTTTAAACTGCCCTAGTGAAACTGAATTAACAGCAAGGTTTGTAGTATCGGTATCGGTATCGGACCCTTCCTATGTGTATTGGGATCGGGGATATCCACATCATCGGCGGTTTCGGATCGGGTATCAGAGTTTTTGGTATCGGAGAACAAATAAATATTATTAGAATTTTGCGAGAAATATTTTATATATTTAGGCATAATTTTACGTATTTTTTGTGTTGCTTATTGGTCATGTTGGAATTAAATGAAATAATAATCACTCTTGCCGATTGGTTTACCTTCGATAGATGAGTTTTCTGCTTTTACAACCTTACTATATATTTACATCCTTGCTGATTGGTCTTTTTTCGTCAATTTTCTTTGCCAAATTGACTGAAAAAGAGACCCCGATATTGGTATTGGTCAATATCGGTATCGGTTGGTTCGGACAGTGACATGCAAAACTGTATCTGTATCGGACGTATCGGATCGGTATCAGAAGGGAAAATTTCCAATTTTCTTAAAAGAAATTTCATATAAATATGTGGTAAGCACTTCCGAGTTGGAAATTGCAAAACACACATATAGTAACGCGAGTTCTATGTTTCTTAATCAGATTATCACCTGTTTACAATTTATTTTTATGCATTAACCAAATTAAAACTTTCACCTTAACAAGAATATATAATTTCCATAAGAACATACCAACAGAGCACAAGACCCCAGAATAATTATCAGAGAATAAAAGGATTGATGTAAAAGATCATCCTTAGTAGATTCCAACATAAACTATCATTTTCCTCAAATTTATAGAATTCAACATATCCATAAGCCTAAGATAATCTGCAGTCAGAGAATTATCAATGCTTCTCTTAAATTTTATCTTCCAAATTCTAGCACCATTATGAAAAACATATTGTGACGCTACATTAGCCTCAGGATTAGAAGCAATACCAAATATGTTAGGAAATATATATTGGAGACATATGTTGCATGAACGCAGATTCAACACGTTTCAGACACGGACTCGACACCTATTTTGTTGTGTCATAGTGTATTTTGGAGTATCCTTGCTTGTGTGATACATGTCTGGCATGACACGACACACATACGACATGAATTTTGGATTGTCCGTGCTTCTTAGTTGGAGAACAATGCTATCCACCCAAGAATCTTTCCAATATTTAATAAGTTTGCCATCACAGCATCGTTTCCTAATACCTATTCTGAAAAAAAAACAGTTTTATGGTTCATTCCAATTCCTATTATGTGGATTAGTCATGTTTGAAATCACAAATCTGCATGTCAGCCATAGAAATGTTCCGACTTATATTGGTGCCTTAATCTTCCATATCATAAGTTTGGCATTGATTTTTTCTTGTTGCTGCTGCAATTTTTTCTTAATTATGAATTTGTTGCCTTTTTAATTCATTTTGTTGTTGTTGAATTTGCTGAGAGTTTTTGAAATTCAGTTCCTTTTAAACTTATATTGTTGCTGCTGCTTGTCAAACGATATGGAAGTTCTGATTGTGGCGAAGTTGTGGGTTAAAGAATCTTCTATGAGCTAGCTAGGGAAGTAGTTTGTTCTTTCGAAAACCAATGGGCTCATTGGTGTGAAGCTAAATGAGGAGGATTATAACTTAGTTGTAGCCTTGTACGATGTTTAAAACATTTATTATATCTAGAAATTTGAATTTTATAGGACATTGAGTATATAAAATATATAAAATATATAAGATTTATATATTTATTGGTATCCCATATTTCAATATGTCGTCCGATGATATTTCATACCCAAACCAATATGAACGGAATATCTGATATCTCGAAAACTGCTTCCATAAGACATTCATGTCACTCACAAATTTTCTTCAATGCTTAGGTTATTATATGTTAACCTAACAATTTATCATCCTTTCTCTACCTTCACATGCATTCATTGATATGATTCCTTAGAAGCTTCAATTTCTTGAAGTGTCTGTTCAGCTTCTTCCCCTCCCTTCTCTCTTCGTTTTTCTCTATCCTGCTGAACTTGGACCTCATCTCTTCATTAGTGCATTATGAATCTATTATCTGGTTGTCCTGGTTCCAGGCCACCATGGATACTCGGAAATGTTTCCTTCAGTCGTGTGTCTCCCATCTGTCCTTCAAACAGCATTACCTTAGACCTGATTGTGACATGTTGATGGCCCGTGTCCGATCCCTTAGAAAGCTGAGTAGTTTATCATTTTTGGTAATAATATATAATATACTTTTTAAGCCAAAAGTCTTGGTTCTCGGATTTGGCTCATTACTGATTTGCCTTTGCTGAAGAAGTAAACCTAATACTGGAAACCTAGGTACTGAACTGGTTGCATTCTTTAATTTATAGACATATGAAGAAACCATTGTGTCCCTTTGAAGAATTTGCTTTATAGGTGATGGTAGGCTTCCACTTCAATTTTCATTCATTTGAAAAGCAATTCCAGATAAAATACGTCAGGAACTTCACCTTTTATTTTGTTTTCTCTGATTTGGTGAACTGCCTTGTGACCTTTGTTAAATTTTTCTTGCATTGTATTTACCATATTAAAATGTACAACGAATTTTCTTATTCATCTGGTAGATATACTCCTTTTTTACATTATGAGTTGATTGCTACTGCTACAGTGCTACTTCATAACTGTAGATATGATCTGATGGGCCAGCTAGCTTTAGTAAAGTTAGAAGGCTTTCTTTTTGCCATTTATTCACTTGGAGCAGATGCAAAGTACTCTGTAACTTCCATGCAATTGCCTTTTGACTCCATATCTATATTGTTGCAGTTATAGCACATTCTGAGGGACTTGATGAACACATGATTTCTACCTAATAAAATGGCTTAAAAAACAGTTGGGAAATGCGAAGAGTTATTATTGTGTATCAACCACTCACCGTGTTATACAAGAGTGCTAAAGTTTCCTTGTTCGAGTCTTTCTATTTCCATTCCAAAACTTCTTTTTCTGTCTACTTTTGATTGATGGCTGTATTTACTGACTTCAAACTTTCTATCTTGATCTAGTAGTTGTGTTTCAACATCAAGATTCCTTAAATTTTCAGCTCGCTATTTATATTAATAAATCATAACATCTAGTAGATATGAAAATGTTCTGAATGTTGCAGTAGGTTGCATTCAAAGGAAAGATCACTGTCATCTTTGAATTACGATATAATGTTTGTTTATTGGTTTTGTACATGGCCCTTCACGGCTTTCAAATTGCATTTGTTGGTATGATGAATTTATTTTTGGAAGTCCCTATTGCTAGTTACTGAACTAATAGGAATACATGTAGTGGGTATATGACATGGTAGCTAACATGGTAGGTGACATGACAAATTTTAATATTAAAATTAATATTAACTTTGAAATTAATTTTAATATTAAAATTAACATTAACATGAATATTAAACTAATATTATTATTAACATTAACATTAGCATTAAAATTAAAATTAACAATAAATTTTTTTGGGTGATTAGCATTTTGGGTTGAAATTTGTCATGTCAGCTGCCATGTAATGGAGACGGCATCACCCAATTTTTTGGGGGAGATAAATAGCAAAATTGAATACAATTTGGACTAGGTTGATATGAGGGGATCACAACTAAACTAGATGTTAATGAGAGAAAAAGAAAACCTATACAGCCCATAGTATTATTTAGTTATATGAAAAAATATGCCAAAACCAATATTATTATCAATGGGGGGCTTTATATAAAGAGAGTACCTTACCTATCTGGATTTAAAGCCCCTAGTATTATGTAGTTATATGAAAAATATGCCAAAACCAATATTATTATCAATGGGGGGTTTTATATAAAGAGAGTACCTTACCTATCTGGATTTAAAGCCCCTAGTATTATTTAGTTATATGCAAAATATGCCAAAACCAATATTATTATCAATGGTGCGTCTTTGATGAAGCCTTCTTGAATTAGCTCTATACATGTTGCATTATCCTCATAAAATGGTTGTAGGCTTATTTATGAATTTTGAAAGCTCGCAACTCCCCTAATATGTTGAACTAGTGACCTTAGCCACATATATCATTGTTTTCAGGATATTTTTAGCCGGAAGAAGAAAATGAACACCTATGGTGACTCACAACCCCCTTTAATCCCTTGATAATAAGGGGCCCAAAACATGTTCATTTTCTTCTTTCGGCCGAAATGGATCCTATTGACCTGACCACTATAGGTGTGCTGAGTGGATGACAACTACTCATATTCTACATGTGGATTTTAATGGGGTATTAATATAAGTTGAAGGGTTGTAAGGCTATAAATAGCTCATACTCACATTCTTCCTACTCCTCCCACATGGAGGCTATAAATAGCCAATAGTAGTTGTCAGAATATTCTTGGTATATTTGTTGGTATATTGGAATATTCTTAGTATATCTGTTGGTATATTATAATATTCTTGGTATATTTGTTGGGATATTAGAATATTCTACAGGGATTTTTAATGGAGTATTAATGTAAGATGAAGGGTTATAAGGCTATAAATAGCCAAGAGATTATCAATAAAAAATATAACAATTACTCACAAATATTCTACATGGTATCAGAGCAGTGGTGAAGGTACTAAGGTCTGACAATGGAATAGAGTATACCAACAAATATACCAAGAATATTCTAATATACCAACACTCCTTCACAAGCTTAGTGAATATCTTTCGCCCATCTTGAGGAGGAGTGTTGGTATATTATAATATTCTTGGTATATTTGTTGGTATATTAAAATATTCTTCGTATATTAGAATATTCTAATATTCCAACAAATATACCAAGAATATTTTAATATACCAACAAATATACCAAGAATATTCTAATATACCAACACTACTCCTCAAGATGGACAAAAGATATTCACTAAGTCTATCTTGTCACATCCTCTAATCATATCTGCAGAGCTAACTCCCTTAGTTAGACTGTCTGCTACCTGCTCCTTGGTTGGAACATGACCTAGCTCCAGTAGTCCACGATCAAACTTCTCCTTGATGAAGAACCTATCGATCTCGATGTGTTTGTCCTGTCATACAACAATTGATTGTTGGCGATACTGATGGTTGACTGGTTGTCACACCACAGCTTCATCTTGGCTCCTTGATCTAGCTTTAGCTCCACCAGCATACTCTTCAGTCATAGCAGCTCTGCAATTCCCAAGGCCATAGCTCTGTACTCTGCTTCAGCTGTCGATTTGGCTACCACTAACTGCTTCTTACTCCTCCAAGAGACCAAGTTGCTTCCTATAAATATGCAATAGCCCGAGGTAGACCTCCTGTCATCAGCACAGCTAGCCCAATCAAAGTCACAGTAGCCCTCGATGCTCAAGTGATCATTCTTTCTGAATATCAACCCCTTTCCGGGGCACCCTTCAAGTATCTCAGAATCTGGTACACTGCGTCCATATAACCCTTCCTTGGGTCATGCATGTAGCGTCTCACCACACTCACTAAAAAACAGATATCAGGACGTGTGTGGCTCAATAGATCAACTTGTCCACCAGTCTCTGGTATCTGTCTCGGTTAACTAGTTCTCCAGCCTCATCATACAGCTTAAACCTCTGGTTGATCGGTATCGCTGCAGGTCTGCATCCCAATATTCCTGTCTCTGTGAGAAGGTCCAGCGCATACTTCATCTGAGAAAGAATAATCCCCTCTTCTTCTCGAGCAATCTCAATCCCAAGGAAGTACCAAAGAAGGCCAAGGTCCATCACCTCGAACTCCTTGCCAGGCTTTTCCTTAAGTCGAGCAATCTCCTGCTCATTATCTCCTGTGATAATCATATCGTCCACATATACCGCAAGCATGGTGATGTGGCCTCCACTCTGACGGAAGAACACAGTATAATCAACATTGATATGATGATATTCCATCCCTATTGTCGTCCTCCTGAATCTGTCAAACCACGCTCGAGGAGATTGTTTCAGTCCATAGAGAGACTTCTTCAACTTGCAGACCTTGCCCACTGTCTTATCGGTGCAGAATCGTGGTGGTATCTCCATGTACATTTTTTTTACTAGATCCCCATGAAGAAATGCATTCTTTACTTTTAGTTGGTGTAGCTTCCATCCACCATTCGCTGCCAAAGAAATCAGGGTCCTGACGGTGCTCATCTTCGCCACTGGTGCAAAGGTCTCATCATAGTCAATGTCGTACGTCTGACTGTATTCTTTTGCCACCAGTCGAGCCTTGTAGTGCTCTACTTTTTTATCTAGGTTCTGCTTCACAGTAAAGATCCACTTGCATCCAACTGTCCTCTTTTCCTCTGGCAGTTGTATCAGTTTCCAAGTGTGGTTCTTCTCAAGAGCGCCTAACTCCTCGTGCATTGCCGCTTTCCACTTTGGATCATTTTTGGCTACCTGCCAATTGTTAGGTACAATAATACTATCCAAAGATGCAATAAATGCTCCATGAGAAGAAGAGATATTATTATATGAAACAAACTGAACAAGATCACAACCATATCTATTAGGAGATTTTTTTGTATTACTGCGAGTGGTCCTCGATACTAATAATGGTGTGGGAGGATTAGGAAGAATGATATCACCTGAAGGAGAATCTGGTGGTGGTCATGTAGGTGTCTCAGGAGTTGAGACGGACGCAGGCAAGAGACTTGGCACTGGCACTATAGGTACTGGTCCTGCAGTTTGCTTCCCTTTTCTATTGAAGGTAAGTAACTCCCCATGAGCCGTGGACCTAACACCTCTCATCGCCTCCCCCTGTTCCTCTTCACTTTCCTGCTCCTCCTCAAACATTCCTCCATGTCATACTCCTAAATCGGTCACCATACTCTCACCAATCTCCCTCTCTCGTCTCATACTCTCAGTATCAGGTGAGTTGCTCATGGATGAGGTTCCCTCCTGACGGTAGTATGGCCCAAACTCCTTGAAGTGAACATCTACGCTCATAAACTTCTTCTTCTCTACTAGGCTCCAGCACACATACCCCTTCTGAGTCACCGAATAGCCCACGAATACACACTTGACTGCTCTGGGGTCAAGTTTTCCAATAGACGGTCTGTTGTCCTTCACAAAACATATGCAGCCAAATACCTTTAGTGGGAGTATCCCCTATTATTTCCTTGCAATATCTCACATGGAGACTTCCATCCCAGTACCTTCGAAGACATCCTGTTGATCAATCGAGCTGCTATCAATACTGCATGCCCCCACAGATTCTGTAGGACAATTATGGCGATCATCATGCTCTTTGCCACCTCTAGAAGGTGTATGTTCTTCCTTTTTGCCACTCCATTCTGTGCTGGTGTATGCCCATGTGGTCTGATACTGTATCCCTTGGGCTGACAGGTATTTCTCAAGTGCTTTGTTAGTATACTATATTCCATTGTCAGACCTTAGTACCTTCACCATTGCTCTGTACCGAGTCTGGACATATTTATGAAAGTCCCAAAAATAGGCAAAGACCTCACTCTTATTCTTTATCAAATACAGCCAGGTGACACGAGAGAAACATTCAATAAAAGAAACTAAATACTTGTAACCATTCATAGTAGTTGTGGCGTACGGCCCCCAAACATCAGAATGTATAATATCAAAAACAAAAGAGCTCCCATGGCCTGCACCAATATATGAGCTCCTAGTAAATTTGCCTAAATCACATGCATCATATACTAGTTTCTCCTTATTTGCCTTCTCATAAATAGATGGATACAACCTACTCAAAATACCAAAAGAGGAGTGCTCCAACCGCCTATGATGGAGTATCAGTGTATCCTCGACACTTATCTTTGGTCCTCCTATTCCTGCCCTTCATGTCACAGACACTAATGCCGAATCCAGTACTTCCCGATCCAGTTACCACTGTCCATCATGCCAAGTACCAGTCCCAAGTATTCGTCTCGTCTCCTTCTCCTGGAAGATCACCTTAGTGAATATCTTTCACCTATCTTGAGGATGAGTGTTGGTATATTAGAATATTCTTGGTATATTTGTTGGTATATTAGAATATTCTTGGTATATTTGGTGGGATATTATAATATTCTAATATACCAACAAATATACCAAGGATATTCTAATATACCAACAAAATTCCTTTAGGAGATTTTTGGCATATTTGACTTGATGGAGTATAATTCCATTTTTATTATGCTTGATCTACATGCCGAGACAAAATTTTGTTTCACATAAGTCTTTCATTCCAAATACTTTCTTAAGATAATTAGTGTCATTTTCAATCACTTAACTTGATTATATCAAGTTTATTCCATATCCATAGACAATTGCTTTGACAAATCCATTCAGGGATTTCTTAATGAATATGTATAGATATTTATGACCATCATTATATCATTTCCTACACGATACTCAGTGAGGATATTTTATTACATTCTTTCGGATTGTTTTAGTCTATATGTGGCTCGTTTTAGTCTAATACATTGTGTATCCTTAGACTTGGTTTCTGGTAATTTAAAGCATTCGAGAATTTTCATATTGTATATCTTACTATCTATGTTACAATGATCGAGAAATATGTTTCTTCATAATCTATTCTAGTCATTGTGAGAATCCTTGAGCGACTAACCATCCTTTAAACCATTGGATCTTATTCTTCTTCGTTTATTTTCTTTTACAAACACTCACTTAAAATATACAAGGTTTATTCCTTTTGGGCTTTTTAATATAGGATCGAACACTCCATGTTTTGCGAGAAAATTTGGTTCTGCTTGGATTGCATCTTTTTATTTTTGGAGAATCTTGTTTTTGTTTTTTGTTTTTTTTTTGTTTTTATATTTAAGGATTGTTTATGGTTTAGTGTAATTCTCATTTTTATGATCATTTTTATTCTCATTTGTTACTGCATATGAGAAAATGTTATTCATACAAAATTCTTTTCGATTTCAAATTTCTCTTAAGTATGTGTAAAACATAGATTTTTGTTGGATATCAGTGTCTATTTCTCAGTCTCTTATGTGATATGATGCATATCCTCGACATGAGCAATATGCTTGTTTTGAAAAAAATTTGGATCTTTGATTCTTGACTTCTTTTAGACCGTTGTGAACTTTCTCTCTATGAGATGCTCCTTTAGGAGTTGCTTCTTCAGGAGCATTAGGGTATGTATATTATTCAGTCTCTTATTTTGAGGAGCTGAATATTTTAAATATTTAGGTCTTCCACATTCTTTATGTGGAACTAGTTTATTTATTTAGTTCTTTTGGTACTTCTATTCTAGGAAGTATATTTATAGTTGATATATATGACCTAGTTACTTTTACAACATTATTAAAGGCATTATGCAATTATTTTTTGATTGTAAGGTATAATTTTCCTAATTTATTATTCATATGATCGAGATGAAAAGTGGACTATGCCATAATAATTCACGACGTTCTTCTGGAATAATATTTTTTTTCTTTTCTCTCACACTAACGGTGGGAATATTGCCACTCTCCGATCTGCTGAATTGATAAGTCATCACAGACGTGATATCGTAAATGTCTAAATTGTACTTGTACAAGGCAAAAATGTGCACGTAAATTAAACCAATTAAAAAAAATAAGATTGAAGCAACATCATAAGAAGAAAGTTGAAGATACAATATATGAAGAAATAGCTCTTTTATTCATTGTTTTGCAGCGAAGTATAAGATTTTTCAATAAGCAACTAAAATTCCACTTGGCTTACCATTCACAAAAAATGACATACTGACATGAAATAACATTGTTTCATATACATCATGCCCTCTTATTACATTGCAAAAATAAAAACATCTTATACTAAAAGGAAACATCAAAATACTTTGGAAAAGAGATTCTTTGCGAGCCTACTGACATCTTTGAACGTCCGTGTTGTTTCTGTGAATGAGGGGGCAAATACATTGGGGAATGTATTTGAGAGCAATACCCCCACCCTCACCCCCCCGCCCCCGTTGTTGCTTGCTGCTACTGCTACCGCTTATTGCTGTGCCCCCCTCATCATTGGTGCGTTGGATGGTGCTTTAAGTCACCGTGGTCCGTTGGATGGTGCTTTAAGTCATTTAATCTTGACCGTTGATCAAAATAACGGTGAAGATTAGATGACTTAGAGATGATCCAACGCCTAGAAATGACAAAACTTTTTGGGGGCTTTATAAGTGTCACAACCATCACCCTGTGTAGGGACGCGAGTAGTGAACAACGTCCAGCCTACGTCGCAACATCGATGGTAGAATGATGTTTGGGTAAAGTATCTATATAGCAATAATGATCATCAAGATATATAATACCACCAATGAAGTAAACATACTCAATCACAGATCTATAAGATGGAACAATCACACGAATATGATATAAAGAACTGAAGAGTTAAATACAAATCACTAGACAAAATAATATCCAATGAGTCATCTAATAAAATAAAAAATACTAATATCAAAAGCTGAAGACAAATCTAGTACAATAACCTATTTACTGAGCTACAGGTACTGGGTTGTCTATCTCAACCGGGATGAGACCCTCATGAGCCAAAGTCTCTGGCTCTAAGCCAACTACATCTTGAGGCCCGTAGTGAGTGAGATTCCACTCCTCAGTTTCATCTGGAAAAAATATATCCAGTCAGGAAAGGAGCAAAATATACCTCTAACAGCAGTTCCAATAAATAATAAAAATTATGTAACAGTAAATAGAGTGAATATACAAGATACAATATGCAAGTACAAGAGAGATACAAAATAGGAATACTGGAATTAAATACAAAAAATGAGCATCATGAAAATGATCAAGAAATACTACTACTACAATGTGAGTGAGTACCAGCTTCAACATATGATCGGCTTGGGAACTTGTACAAGGATTTAGGCCTGATTAATCATACATGTGGTGTATGATCAACACTCACAAGGACATGCACAAGGAGGGGTATGATCACATATCTATACTAATATTTTCTGTCCCGACTGGTATAGTGGATCCAACCATGGTACGTTATGACACGAAATTCACTGGGTAGGTAGCTAGTCTCCCCAAGAATCGATGTCTGTACATGTACAAGAAGAACGAGAAACAAGTCTTGCACAAGATACATCATAAATACCAAGAAATAACATCTCATGACGAGATCCGGATATACCAATCCGTGTAACCATCGTGTCAAGAAATCAAGGATATCTACACTAAATAAAAGAAACATAGAGGATATCATAAACGAGAAACTATCAGAGAATGTACTTACTTGAAATCCGGTGAACAATATCAAAGATGTCCGGAACGGTACCTCAGAGACCTAAATATGGAACATTAAATCAATACAAGATTTTAGAATAAAAATAAGTTAAACTAGTCTAATTCTAAGTCATTAAGCAATTTTTAGGTCAAAACAGTCAAACTAGGTCAACTCTAGGTCAAACTAGTCAAACTAGCTATTTTTAGGTTGTATGAGTCCACCTTTAGGATATTGGATCCATACGCTATGTATCTAGGCTATACTAGCTATATTAGTATATTAAGATACCAACACTATACCGTATCGTAAGATATGTAAAATACTATATATGAAAATACTATATAATACACAAGTATAATATATACTAGTATCCCTAGCTAAACTAATACTAAGTGGATACCTTGGCTTTGAGCCAACATGGTATCACGCTACCTACACTCATCTTGATACACAATACCCAATACCTTTAGTTAACTCTAATACCTAGCAATTACCTTGGTAACATAAGGTAATATTAATTTAACTATCTTATATCCATACCTACCCAATGTAATACTAACATGTGTATCTAATAATACATATCCTCATTCATGCATATAGCTAATATCTATAACCTAAAGTATACTAACACACATAACATATATCAATACACAACTCAACATACCTTAACATTATATATATATATATATATATATATATATATATATATATATATATATATATATAGCTTAAGTAACCAACAACATATTATAACTAGCCTTCTAACTCATCCTCATCATATTGCCGCTACTATACATTGCTGTTGATGCTACGCATTGCTTGCTGCTCCTGCTCCTGCTTCTGCTAATCATTGATGCAAGCAGTGCATGTATCAACTAATACAATTGATAGCCACCACGACCCATACTAACCTCCCCATCAATCCAAGATTAGTCCAATAAGACTCAACCGTCCCACATCAGTGAGCAACATCTACACTAATCCACAAAAAATACTCTATCCAAAATACATCCAACATACCAAAAAAATGCTATAACATAGATAAATAAAAAAATAACTAATATAGGTATACATATATCAATATATATATATATATATATATATATATATATATATATATATATATATATATATATATATATATATATATATATCAACATATATTATATACAAACTAAAGTATAAATATATACAACATCAAATATACTAGGATACAAAACAACAAACACGTGGAATGCATCGCACCCGTATCATACTTAATCTATGATACACTTGTGATACGGCTCCAACACACCACCAAACATATTCCAAAGAACACGAGCAAGTCTATAATCATAAATAGAAGTACTACGAAGAGCTAGCTACTTATTCAAGTGCCCGTGTCAAAATGTGACATGCTCAAACCCCCCGTGTCGGAAGAAACCCCCCAAATCAATCAGTATCGCCAAATTATCATGGTACGGCCTACACATATCCAATTGTAGATATGAAACTAGTCTCATACAATCAAACACATGTCAATTTAGTCTAATTGACCTATTGACAAACACATGATGTGTCAATATCAAAATTCTCCAAAAATTGGCATAAAACACACAATAACTTCCTCCATAGGCTTCCTATGAACCTAATTTCACTTCCTATGGGTAGCCTTAGCACATGGGAGGGTTCCTAATGATTAAACTATAGATTTAGAGTCTAATTAGGAAGAAAAACTGAATTGTACCTATTGAGAGATGGATTTCCAATGTAAGTCTCCAAATGAGTGTCAAGAGCCTTCAACTTATGCTTTCTCCTCCTCCTTGTAGATCCTTGCCTTCTCCTTGTAGATCCTTGCCTCCTTCTTATTCCAATAGCATCCAATAGTGAGTAGAGAAGGAATTAGAAGAGAATTTGGGTAGGATTGGTGTAGGGATGAAGGAATTTGGAAGATAAAAATTCTAGATCTAGAAATGAGATAAATGGATGAAGAGAGAGAGAGAGAGAGAGAGAGAGAGAGAGAGAGAGAGAGAGTATCTCTCCTCCCCCTTGTGGCCGACCTTGTCCCCTTCTCCAAGTCACTATAAAAAGTCTATAATACCCCTTGGGGCTTGTCATGAAGGAAGTAATTAAGGAATGAAGTATCTAATCCAATTGGTCTAACTAATTAAGTCATCCTCCTAATGAATAAGCTTGATTGTTAGGCTCAATATAACTAGAATTAATGTTGGTCCATGAGTATAGTCTAATCTAGTTAGGTCCACTAACACAAGTCCAAAATTAAATATAACATCTAACAATAAATAAATAATACAATAAATAAATATTCAACAAGCACATTGATTAATTAATTATGAAATGAACAAAATATTATTTTCTAGAAAATATGATAGTGACAAATCTACCCTCCTTATAATAATTTCGTCCTCGAAATTCAAAGACAAAACTACCCCAAAAAAATAAACAGAATCAGAAAAGAACATACCTCAAGGTATAAACAAATTTAGGTAACGCTCTCGCATTTTATCCTCCCTCTCCCACCTAGACTCACTCGAAGAGTGATACCTCCATGCAAAGCGTAAGTGTTCAAGCCTTTACGTGTTTTCTATATTATTAGGCATGAAGGAGTAGAGGAGAAGGGAAAGAGCCCACTCACAATGTTTGATTCCGTTAAGCATCATGTCCTGCCGATACGGCCGATCCCTTGAACCCGTGGTCCGATGCAAAGCGCGATCTACTCAACTGGTATGACCGTGCGAGCAGGTCGTGCTCTCCAAATCATCCGACTGATCGGACTAAGGAAGACGGCATTATCGCGCTAATCCAGCTATCTCAGTACTATTCTGAACGAACACCTGATTCCCATCGAACTCCGCTAGCCATCTACACATGAAACCAACTCAATCAATACTTTTTCCCAAAATCCAACAAATTAAATGTAACTGTTTACGGTGATTTTTTAAAAACGAAAGAGATGAAAGTGTATTTCAATGGCGGGGTTTATACGAGACTCGTGCCCTTTGGTTTCACAAACAAACTTGTACAATTTGATCCTATACGAGGATGTGGGAGTACAATTTATTTAATCTGGGTATAAATTTCTATAGGTGTCTGATCTGCGGTCGATCACTTTAGCCCTTGGACTACACGATGTTGAAGAAGTGCCGTGGAAGACAGGATGCAGCTTCGGAGGTTGCAAAGGAGGGTGGATGCGCGATGCTGAAGGTCGTCGCTCCCTATTCCTTGCCTGAGCTCTGTATTCTTCTCTCTCTTTCTATCTCTCCCTCTTGATCTCCGGTTCGATGACCTTGTTCGATTCTTCTTTCGAAGTTTCGACCTCAAGTTTGAAGTTTTCCGACCTTTCCACCTCAAGTTTGAAGTTTTCCGACCTTTCCACCTCAAGTTTGAAGTTTTCCGACCTCTCGACCTTCAAGTCTGAAGTCTTTCCAAGTTTCGACCATGTTCCCCATTGATAGGGGTCTCTATTTATAGAGTTTTGGTGACAGTGACCACTCTGTTGATGTAGCAACCGAGGAGTGGACAGTAGAGCACCCTTTTACACAACGGTTAAAGTAACCAATGCCTGCGTAATAATGACCTTTTGAGTGAGCAAGTGACGCGTGTCCAACTAAGGGGACGAAACGTGTATATCTGCTGCGAAGATCACGGCGTAGAAGCCACGTAGGTAGGTATCCCTTGTGTAGAAGAGGTTGGCGTAGGAGCCAAATGACTGTCACCTTGGCGTAGAAGCCAAATAGGCATAGAAGCCGAACAGGCGTAGAAGCCGAATAGGCATAGGAGCCGAATAGGCGTAGGAGCCGAACAGGCGTAGAAGCCGAATAGTCGTAGAGGCTGAATGGGCATTTGAAGCCGATAGGTCGTAGAGACTGAAATGGGTGTAGAAGCCGAGAGAGCACAAATCCTGAATGGGCGTAGAGGCCGCTGCGTACCGTGCCAGGGTGCTGATGTGGACGTCTTTAGCCGGAATTACGGCTTTTGGAGATATAATCAAATCTTTGACAGAGATTTGCCATCATCCTGTGCATTAAATGCGGAGACGTGCTTTGAGGGGAAACTGTCACCGCTCTGTGCGTTTTGACGGAGGGACGTGCCTTGAGGGGAAACTGTCACCGCTCTGTGCGTTTTGGCGGAGGGACGTGCCTCGAGCCCTGTACGAAGCGCAGCTTTTGACGTGGCAGGTGGTTTGTCTTCTGTGGAGCGTAAGACAGCCCATGTTTGCCTTTGTAAAACAAGGCAGCCCGTTCCCTTGCGCGCGAAAGAGCGGTTTACGTCGGGGGATTTTAGTAAGCGCCGGTTTGGTGATATTTTAACCAAATCCTCTGCATTAAATGCAGAGATCCGCCATCATACTGTGGAGCGTGTCCCGAGGGGTCTGCCACCGTTCCCGACCGTCGTTTGGGTAGCCGTGCAGCACTTTTTGTCAGGAGTCAGAGGTCAGGCTTTACTGTGTGACTGGACAGTTTCTTTTCGGGAATACGAAGCGTTCCTCGTACGCTTTACCGCTGCTCTGAGAGCGGCTGGGTTTTACGCCATGGAGGCGATAAAGAACCCTGTTTTACGCTGGATGGCTCTGAAGGCCTCTGCTTACGCTGCTCTGCATCAAGACGCTGCGTAGAGTTTCCAAGCGTATTTTTCATGCTTCTACAAGACCCCCTTCAAAGCTTTTAAATTCCTCGGAATTTGAAACGCTTTGAATGAAGCATGAACGGCCCCTCGTAACTCGAAACGTTTCTGAATGGAGCGTTGAAACGGTCGATGCTGTCTTTATGGCAGATTTATTGTGGACCGCTGTGATCTCTTTTGCCTATAAAAGGCTGGGGGGTGAACCTGTCTTCACCACATTCCCATTGTCATGCAGAAATGATCGCCGGAGTTCGTCGGGTCGATCTGAGGAAGAAGGAGATCATGTTCTTCCAGCATGTAGGGAGCCGTAAAAGACGGCGTCTTCGAGCAAGTGTCCACTGCAACGATGGATCATGGAAGGACATCTTAGCCTCCTTTGCTCGGGATAATCAGCAACTTTGTATGGTGGTTCTTCCGGGAGAGGGAAAGGATCATATTTCACCATACGGCCGGCAAGCTGTGTATCTTCTCCTGAGATCCTCGCGGACGAGATTAAACAAACTGTAATCTATCATCCCCGATCGAGTTGGGCTTAAAGAAGCCTCAACTGGATCGGCCATGGCGAATGGAGGATCTTCTTGTTCATGACTGTGGTAGTCGATGAACAGTCCTCGAAGAAGAGGAAGATCTTCACCCATGTGAGAACCTGTCAGTACAGCTTCTGGGCGATCTTCAGACGACGAGGGGGGATCTCCTTTGTAGACAGAGTTTCCCTCAGATGTAATCATGAAAAATAGAGAAAAACCCTTGTAGATTGGATTTTCCTCATATGTAATCATGATTTTAGTTTTTTAATAAAATTGCCTTCTTCTCCATATGATCGTCTTGCCATACGTTGCTTGTGAAGTCTGAATATGTGCAGCTTCGACACGTCTGAATCTTTACGCCGACTCTGATAGAAAGAGTATTAGGCCCTGTCCTTTACGCATAGCGAATAGTCCATAGAACGTTGCTGAGCATTTTTGAACATTTTTTTTTAGAACTGCCCCGTTGCTAGGACTGAGGGACGGCGTAGGATTTCTGAACTGTTGCCTCTCTGATGAGCGGAATTTCGTCTTGTTCAGAATTCGTCTTCAAGAATGGTCTCTCGAAACTCCTTTGGAACAGGGTTGAGGTTTTTGGCTGTCAAACTGAGTTGCCACTTTGATAGACGAGATGTTCAGACTGGAATCTGGATGAACCTCCAGTTTTCTTGGACCCGAGAAGAGCAATTTCTCAATGTTTGAACTCTGTATGCTTCGGGTACAGGGGATGCTTTGTGGTCAAAAGCGAGTATCTTCTGTGGGAACTCTTTGCAATTGACCGCTTTGGGGGACTGTTTGGATATGCGAAAAGTCGTGGAGCGGGAAATCATGTCTGTAGCCTCTTGATCGTAAAACACTATCGAGCGTGAAATCGTAGACTTGTGGTTCCTGAGCATGAAGTCGTAGGTTTGTTGCCTCTCGAGCATAGAATGCTACCGAGCACAAAGGCATCCGGGCAAGAAAAACCATAGACTTGTAGCTGTCGAACGTAAAGCCGTTAGATTCGTAGCTGTCGAGCGTAAAAAGCTCCTTTAGCGTAGGACTGTAGATCTGTAGCCTGTGAGCGTAGAACACCATCGAGCGTGAAATCGTAGACCTGTGGTTCCTGAGCGTGAAGTCGTAGGTTTGTTGCCTCTCGAGCATAGAATGCTACCGAGCACAAAGGCATCCGGGCAAGAAAAACCATAGACTCGTAGCTGTCGAACGTAAAGCCGTTAGATTTGTAGCTGTCGAGCGTAGAGAGCTCCTTTAGCGTAGAACTGTTGATTTGTTACTCCTGAAAAGAAAATTTCTTCGAGCGTGAGGTTTGCAGATCTGTTGCTGCTGAGCGTAAACTGAGCTCCACCGAGCATGAGATCGTCGATTTGGTATCTGCTGAGTGTAAAGTCGTAGGTTTGTGGCCTCTCGAGCATAAAAGCTACCGAGCACAAAGGCATCCGGGCGTAAAACTATAGACTTGTAGCTTGCGAGCGTAAAACCGTAGATCCGTTGCTGTCGAGCGTAGAAAGCTCATTTAGCGTAGAACCTGCTGAACCGTCTTGTACGAAAATCCTTTCGAATTCGCTGACTGTCCGTCTTTCGAGGGTAGTGGGCTGACGTAGCATCCAATCATAACCAACTATTAATTGCGAGATTTGGTTAGGGTCTCGAGGGGTTCGTCCGAGGATTCGAGGAGTCGACCCGGACTGTATATATATCCCAAGCTTTTGAGAGAAAAACTTTTTATCTGTCTTCTGCGAAAGAGAGCTTTCGACTGTTTGAGTTTTTCTTCGTTCCTTCCTTGAGCACTTCGAGTCTTCAGAAATGGTGCCGAAACAAACCCCCTCCGCTAAGGGAAAGAGCATAGGTTCTTCTTCTCATTCTTCTGTCCCGGCGAGGGAATCTCCGGTCGGGCAAGGTGAACTTCCCTCTGAGGGGAGCATCCCGCCGACGACTAGCGCACCCGGCTTTAGAGGTAGAACTTTTATGGGATGACACAAACGACGAAAAATCCTTCGCACACGTTGAACGTGACTGCGCTAGGTCGTCTTCTGTGCTGATAGCATCTTTTGAGGAAGATGACGCACGGAGGCGTTTTCATCTTTTATGCCCACATTTCTAATGTGTCAGCGTAAAGACTCCATATTTTCGTAGCTCTGAGCGTAAATAGCTCGGGCTACCGAAAATTGGCGTATTTCATAAAATTTGAATTTTACGTTTGTGGAGGAGACTTCCGGCGTAGAGTGACCAAATTTGTACAATCTTGGCGTAAAGCACAGACTGTCGTTTCTTTGGTCCGTATGTTTGTGCCAGACTTGTAATGACATATCTTCCTTGCATTATCTTGCAGTTGATCTGGGTGAGTCTCCCTTGGCTGAGGTGATGGGCTCCGCTGCCGGGATGCTGCACTCTAACTATCTGGAGGATCTGTCTCATGTGGCATTTCCCATCTCTGGACCCCAGTATCCTGAGGGAAGGGAGTTTCTGCTATCGGCTCAGGGTGAGCGGATACTGCTGAGCATGATCAGTGGCGAGCCCTTGACACATGTAGATGGGGAGCAGTACATAAAGCCGGCCTTCCTCTTCGGGGACATGATTGATAGACAGTCCCAGACGAAGCCCAAGAGGGAGCCCTGGGTTTTCCCTGCCGGGAATTTAGTTTTGTACCTGCCAACGATGCCGAGGGATTATCCGATCTCGGCTTTCTTCCACGCGACGCATCCTAGGAAGATGTCGTGGAAGTTGACTCCTGATCTTCACGGGAAGCCGGGGAAGATCTTTCATCTGAAAGGCGCTGACCAGGGGTCGTTTGTTAGTCGCCCTTCTGGCGTCGTGACGCTGTTCCGGGGACTGCGTCCGGGTAGTGTCCCAAGTGAAGACAGCTCAGTGATCCAGCCGGTCCAATTGCCGACCTTCTGTAATGACTTCATGGGACGAGGTGGGGTGTATCCTAAGGAGAATCCTCGGTGCAATGGGTGGATCGCCCCAACAAACTCTCGATGGACCTGCCTGGTTGACTGGGCCTTGACGCACTTCCGGGGAGAGCTGGAGAGCATTGGGCTATATGCCGCTGTGAGTGCGACGCGTGTCGGATTGCCTCCCAACGCTAACCTGTTCCTGGTACTGATGGAGCGGTACATTCCGCTTACCGGGACCTTCGCCACTCCACTGGGGGAGTTGGGGTTGGCCCTTCATGAGATGGTGGTCGTCTCGAGACTGCCGATGAGGGATACCCCCTATGAAGAGTACGTTCCTACCAACCGGGAATTGGGGGATTTGGACCCTCGGGTGGTGGAAGTATATCAGGAGCTGATGGTCAGTACTTCGCGTGCACCACTTTTTATGACGAGCCCTCTGATTTGGCCCATACCACTAAGTGGATGTCCTACCTCTTCTTCCATCGGGCCAGGGCAGCCAAGTCGGAGAAAGCTTCGGGGGGCAAGAATGAGCCCGTGAACTGCTTGGGCGTCCTCAGTGCCCAGGTCGTCGAGGCTCTTATGGAAGACGCCAAGGCCCCCGACCAGGTTCTTGTTGAGAGGGTTGGAAAGTACCCTGAAGGTACCAAGGCCCATAGTTATTTGAGGCGCTGTCACAGGCCTTTGTCTAAGGAAGCCCAGCTGGCTGGTTTCCTCTCCATATGGCTGCGCCGAGTGGTAGTGCCTGGCATTGCGTCCGCGGATCACATTCATCGGAACATCCTATGGCCTGCAGTGCGTCTGGTGTGTAGGGTAAGACTGGGCTTGCTTCCTGCCATGGTGTGTCGTATACAGGCTGGCCTGAGGGCCATGACTGATGGGTTGCTCGTTGATGAAGCTCGGCGGGAGAGTTTCCCTAGGGTGGAATTACCATACTTGTACTTGATGGGATGGTTAATTCTCCACAATCCCCGGGTGATGTCCCCCGGTTCCGATAGCAGCTCAGGGGGTATATTCCCGTTGAATTACAGAGACTCCTCCTGGAATGTGAATACAGTCTTAGACTGTCGGCTGGTTCTGAATCTCAGCCATGGCTGGAAGATCCTTTGTACTCCCCCTCCTGTGCATCGCAACCAGTCAGGGCTGTGGCTTGAGGATTCAGGTCGAGAGAAGACCGTTCTTTCTTCGGAGGCGTTTAATTGGTTGGTCTGTATTAGACCTTCCCATCTGCTGTATAGGAGCGAAGACCATTGCTTCTTTGAGCCCTACCTGCCTAGTCGGTTCGCCAGGCAGTTCGGGTACGACCAGTTGCATGTGGGCAATATCGTCACCAGCTTCAGGTCCAGGGGTGGACTCATTGATGGAGCTAGAGGGTGGCGATATTTTATCATGGGTTGTACGGGGGTAATTTTTATCGTGTCGGTCGTTACAACCTCCACGGAGCTGCGCATCCTTCACTCCTACGCCCAGTTTTATGTGGCGGTTAACACTTTCCACCGCGATTTCGACATACGTGGGAGCTTCAGGGTGCCTTTTGCCAAGCCTGGGGGAAGGGTCGAAGTCCCCTCGGTTTCTTCTGACGAGGGTGAGGAATCTGGTACTCCGGATGAGCCTCTGGTGTCGTTGCCGAGGTGTGTAGTGCCTCTGCCGACGGGGGCTCTGGTAGTCTCTTCTGGGAAGCGACGGACTTCTGCTCCGAAGGAAGCTTCCCTTCGTAAGAGGAGGAAGGAGACGGTTGCTCGTCCTCTCTGCATTCCTGGTGTTGAGGCTCCCGGGAATGAGCCGGCCTCTCCCCGTATCAGGGAAGATTCTTTGGCTAGAGGTTCCTCGCCTTTTAGAGAGGGACCTTCTACAGTTCCGGCTGGAGGTGCCGGGGAGTCCTCGCTGGAGGCTGCTGTCCCTGCCGCTGCTCCAAGCAGCGGAGAGGGATTGCCTGCGTAGCCCCAACAGATGGGAGAACCTTCCCTGAGGTCAGCTGTGGGCGAAGTTACTTCTGTGTTAGCGAGCGCGCTTAGCGAGACTTCAGCCGAAGAACCTCGACCGGGTCTTGGTGAGGGCTTGACGGGACTCTTTGGCGATATCGATCGGCCCACCTCCTTCTCCAGGTATGACAGTCCGTATCGCGTCATTAAGGCGTGGTTTAGCTACATCGGCTGCAGACGCGTCATACATGCCGTTGGCTCCGGGTAAATGTCGTTTTTTTATGTCTTCTCTTAGGAAGATCACCATTGTGTTGACATTTGCTTTCTTGTCCCCTTTTCAGGGTATGACGTCCACGGGGAGTATGGCGTTGAAGCGCCTTCCGGCTCTGCTCTGGCTCCTTGCGATGACGTGGAGGCGTCTGATTCTGAGGCAGAAGTGCCTTCGGGGGCTAGCTCGCCCGGAGAGGTTTTGTCGTCTCAAGGGGAGGACGAACCTGTCATCGTGACCTCGCCTGTCGCGAGTATGCCGATGACTGCGATTGTCGCCATCGCACCTTCTTCGGCCATGCCACCTGTTGAGGCGGCGGTGGCTACCTCGTCTGCAATTGTGGCCACTCCGGGCGCTCAGTCGGGTCTAGTCGCGTTGATCGAGCAGCATACCAGCCTCGTCTACACTAGCTTAAAAATGATGATACCAATGGTGTTGGCGAAGAACCTTGACTTCGAGCTCCTGAAGAAGACTTCTCAGCTTTCGATCGAGGTTGTCAGGGGGCTTGGCAATCCTGGAGTAGCTGATGCTCTGGAGGCGGTGGTTAATGGTTTAGAGCAACCCATTAACGAATACTTGCAGCGGAATGAGGGCAGCCTTGATGCTGATGTCCAGGCTCGATACGACCTCATGACTGAGCGACTCACTACAAAGCTTGAAAGCCTAGACAACTCTATCCAAACGCATAAGCTGGAGATGGATAGGAGAAGAGCTGTTGTGGAAGAAGCCCTTGCCGTTGAGATGCAGTGTCGATCCGAGCATGAAGGGAATGCGGTGAGGGCCTCCAAGCTGAGGGAAAAACTTGCTCGAGCAGAGGAGTGGGCTTCCCAGTCGTTGGCAGGTTTGGAGGTAGCGACTAGTCGACTGAGCGAAGCGCGACAGGATCTGGACCGTACGGAAGCTGCCCGTGCGGGCTGTCTTCGGGCAAGGGCTAATCTGACCCTTACGCATACCCCGGAGGCACGGCTGGAGCAGGCTCGCGCCGATGCCTTGGCCCTTAGGAATGAGAGGATAGCTGCACTGGAGCGGCAGATTCATGGTCTGATTACTCCGCCATCTTGATGTATCCCTTCCTATGTAATTCCGCCTTCTTCTGGAATGAATAACAGCGACTCTTTTCTGACTGTTGTGGACCCGTCATTTCGGAATGTAAATGACAGTTTTTAGGCGAGAGTGATATCAGAGGTAGTATGATAATTCTCGATAAACTTCTCTAGCAGGATATATCTATTCAGAGGTCGTACAGACATGATAGGATATGACCTAACTAGTTTCTTTTTGGGAGTAGTTTTGTCAGAATTGAGATTCTTGCTATATTCCGCCTGAGCAGGGGGGTTAAGCGTAGTATCTTTTCAGGAATTTGCCGTTGATGGGAGCCATTAATAGGTCTCCGTTGGGCTGGGCTATCCTGTAGGTGCCGTTTGAGAACGTTGTCTCGATCACATAAGGGCCTTCCCATTTGGGCTGGAATTTGCCTTTACTTCTGTGAGTTAGGATCATCGGCCTTCTCACGGCTAGAACTAGCTCGCCGACCTTGAACACCCTTTCCTTTACTTTATGGTTGAAAGTCCTGGAAATGCGTGCTTGGTAGAGCGCGATGCGCTGTTGAGCTTGGAGGCGTTTCTCGTCTAATCCTTCTAGCTCTTGGAGCCTTAACAGGTCATTCTTTTCTCGAGTTAGCTCATTGGTCACGGCTATTCGGAGCGACGGGATCTGGACTTCAACGGGGAGGACTGCTTCGCTCCCGTAAACCAGCGAGAATGGGGTGCAGCCTGTCGGTATCCGTACTGTCGTGCGGTATGCCCAGAGACATTCGCCCAGCTTTTCGTGTCAATCCCTTTTGTTTGAAGAGACGAATTTCTTTAAGAGTTTGATAATGGTTTTGTTGAAAGCTTCCGCCAAACCATTAGCAGCTGGATAGTACACCGTAGAGGCAATGTTGTGTATCCGGTTTTTATCGCAAAACCGATAAAACGCTTGGCTGATGAACTGGGGCCCATTGTCGTGGATTACCCTCCGGGGTATCCCGAAGCGATAGATGACGTGATGCTTGATGAAGCTGATTACGTTGGATGCCTTTACCTCAGCGAGAGGGATTGCTTTGGCCCATTTGGAAAAGTAGTCCGTGATGGCCAGTATAAACTGGTGACCCCCGGAAGAGGACGGGTGAATAGGACCGATGATATCCATCCCCCATGCTTCGAAAGGCCAGGATGCGACCGTAGGGTGTAGATGTTCTGACGGTTGATGTATGAAGTCTGCATGAACCTGACAGGCTCTGCAATGCCTTGCATACCGTATCGCGTCTGCGATCATAGTAGGCCAGTAATAGCCCATCCTCCTGATGCGGTCTTGTAGCTTAGGTCCGGGTTGATGCCCTCCGCATACGCCGTCGTGAGCTTCACGGATAATCTGCTGTGCCTCGGCGCCAGCGAGACACCTTAACAGCAGTCCTTCGTAGGTCCGGCGATACAGGTATTGTGAAGATACATCGAAGTAGAAGCGTAACGATCGTCTCTTGACGGATACTGCTTCTTTGGGGTCCTCTGGCAAGATTCCGTATGCCACGAAATCTACGAAGGGACTTGTCCAATCCCTTGTAGGAGGATCGGTGTTTACAGCGTAGCTGCGTTCTAGGTGACAGCTGTTCTTCACACAGAATAAATCTCTGTTAAGAAGTATTACCGAATCCTGTCTTCTTACGGGAGTAGCTAAATCCGCAGCTAGACTAGCTAGGGCATCAGCTTCCAGATTCTGGGATCGAGGTACATGCTCTAGGAAGAACTCCTTGAATGTCATGGCTATCTCGACCGTCGCTTTGTGATAGGGGATGAGGTCTGGATTCTGGACTTCATATATTCCCCTGACTTGATTGACGATAAGCAAAGAATCACCGAAAGCTTCCAGGGATTCTACCCCCAGCTCTTTAGCGACTTGGAGCCCGATTAGCAGAGCGTTGTATTCTGCCACATTGTTGGAGCAGGGCTCGCTAAGAGAATATACTCGATAGATGACGAGCTGATCCGGAGTAACTAGGACGACTCCTACTCCTGAAATGACGTTTCCCTTAGGACCGACTCTGGAGGCGCCATCTAAGAATAGTCGCCATACGTCACTTTCTCTTGCGAAATTACATTCCGTAACTTCATCGGGGATGTCTTCGTACAGTTTGGAGGTCTCCGGGATTGGATGAGCTGCTAGAAAGTCGGCCAGTGCTTGGCCTTTGATGGACTTCTGTGGGACGTAGACCATGTCATATGGCGTCAGCAGCATCGCCCAAGTTGCGAGTCGGAAGTTAAGGGCACTTGGCTTGCTCATCAGCACCCGGAGAGGGTTGATCCTGGAGATGATATGAATAGTCTGGCCGGTGACATAGTGTCGCGTCTTCTGGACAGCGAACATCAGAGCCAAGCATTCCTTCTCCACTGGGTTGTACCGGTGTTCGGCCCCGACCATCATTCTGCTGAGGTAGTAGATAGCCTGTTCATGACCCGCATCATTTTTCTGCGCGAGAAGAGCTCCCAGTGAGTGATCCATGGCTCGAACGTACAGTAAGAATGGTTTTCCCATGACGGGAGGCACCAGAACTGGCGGGTTGGTCAGGTAGCGCTTGATATCCCCGAACGCTTGCTGACAGGTTTCGTCCCATATGAAGGACACGCCTTTTTTTATGAGATGAGAGAAGGGCTGACATCTCCCC
The DNA here is from genome assembly GCA_036927795.1 of Iris macrosiphon. Classification (NCBI taxonomy): domain Eukaryota; kingdom Viridiplantae; phylum Streptophyta; class Magnoliopsida; order Asparagales; family Iridaceae; genus Iris; species Iris macrosiphon. Next base: position 21,270,403 of record JAYESA010000010.1, read on the forward strand.
GAGAGGTTGGATATGAATCGCCGGATATAAGCCAGACGTCCTTGAAATCCCCTGAGTTCCCTCAGATTACGGGGCGGTCGCATCTCCACGATTGCCTGGACTTTGTCAGGGTCTACTTGGATGCCTTTGGCGGTAATGACAAATCCCAAGAATTTGCTACTGGATACACCCAGAAAGGATTTTGTAGTGTTCATCTTGAGTTGATACTGGCGTATTAACTCGAATACCGTCCTCAGGTCTCGAATGTGATCACCTTTGAGGCGGCTTTTGACAGCTATGTCGTCCACGTAATATTCCACTGTTTTGCGTAACTGCTCACAGAATATGTTACTCATAGCCTGTTGGTATGTAGCCCCGGCATTCTTTAATCCGAAGGGCATGACCGTATAGCAATATACCCCCAGTGGTGTCCGGAAGGCAGTGTGCTTTTCATCTTCCGGATGCATCTTGATCTGATTGTATCCCGAGAACCCGTCCATAAAAGATATACGCTCGAAGCCGCAGGTATTGTCGATCATGATGTCCGTGATGGGAAGGGGGAATTCATCTTTGGGGCAGGCCGCATTCAGATCTCGGTAGTCGATGCAGATACGTACCTTCCTATTTTTCTTCATGACTGGGACAACGTTGGCGACCCAGTCGGGATGCTGTTCTTCCCGGATGAAACCGCAGGTTATCAACTTCTTGACTTCATCCTCGATGGCGTCCATCATATCTGGGCGGAACCGACGTTGGTGTTGCTTTACCGGCTTCGAATCGGTCGAAATATTGAGCTTGTGAGTAGCTACCCTCGGGTTTAGGCCTGGCATGTCCTCATAACCCCATGCAAAGACGTCGACATATTCCTTTATCAGCTGTATGATCTTTTCCTTTTCAGCTGGGGGAAGATTGTTGCTGACAAATATCGGCTTTGGTGAGAGCTCATCCCCAACGTTGACTTGGATAACTTCGTCCTTGGTGGGAGGTTCTCTCTGCTCGAAGCAGAATTCCCACTGTGTATCCATTTGTTGAGCCCAGGGGTCGTTCTCGAACGGCTCCGTATCCTGTTCCTCGATTTCTGAGGGATTTGTCATCACCATATTCACTGATCGTGTGAGTTTGAGAGCATCAGGTGAGTCGGAGGACGACGAGCTGCTCTGGGAAGATGGAAAGGGGTCCTCATCTGGCTTGGAAGTTGCGAGGGAGGTGGCATACCCCAACCCGAGACGAGTCTGTCGATAGCGGGGGTTGCCGCGCGGCGGCGTTCGTCTGCCTTTTCCGTAGTTGAGGCCTGGCTTCCGCTTCAAGTCGTAGCCCATGTTTTGCATGATCCTTAGCGCTTGCGGGCTGTATCGGTGGATCTGCATTTTCTCGGTATCGTCATTGAAAGGATCTTCCTGGACAGTCGGTCGATTTCGCATGCGACCAAAGATTATTGAACGCTGACTGCTGCAGGTAGGCGGGACAATGAAGATAGAATCCTCATGTGGCCCATATGCTGTGACGACGTTGGATGGTGATGTTACTTCCCAGACATACGGACGGTAGGAGTTTATAGCTTCTAAGAACTTTTGAGCCATTGGTTCCACCTCGTCATGTGGAGTGGGTTCATGTTTCGGAATTTGAGTACCGATGTACCGGAAAAAAGGATGTTTATTATCATCTGGAACTCCGTTCCTGGTGGCATTTACATCAGTCGGCTGCTGGTTGCGCCGAAGGTTGATGACTATGGGTGGAGGCTTCCGGTTCAAAGTGATTACTAAAGGATCACCCCCTTCTCCTGACTTGGTCTTTCTCAGGTGGACAGCCATAGGCTCTATGGCTTTTGGACGAGCGGTTCGTCCTTTCACTCTGATTGACAGTGGTAGTGTGGCAGAGGGATCTTCGAGCTCCTGGTGGGATTCCTTCTTCGCCACTCCTGGCACTTCTTCCGTGTGGTCATGGGAATACAACACGGCATCGGAATAGTAGGATTCTACTCCTTTAAACGGATTTAGGTCAGCCACCTCCGTTTGTACGGTTCCTTGTGCGTCTACATACTTAAGGCATTGATGTAGGGTTGAAGAAACGATGTTGTGGTCGTGGATCCATGGTCTTCCCAGCAAAATGTTGTAGGATACCTCTGAATCGATCACGTAACACGTGGCCACTGATCTGAGGTTGCCGATCTGGACTCTCAAGCGAATCTTCCCTAATGGTTTACTTCTTCCGCCGTTGAAACCCACGATTGTAGTGGTAGTGTAAGCCAGTTCGCTGGTAGGAATTCTCAGTGGCCTGAGGAGACTGTGAGGGATGATGCTGATCGATGATCCCGGATCTATGTGAATTCGGTCGACCTCCATGGAACCAACGTACCCGGTGTAATAGAGGGGCCTGTCATGTCTATTATATTTTAATAGCATGTCGTCTTGAGTGAAAGTGATATTTGGGACCACCTCCATCACGCTGTGGCATTGAGGACATGCCACGGGTTCCTCGTTGGGGTACTTGAGCTGGGTCAAGTATACTTCCGCCTGCATCAGTGCTTCACTCAGGGCTAGACGAGTGTCTGGGGAGAGCCTGAGTAGCTCGAAGATGGACAACCTGGCTGGCGTATTGGCCAGTTGGGCCAGGATGTCAAATTTGTACGGCTTCTCTAAACCTTTGCTCGGAATGTTTTTCACAGGTTTGTCGAAGCGTACTTCTTTCTGCTTTCCTTTTTTTGCCGGAGTAGGTTTCGCAGAGCTGATGCTTGGCACGACGGGACCTTGCTCTGACGGTTTGGTAGCTGGAGCGTCAGCCGGCGCACCTTCCTGATTTGCTCCGTCGTTGTTGAGGTAGGCCCTCCCTGAACGGGTTGTGATAAGTACCTCGTCTTCGTCTGATGTAGAAGAAGTTGTGACCATGTAGCATGATCTGTATTTGGGATTCTTCTTGGGGGTAGCCCGGGTTGCCTTGGTCTCTTCCTCGAGATCTGACACCAAATCTCGGTGAACCCACATAATCTCGCCCCGCCGGGTAGTTAGGGGCACCAGGTTGTGATCTTGACCCCTAGCAGGGGGAAGGTTAACGATGCTCATCGTTGCCCGGGAGATAGGTGTAACACCGTTAGGGACCTTTTGGGGAGGCAGATTGCCAAACTGCAGGGAGATCATGTTGGCCGTGACCGTTTTCTCGGTGTTGTGCAGAGTGATGGCCTTAGCATCGATCAACCCCTGGATCTTCCTTTTTAGTACATAGCACGCCTTTGTCGGGTGGTGTACGTATCTGTGGAAGACGCAGTATTTTGGGTCGTCAGTATTGCCGACCTCCTGGGGCCGCCTTAGTTCTGGGAGGGTGATCTTGCCACTTTTGATGAGGCATTCGAAGATACTTGGGATATCGTCATCGTTGAAAGAGTAGACTTCGACGAGCCTAGGAGTCCCAGGTTTTGCTTGGGTGGTCGCCGCAACCTTTGGCCTGGCCGTGTTGATTGCCAGGGCTTCCTTCCCTTTGGGACCACGATGATGGTCGCTGCCAGGGGATAACCTCTTACCTCTGTCAGAGGCGGAGATCATGATGCCATTGTTGCGCGCCTTGCGACTGTTGTCTTCGGCGGCTACTACCGAGATGATGAACGAGGGCCAATCATGGAACTGATATGGTCCTGTGAACACCGAGACCACGGGAAGGAGGTTCTTCCTGCAAATGTCCACCAATGCTGAGTCTGGAACTCCTGGAGGCATCTGTAAGGTAGCCTGACGAAAGCGTTCGATGAAGATGCGAACGTCTTCCTTTTCCTTCTGCTTGACTTCGATGAGAGAGGACATAGACATGTCCATTCCTTCCTCGTAAAATCGTGTGAAGAATAGGGCTTTGAAATCCTCGAAGGAAGTAATGCAGTTGTCCGCCAAGCTACGGTACCACTGATAGGCTACTCCTGAGAGGCAGCCTTTGAACACCCGAGTGAGGAGGGCATCGTTCCCTTGTAGCAGCACCGTCATCATACTGAAATAGTTTATGTATTGGCTTGGTGATGTTTTTCCCTCGAACAGAGCCATCGCCTGAGGTTTGTATTTTGGAGGGAAAGGGACCTCTTCCCAGATAGCTGGGTAGGGCTGGTTGATTCCCAGTTTCTTGAGCTGATCTTTGTGCTTTAAGGCGTCGAACTGGGCTTTCAACTCTCGCACTGCCTGCATCGGATTCTCAGTCGGAAGCGGGGCTACGGAGTGGGGCGGAGGTAGTTGCATTGTAGCTCCAGCGGGAGGTAGAGCGTTCTCCAGGTGAGGAAGCGGAGGAACTGTCGACTCTTGATCCAGTGTAGGCTCTTGGCTGGGGTTGGATGGTGGTGAGTCCAACCCCACGCGTATCTGGGTCGGCGGGATTGACGCTTGAGCCATGGCGGTTGCGTGCTGAGTTACCATCATCTGGTGCATATTTTCCATTACGGATTGCATTTGTTTCAGAGATGTCTCCAGCATAGTGATGCGTTGTCCCGCAATCCTTGACGGCGAAGCCTCTTCGCGCTCATCTTCAACGGCGTAAGCTCCCATTTCCCTGGGGGTGATTGAGGGATTAGTATAGGTCATTGTAGAAGTCGACTTGATACTTTCTGCCTCTGATTCGGGAATTTGGCGACCCCCGGTGTCGGAATCAGAAGATGACGCCACTGGTTGTTGTGACCTTGCGCGAGTGTTTTGGAACACCCCGGCTTTAACGTCTCTGAAGGGCTTAGTAGACCTCCTTCGGCTCGGAAGCCTAGGCGGATGATGCCTCAAGCTTGACCCCTCTCCAGGCACGTGTGAAGCCATGTTTACAGACGCATGCGCGGGTTCCTCTTCCTGGAAAGACAGCGAGTAGCCCAATCGGTCGAAAACCGACCGTTTTGCTTTGGAGCAGCATCAATTAATCACAACTTGATGATTATTACAATAGTGTCCGCTAGGAGGCGTAATAGGCATGTTGGAAGGTCTCCTTTCTTTACGTCTTCGGATCAGATATTTGCGCAGGTCAGGAGGGTTTCTTTCCGCCGTCCGAGTTTGCTTTACGCCGAGGGACTGTGCTTTGCGTAATCTGGGGACTCGCCCAGTCTGGCGTAAGGCTGGAGAGGCCCTTAGTCGGCCATTGGCTTTTCGCGTAATCCGGAGGGTAGGCAGATCATTTTCTTGCCGGCGTGAAGGCCGAGTAGTCGAGTATTCTCCTGCTTGCTCCCTCTTGTGGAGATCACTGCGCTCATCTGGTTCATTGTAGAGGTCAGATGTCGTCTTACGCGTGGAGTGTGATCTGTACTTCTGATTTGGCGTTGAGGCACCATCAGAGGTTTTGTCTGTACCGTGCGCAGCGGGAGACTGATTTCTGCGTGTATAGCACAGTGGATACTTCTGGGTTAGCGCTGAGGCTTTGACAGAAGCTTTGTCTGTACCGCGCGTAGCGGAAGACTGATTTCTGCGCGTGTAGCGCAGTGGATACTCTTGGGTTAGCGCTGAGGCTTTGCCAGAAGCTTTGTCTGTACCGCGCGTAGCGGAAGACTGATTTCTGCGCATGTAGCGCAGTGGATACTCTTGGGTTAGCGCTGAGGCTTTACCAGGAGTTTTGTCTGTACCGCGCGTAGCGGGAGACTGAATTTTACGTGCGGGGCACGGAGGGAGCGATGCTACCACCTCATTGGTCGGAGAGATCGGAGAGATCGGAGAGTCCACAGGAACAGGGGAGGATGTCGTGGGCATCCAGACTTTGCGTAGCTTCCTGTTGTCTTGGACGGAGAGAGAGTGAGAGCTACCCCCAGCCCGAAGCATGTCTTCGTAGGCAGACTGGTCGAAATGAACGACCAGTATCTTCTTCACGGTTCCTACAGATACCGCATCGTGTTGAGCAATTACTTCCTCGTCAGAAGAGAAAGATGTCCCCAGCAGAGTCGCCATCTTGTTTGCGGTGATTTTTTAAAAACGAAAGAGATGAAAGTGTATTTCAATGGCGGGGTTTATACGAGACCCGTGCCCTTTGGTTTCACAAACAAACTTGTACAATTTGATCCTATACGAGAATGTGAGAGTACAATTTATTTAATCTGGGTATAAATTGCTATAGGTGTCTGATCTGCCATCGATCACTTTAGCCCTTGGACTACACGATGTTGAAGAAGTGCCGTGGAAGACAGGATGCAGCTTCGGAGGTTGCAAAGGAGGGTGGATGCGCGATGCTGAAGGTCGTCGCTCCCTATTCCTTGCCTGAGCTCTGTATTCTTCTCTCTCTCTCTATCTCTCCCTCTTGATCTCCGGTTCGATGACCTTGTTCGATTCTTCTTTCGAAGTTTCGACCTCAAGTTTGAAGTTTTTCGACCTTTCCACCTCAAATTTGAAGTTTTCCGACCTCTCGACCTTCAAGTCTGAAGTCTTTCCAAGTTTCGACCCTGTTCTCCATTGATAGGGGTCTCTATTTATAGAGTTTTGGTGACAGTGACCACTCTGTTGGTGTAGCAACCGAGGAGTGGACAGTAGAGCACCCTTTTACACAACGGTTAAAGTAACCAATGCCTGCGTAATAATGACCTTTTGAGTGAGCAAGTGACGCACGTCCAACTAAGGGGACGAAACGCGTATATCTGCTGCAAAGATCACGGCGTAGAAGCCACGTAGGTAGGTATCCCTTGTGTAGAAGAGGTTGGCGTAGGAGCCAAATGACTGTCACCTTGGCGTAGAAGCCAAATAGGCATAGAAGCCGAACAGGCGTAGAAGCCGAATAGGCATAGGAGCCGAATAGGCGTAGGAGCCGAACAGGCGTAGAAGCCGAATAGTTGTAGAGGCTGAATGGGCATTTGAAGCCGATAGGTCGTAGAGACTGAAATGGGTGTAGAAGCCGAGAGAGCACAAATCCTGAATGAGCGTAGAGGCCGCTGTGTACCGTGCCAGGGTGCTGATGTGGACGTCTTTAGCTGGAATTACGGCTTTTGGAGATATAATCAAATCTTTGACAGAGATTTCCATCATCCTGTGCATTAAATACGGAGACGTGCTTTGAGGGGAAACTGTCACCGCTCTGTGCGTTTTGACGGAGGGACGTGCCTTGAGGGGAAACTGTTACCGCTCTGTGCGTTTTGGCGGAGGGACGTGCCTCGAGCCCTGTACGAAGCACAGCTTTTGACGTGACAGGCGATTTGTCTTCTGTGGAGCGTAAGACAGCCCATGTTTGCCTTTGTAAAACAAGCCATCCCGTTCCCTTGCGCGCGAAAGAGCGGTTTATGTCGAGGGATTTTAGTAAGCACCGGTTTGGTGATATTTTAACCAAATCCTCTGCATTAAATGCAGAGATCCGCCATCATACTGTGGAGCGCGTCCCGAGGGGTCTGCCATCGTTCCCGGCCGTCTTTTGGGTAGCCGTGCAGCACTTTTTGTCAGGAGTCAGAGGTCAGGTTTTACTGCGTGACTGGACAGTTTCTTTTCGGGAATACGAAGCGTTCCTCGTACGCTTTACCGCTGCTCTGAGAGCGGCTGGGTTTTACGCCATGGAGGCAATGAAGAACCCTGTTTTACGCTGGATGGCTCTGAAGGCCTCTGCTTACGCTGCTCTGCATCAAGACGCTGCGTAGAGTTTCCAAGCGTATTTTTCATGCTTCTACAGTAACCAGCTATTGTTTTATTCAATTCGACTCAGCATAACGCACCGTGCGGTTGCGGGGCATTACATAATATACCACTTAGAAATTAGGTTCGTCCACGAACCGTGCTGGTACTCATTTTTATCACATGCCGCTAATCCAATCCATAACTCTGCTCTATGCAACCCATATTATCCTGACTCAGCATCTCGCTCTGCTGAACGCTCGTACAAATACCATATTCCCACATCCTCCTTACAGCTCAATACGAATTCCTCGTATCGCTTAGTTTTGGATCGTACACATATTTAAGGCGTCCCTAAAATACATGCATTTCAGCCGAGCTTTGCGATAGATAATTTGGACAATTTATAAGGGTATCTTTATGTCCGAGGCATGCATTTGCTTTACTCCCAATTGAACCAATCCTGATTTCCATTCCAACATATTCGCTTGAGCACTATTCTCAAATATGATAATTTCCCATCGACTCAATCAGTTCGTGTTCCAACTCAATCCATCCAACTATTTCCGAATCCGTACTAGCAACATCTCAAAATATATCTCATGTACCGAACGATCATCTCAACTGATACTACCCCAACTAGGCGACTTACCCAAATATCAAACTTTGCTCTTATCAGCTCAACCAAACACCTTTTCCTGCCATCTCAATTCCAATACCTCACTGGGTGAACATCTATATTGAGGTTCGTGTGATCCACGAAGATCTCGCCGCCACGCCAAAGGGATAATGTCGCCACGATTTCAACGTGGACACCCTCGCTACAATTCCTAGGTTGCTCATGGAATAGTTCTTCGCGCTGCTTCTACTGCCTCGAAGCACAGGATATCACCTTTGCCTTCCGAACGAGCACGCTTCTCAGACTAAGTTCCGATGCATCTTATAAATCTGAGGCATGTCTGTCCCTTCCAGTATTCGTAAAGATTTGATCTGAACGAGCTGCTGCTTTAACTTCACGAGCTAGTTTCACAGTCGTCAATTCATATAAATGCTATTTTCTTCCGAGGCACGATGAGTCAGAGGCGATGCCATCTACATAAATCTACAACTCCGAATCTCATCAGTTGACTTAGGCTATTTCTACCATCGCTCCGATCTTCCGGTTCCATCTTCAGCTGAAGGCTATCCCAAGGATCTCTCAATCCAACACTCAGTCACTAGGCCAATCTCCAACATACTACTCACATCTGCCCTTGACGCATCCCCAAATATGCCACCGCAAGGGTCATTCTATGGGTCTGCAATATTCATCTCCGATTTGACGGTCAAGTCGCTAGGGTTAGCTGTCCCGAAGCTACGCTTGATAATTGTAAGTCATCACGATGGACAGTTACTACGAACCATGCTATATCTCATCTGCAAATCTGAGCCATAATCCAACCATTCCATCCGAACGAACTTCCGAATCTGAGCACTTCATGCACTACCTCTGTTGATCTGTCAACCAATGGCCGCTTAACCACCTAGAGTCTTGCTATCTATCCAAGCCATAATTCGAGAACTGCGCTCGCTGAAACTGTCTTCCATCAATCCGTCGTTCTGCCCTGAATCCATCAAATTTTCTGAACTGCCATGTTCGACTTCTCGTACTACCACTTGCAGTTATTCCTGAAACCAAAGACTTGCTCAAATTTCTTATCCATTTGTTGCGTTCCACAATGCACGTCCAACTTGCTCGAGCAACACAGTGATTGCTCCGACGTTGCTCCCTCGTTTAGCTATCTTCAAAAGTCTGTCCGCCATAATTTCTACCTCGTTTTAAATCCTTAGCCAAATCTCGATTTCTATGTTTTCGATTAGTCCATATACCCTCAATAATTCGTGCATCGGTTCCAACATAAATCTTAAGTCCGTATTGCCTTCAGTTATTGTCTCAATCCGTTCACATCTTTCGGAGAATACGTCTACCATCGTTGCACCATTTTGTCCAAAATTCCACTTTCGCTAAACCTGAGTCTACTTCTCGAACAGCAACATCCAAAATCCTTCAAGCCCATTCAAATCCATCGTATTGCCCCTCCAAGTCAGATCATGTTTCATTACTCAACCAATAGCTCGAACGTGTTGCCCAAAATTGTAGTCCGTGCTCGCTATCCTTCGATTAACCCATCGCTTCGCTCAAGCGTATCCCTACTGTTTGTTCCTTATGCTCAACTCTCTCTGCATCCAAGAATGCTCCACCGAACTCTCCAAATCTTGCAAGCAAAATCCGATATTCAGCTTTCCATCTGATCGATCCAACTTGTTTCTAATACTTGGTCCTGCCTAAATCCTTTAAATTTTAATCACTCTTTTCCATTGCTTGTTCCGATCTCGTCCATCACCCAAGTCCAACGATACTTCCATTTGCACAAGTCTGTTCTCGATATGCTCAACTCAATATTCGTTTACTCCATTTTTATTCTTCCCAACTCAGCCGATGTGCACCAACCAACTTATATTCCTGTTACCCGAGTCCGTTCAGGCAATTTCTATTGATGTCTATCCAAAATACTTCAATGCCTTGCTCACTATGTGGTATTCCATATACCACTCCGAATCAAGTTACTACTCGCATCACAGTTCCTTTGCACTAATTCGATATTCGTTCATACCATCCCTTATGCGTGACCCTGCCATTCCCAACTGTTTGACACAAAACTCAGCCAATGCCTAAATTATCCAACTATTTCCATCAATCTCACTATGCAACTTGTGCTATGTTCCATTCTCAATGCTTCCAGTTATACTCAAATCATCTGATACTTTTGCTACACGAGCAACCCGTGCAACGATCTCTTCCAAGTAGTCCAACCCAATACCCAATTGTTTCTTATATTTGTTGTATGAGCAACTCGTGCAACACTATCCTGATATTTCCATTACAAACTCAAACCTGCTCAACCAATGCGCCACACGATCAACTCGTGCAATGCTCTCTGTGATAAACCCAGCCAAAATTCAAATATCGTCCAATAATTTCGCTACACGAGTAACTCGTGCAACGATCCATTCTCATCCAATGCTTCTACTCACAACATGCCACATAACCAATCTCATCTGTCAACCAACTGATCAACTGATGCAACCAGAAACTCCTCGAACGACAAGCCAAGCAGCGACACCCTCTCAACTTGCTGTACAAATGCAACAACGCCACCCAACTTGTTGCACGAATACAACAACGCCTAACGATGCTAAGCGATCTAACAAAAACCAACAAAAGCAACGCAACCGAGAACAACATGCAGCCATAACCAGCAATATATAGACTTATTGCATGAAACATCCAATGCGACACCGAGTAGAGCCAAGAGCTAAATGACACGCGGAAGCTATATAGAGTTTGTGATAAAGCGAAGGACCAAGTCCGAGAAAATGACCCAGGCGCTCTGATACTAATATGTCACGCCCCAATAGTCTCCGCTGAACGTGAATCACCACGTTGCAGCTCTCCCGCAGGACAATCGTTCTCATCGGGACAATCGTTCTCATCCCCAAATTCCCGATGTTCCCAATGCCTCAATGTATCATTCCAACTGTCCAAGCATAATCTCAATCATTTCTCAAACTGCCCCAAATATATAATCCAACTCTAGCTCCAACTATCCAATGTGAAAACCAATTAAAGCCACAAACCTATCCAAGCAAACGATGTACACTCTATGCACGCCTCAGTATAGTGATTCCCAAGTTCCAGTCCAAGTATTCAAGCCTTTACGTATTTTCCATATTATTAGGCATGAAGGAGTAGAGGAGAAGGGAAAGAGCCCACTTATAATGTTTGATTCTGTTAAGCATCCTGTTCTGCCGATACGGCCGATCCCTTGAACCCGTGGTCCGATGCAAAGCGCGATCTACTCAACTGGTATGACCGTGCGAGCAGGCCGTACTCTCCAAATCATCCGACCGATCGGACTAAGGAAGACGGCATTATCGCTCCAATCCAGCTCTCTCAGTACTGCTCTGAACGAACACCTGATTTCCATCGAACTCCGCTAGCCATCTGCACATGAAACTAACTCAATCAATACTTATTCCCAAAATCCAACAAATCAAATGTAACCAGCTATTATTTTATTCAATCCGACTCAGCGTAATGCACCGTACAGTTGTGGGGCGTTACAGTATTCATCAATGATATCCTGGTGTATTCTTGTAATGAAGAGGAGCATGAAGAATAACTCAGGATAGTTCTGTAAACTTTGAGGGAGCATCAGTTATATGGAAAGCTTAGTAAGTATGAGTTTTGGCTGGATCGTATATCCTTTCTTGGACACATTATTTCTGGAGCATGATTGTCAGTTGATCCCAAAAAGATAAAGGCAGTAGAGAATTGGCCAATCCCAAAGACGGTAGCAGAAGTGCATAGTTTCCTGGGCTTGGCAGGATACTACAGAAGATTTGTGTCAGATTTTGCTAAGATGTCAGCACCTTTGACTCGGTTGACAAGCAAGAAAGTTAAATTTGTGTGGTCAGCGGAATATCAGATAGCCTTTGAAGAGTTGAAGAAGAAGTTAATCTCTGCCCCAATCCTTACTCTTCCAGCAGGCTCCGGAGATTCACAATGTACTGTGATACATGTGGAAAAGGACTTTGATGTGTTTTGATGCAACAAGGGAGAGTAATAGCATATGCTTCTCGACAGCTCAGAGATCACAAGAAGAACTATCCAACTCATAATTTGGAGCTTGCAGTAGTAGTGTTTGCACTTAAGCTTTGGAGGCACTACTTATATGGTAATCGAGTAAAAATATTCACGAATCATAAGAGTCTGAAGTATGTGTTCACGCAGAAGGATATCAATATGAGACAGAAAAGGTGGCTAGATTTGTTAAAAGTTTATGATATGGAATATCAGTACCATACAGGCAAGGCTAATGTAGTAGTTGATGCACTAAGCAGAAGAGGTGGAGCATTTATGTTGACTACTCAGAAGCACATTCTAGAAGACTTAAGAGAGATGGGTATCGACATAGTACTTCTACATAGTTTATGTGTTTAGGCTAGCCTTCAGATTCAGTTAACTTGATAGATAGAATCAAGCTATCTCAGGCAGAGGACCCAAAGATTCAAAAGCTTCGAAAAGAATGTAAGTCAGGCCTTTGGAAGGAGTTGACAATACATGCAGATGGAATGCTAAGGTTTAAGAATCATATATGCGTATCGAGCAGGGATATTCGACAAGAAGTCATGAATGAAGCATACAGTTTCCAGTATTCTATTTATCCGGGTGGCACGAAGATGTATCATGATATCAAGCAACACTTTTAGTGGAACGAAATAAAGTGGGAAATAGTACACTTCGTATCGTGATGTCTGATATGTTAGTAAGGTAAGGTAGAACAACAAAGACCGGGCAGATTATTACAACCGCTTCATATTCCAGAGTGGAAGTGGAAACATATCACGATAGACGTTATGACTGGTTTACCTATATCACCGACTGTTCGAGATACAGTTTGGGTGATAGTAGATCATCTTACAAAAGTAGCTCACTTTTTTCCTTTTCGAGTAGGACAGTCTACAGAACAATTGGCTGAAATATATATATGACACACACAGTTCACTTCTCATTTTTGAAAAAGTTTGCACCAAAGCTTGGGCACCAAGTTAAGATTCTGTACATCTTACCAACCTCAGACAGATGGGCAATCAGAAAGAACCATCCAGACATTGGAAGATATGCTACAATCCTATACCTTAGATCTTGGTGGATCTTGGGAGAATCACCTTCACTTGGTGGAATTCTCGTATAATAACAGTTATCAGGCCAGTATTCAGATGGTACCTTTTGAGGCACTGTACGGCAGGAAGTCTAGGTCACCATTGGCTTAGAACGACATTGGTGAGCAAAAGATGTTAGTCCCTCAAATGATCACGCAAATAGTAGAGGTTGTTAAGCAGATTAGAAAGCGACTTCGGGTTGCATAAGATAGGCATCGTCATTGGATAGACCAGCATCGTAGACCTTTAGAGTTTTGTGTCGGCGACCATATGTTTTTACAGATTTTGCCTACCAATAGAGTCATTAGATTCAGGATTCGTGGGAAGCTTAGCCCCAGATACGTAGTTTCGTTCGATATTCTCGTAGGGGTAGGCGATGTTGCCTATCATCTTGCCCTTCCGCCTTTGCTACATGAGGTACACGATGTATTTTATGTGTCTTAGTTGAGTAGGTATGTTCCGGATCTGAGTCATATCCTCGATCACTCTGAATTAGTCGTTGGTACCGACTTATCTTATGCGGAGCAAACCGTATCCATTCTAGATCGAAGAAAGTAAGTACTCAAGAACTGGACTACTTCTCTTGTTTGAGTATCCTGGGGATATCACACTCTTGAAGAATCGACATGGAAGTACGAGGACGATATTTGGTCTCGGTACCCGTACCTGTTCGATTTGGAAGGTATATTCTATCTTATGCCTTTATATCTCTGATTGTGTGATCAGGTGATCACTTAGGTATTGTGATGATATTGCTTACATGAGTAGTTGCTAGTAGGTTTATATCGTGCTTGTCATGACTTCTCTCGCTATTACTTGGATTCGAATTCCGAGGACAGAATTCTTCTAAGGTGAATAGAGATGTTACTCCCTATTTTCGGTATACGTATTTGGAACGTATTTTTATTTTAGCATGGTTGCATATGCATGGAGACTAGACCCATTCTTTGATTTAACCTGGATCATGGTTTATTTTGTGGGTTGGATCAAGTCATGAGAGTCTTTGGTTCAACCCTCAAACCCTAGCATATATAAACCAATATTTCAATCTTTTTTTACTTCTTCATTTATTTCTCTTTCTTTAGCTTTCTCTCCCTATTTCATAGGCAAGCACACCTTGCATGAGAAATGGAGAAACCCTCCATATTATTGTTCCATTATGTTTATTATGTGTTTCTAAGTACTTTTAGTTCTTGGAGTTTCCTGTTTTGATGGATGGATTAGTGTAGATCTATATTTTTAACTTAGGTTTTTATTGGGTTTCATGAGCTTTTCTTGGTTTTGATCTATTAAACTTGTGTCTTTGAAAACTAGTTTTTGCTACATGTTAGATCTTTCGATTTAGAGCATTTTAGTTTTTGCTTTATCTCATTTAGACTTAAAATAAGATTTTATGAAGAAAATAAGATTTTAGTTTTTGGGAGTTTTTGCTATGGCCGAACTAGCTAAACTTAAAATATCATCCAGAAGTGGAAGTCATATATCATTTATACTCGAAGGGTTTCACGCCGAATTACTATCAGTGGACCACGCATGCAGAACTTGTGTCTTTAGCAATAGAGTCGGAGCCTTATGTAGAGCCGTATATGGATGTCCACGACCAAGATGCTTACGACGACGGGTGGCTGAACATAATTTTTGACCCGAGGGAGCCTAGTTCTGATTTGGACAATCATGATGCAGCTAAGGAGGCACCGAATGCCGATGCTGCGAAGTTTATGGAGTTACTGGAGAATGCAAGGACTCCATTATATCCTGGTTGTGAGGATCACTCATCGTTGGAGATAGTTATAAGATTGTTGAGAATCAAGTCCAATTTAACATATCACAAGAATGCTACAAACGACTGGTAGAAGTGAATATAGAGATCTTATCGGAGGGTGCTAAGTTGCCTAAAGACTTCTACCGATCTAGGAGGATGGTGAGATCGCTCTGGATGGGATACGAGAAAATTATTGTATTTCGCAACGGGTGCATGTTGTACGAGAAAAATGACAAGGATGAAGATGCGTACAGATTCGGTTGTGTTGATCACTACGAGGCAACTGGTAGAGGAAGATCTTTCGGTCCAAAAAAGCCTACCGATTCGATGTACTACTTGTCTTTGACGTTGCGGTTGCAGAGATTGTTTATGGTGAAGGAGACTGCAGAAAACATGAATTGGCACAGGCAAGAATATATCGAAGGAGTGTTGGATCATCTATCTGATAGAGAAGCATAAAATTACTTTGATCGAGAGTATCCAAATTTTGCCTTGGATCCACGTAATGTCAAATTGGGGCTCTCCTCGACGGTTTTACCCCATTCAGACTTTCGGGCTCCTAGTATTCGTGTTGGTCTGTGATCATCACTCCGTACAATCTATCACCTTGGATGTGCATGAAGACTCCGTATATGTTCCTATCCATTATTATTCCAGGTCCGAACAATTCGAAGAGGAACATCATTTTGTATTTACAGTCATTAATAGATGAGTTGAATCAATTATGAGAAGTATGTGCCAACACGAACGATGTTTCTATAAAGCAAATTTTTTAGATGAGGGCAGCACTTAAGTGGACCATCAAAGACTTTTTGGCCTATATAATGTTATCGGGATGGAGTACACATGGTCGTCTCTAATGTCTGTATTGCATGGACCACACTAAGAAATTTTGTTTGAAACATGAAGGCAAATCGTGCTTCTTTGATTGTCATCGACAATTCCTGTCGAAGGATCATCCGTACTGGAGGAACATGAATTATTTTTGTGCCGACGTTTTGGAGAAGGCCAATCAACTGTCAAGGTGGCCCGGATACACGATATGGGAAGAGGTAAAAGATTTATGAAGTGCTATCGAAGAGACTGCTAAGGGGTACAAGTGTGACAAATTTGGTCGCACTCATAGCTGGACAAAGAGGAGTATATTTTGGAATCTGTCATATTGGAGTACCAATCTGATCAGACATAACTTTTATGTCATGCATATCAAGAATAATATTTTTGACTGTAGAAGCATGAAAAATACGCTTGGAAGATCTACGCAGCGTCTTGATGCAGAGAAGCGTAAACAGAGGCCTTCAGAGCCATCCAGCGTAAAACATGGTTCTTCATCGCCTCCATGGCGTAAAACCCAGCCGCTCTTAAAGCAGCATTAAAGCGTACGAGGAACGCTTCGTCTTCCCGAAAAAGAGACTGTCCAGTCGCACAGTAAAACCTGACCTCTGACTCCTGACAGAAAGTGCTGTACGGCTACCCAGACGACGGCTGGAAACGATCGCAGACCACTCGGGACACGCCCCACAGTAATGATGGCGGATCTCGGCATTTAATGCAGAGGATTTGGTTAAAATATCACCAAACCGGCGCTTACTAAAATCCCCCGACGTAAACCGCCCTTTCGCGTACAAAGGGAATACGCTGCCTTATTTTACACAGGCAAACATGGGCTGTTTTATGCTCCGCAGAAGACAAACCGTCTGCCACGTCAAAAGCTGCGCTTCGTACAGGGCTCGAGGCACGTCTCTACGTCAAAGCGCACAGAGCGGTGACAGTTTCCCCTCAAGGCACGTCCCTCCGTCAAAACGCACAGAGCGGTGACAGTTTCCCCTCAAAGCACGTCTCTGCGACGGATGCGCAGACAGGGCGGCATACCTTCAAAGCACGTCTCCGTATTTAATGCACATGATGATGGCAAATCTCTGTCAAAGATTTGATTATATCTCCAAAAGCCGTAATTCCGGCTAAAGACGTCCACATTAGCACCCTGGCACGGTACGCAGCGGCTTCTACGCCCATTCAGGATTTGTACTCTCTCGGCTTCTACGCCCATTTCAGTCTCTACGACCTTTCGGCTTCAAATGCCCATTCAGTCTCTACGACTATTCGACTTCTACGCCTGTTCGGCACCTATGCCTATTCGGCTTCTACGCCTGTTCGGCTCCTATGCCTATTCGGCTTCTACGCCTGTTCAGCTTCTATGCCTATTTGGCTTCTACGCCAAGGTGACAGTCATTTGGCTCCTACGCCAACCTCTTCTACACAAGGGATACCTACCTACGTGGCTTCTACGCCGTGATCTTCGCAGCAGATATACGCATTTTGTCCCATTAGTTAGACGCGCGTCACTTGCTCACTCAAAAGGTCATTATTACGCAGGCATTGGTTACTTTAACCGTTGTGTAAAAGGGTGCTCTACTGTCCACTCCTCGGTTGCTACACCAACAGAGTGGTCACTGTCACCAAAACTCTATAAATTGAGACCCCTAGCAATGGGGAAAAAGGTCGAAACTTTGAAAGAAGAATCGAACAAGGTCGAAACTTTGAAAGAAGAATCGAACAAGGTCGAAAAACTGAAAACTGGAAGATCGAGCAAGGTCGGAAGATCGGTCAAGAAAACCAGTACGAGACCAAGGTCGAGCTTCCAAGAAAGATCGAACCAGAGGTCAGGAGAGAGAGAGAGAGAGAGAGAGAGAGAGAGGGCAAGCCCCAGAGCTCAAGCAAAGAGTAGGGATCGACGACTTCGGCCTCGCGCATCCACCCTCCTTTGCAACCTCCGAAGCTGCTTCCAGTCTTCCACGGCACTTCTTCAAACATCGTGTAGTCCAAGGGCTAAAGTGATCGACCGCAGATCAGACACCTATAGCAATTTATACCCAGATTAAATAAATTATACTCCCACATCCTAGCATAGGATCAAATTGTACAAGTTTGTTTGTAAACCGAAAGGGCACGGGTCTCTCATAAACCCCGTCGTTTGAAATACACTCTTTCATCCCCTTTCTCTTTTCCGTTTAAATACCCGCAAACAAGATGGTGACTCTGCTGGGGACGTCTTTCTCTTCTGATGAGGAAGTAATTGCTCAACACGATACGGTATCTACAGGAACCGTGAAGAAGACACTGGTCGTTCATTTCGACCAGTCTGCCTACGAAGTCATGCTTCGGACTGGGGGTAGCTCTCACTCTCTCTCCTCCCAAGACAACAGGAAGCTACGTAAAGTGTGGATGCCCAAGACATCCTCCCCCGTTCCTGTGGACTCTCCGATCTCTCCGATCTCTCAGATCTCTCCGACCAATGAGGTGGTAGCATCTCTCCCTCCGTGCCCCGCACGTAAAATTCAGTCTCCCGCTATGCGCGGTAAAGACAAAACTTCTGGCAAAGTCTCAGCGCTAACCCAGGAGTATCCACTGTGCTACACGCGTAGAAATCAGTCTCCCGCTACGCGCGGTACAGACAAAGCTCCTGGAAAAGCCTCAGTGCTAACCCAGGAGTATCCACTGTGCTATACGCACAGAAATCAGTCTCCCGCTGCGCGCGGTACAGACAAAATCTCTGATGGTGCCTCAACGTCAAATCAGAAGTACAGATCATGCTCCACGCGCAAGACGACATCTGACCTCTACGGTGAACCAGATGAGCGCTGTGATCTCCACAAGGGAAAGCAAGCGGGCGAATATCCAACTACTCGGCCTTTACGCCAGCAAGAGAAAGATCTGCCTACCCTCCGAATTACGTGAGAAGCTAATGGCCGACTAAGGACCTCTCCATCCTTACGCCAGACTGAGCGAACCTTCAAATTACGCCAGGCACAGTCCCTCGGCGTAAAACAAGCTCTAACGACGGAAAGAAACCCTCCTGACCTATGCGAATATCTAATCCAGAAGCGTAAAGAAAGGGGACCTTCCAACATGTCTATCACGCCTCCTGGCGAACACTATTGTAATAGTCATAAAGTTGTGATTAATTGCTACTGCTCCAAAGAAAGGTGATCGGTTTTGATCGGATGAGCTACTCGCTGTCTTTCCAGGAGGAGGAACCCGCGCATGCATCTGTGTACATGGCTTCACACATACCTAGGGGAGGTTCAAGCTCAAGACGTCACCCTCCTAGACCTACGGGCCAAAGGAGGTTCAGTAAGCCCCTCAGAGACGTTAAGACCGGGGTGTTCCGAAACAGTCGCGCAAGGTCACAACAATCAGCTTCGTCCTCTTCTGAGTCCGACGCCGGGAGTCGCTAAATTCTCGAATCAGAGGCAGAAAGTATGGGGTCGACCTCTATAACGACCTATACTAGTCCCTCAATGATCGCCAAAGAGAAAGGGGTTTGCGCCATTGAAGACGAACGCGAAGAAGCTTCGCCGCCAGGAAATGAGGAACGACGCATCACTACGCTAGAGACATCTCTGAAACAAATGCAATCCATGATGGAAAACATGCACCAGATGATGCTAGCTCAGCACGCAACCGCCATGACTCAAACATCGGCCCTGCCGACTCAGATACGTGTGGGGATGGACTCACCACCATCCAACCCGAGCCAAGAGCCTACGCTGGATCAAGAGTCAGCAGTTCCTCCGCTTCCTCACTCAGAGAATGCTCTACCTCCCGCTGGGGCTACAATACAACTGGCTCCGCACCACTCCGTAGTATCACTTTCGACTGAGAATCCGATGCAGGCAGTGCGAGAGTTGAAAGCCCAGTTCGACGCCTTGAAGCACAAAGATCAGCTCAAGAAACTGGGAATCAACCAGCCCTACCCAGCTACCTGGGAGGAGGTCCCTTTCCCTCCGAGGTACAAACCTCAGACTATGGCTCTGTTCGAAGGAAAAATATCACCAAGTCAGTACATGAACTATTTTAGTATGATGACGGTGTTGCTACAAGGGAACGATGCCCTCCTCACTCGGGTGTTCAAAAGCTGTCTCTCGGGAGTAGCCTATCAGTGGTACCGTAGCTTGGCGGACAATTGCATTACGTCCTTCGAGGACTTCAAAGCTTTATTCTTCACGCGATTCTACGAGGGAGGAATGGACATGTCTATGTCCTCTCTCATCGAACTCAAACAAAAGGAAAAGGAGGACGTTCGCATCTTCATCGAACATTTTCGTCAGGCTACCTTACAGATGCCTCCAGGAGTCCCAGACTCTGTGTTGGTAGAAATTTGCAGGAAGAACCTCCTTCCCGTGGTCTCGGTGTTCACAGGACCTTATCAGTTCCACGATTGGCCCTCGTTCATCCTCTCAGCAGTAGCCGCCGAAGACAACAGTCGCAAGGCGCGCGACAAAGGCATCATGATCTCCGCCTCAGACAGAGGCAAAAGGTCGTCTCCTAGCAGTGACCATCCTCGTGGTCCCAAAAGAAAAAAAGCCCTGGCAATCAACACGGCCAGACCAAAGATCGCGACAACCACGCAAGCGAAACCCGGGACGCCCAGGCCCGTGGAAGTCTACTCTTTCGACGACAACGATGTCCTAAGTATATTCGAGTGTCTCGTCAAGAGCGGCAAGATCACCCTTCCAGAGCTAAGGCGACCCCAGGAGGTCTGCGATACTAAAGACCCCAAATACTGCGTCTTCCACAGATACGTACACCATCCGACAAAGGCATGTTACGTACTAAAAAGGAAGATTCAGAGGTTAATCGATGCTAAAGCCATCACTCTGCACAACACCGAGAAGACGGTCATGGCCAACATGATCTCTCTACAGTTCGGCAATCTGCCTCCCCAAGAGGTCCCGAATGGTGTTGCACCTATCTCCCGGACAACGATAAAAATCGTCAATCTTCCTCCAGCTAGGGGTCCAAATCACAACCTGGTACCCCTAACTACCCGGCGAGGCGAGATTATGTGGGTTCACCCAGATTTGGTGTCAGAGCTCGGGGAAGAGACCAAAGCAGTTAGGCCTACTTCCAAAAAGTGCCCCCAATACCGACCATGCCGCATGGTCGCAACTTCTTCTGCATCAGACGAGGACGAGGTATTGGTCACAACCCGTTCAGGAAAGGACTACCCCGACAACAACACAGCAAGTCAGGAGGAGGCGCCGGTTGACTCTCCAGCTACCAAACCTTCAAAACCGACTCCGGCGGACAAGGGGAAGCAGAAAGAAGTACGCTTTGATATACCTGTGAAAAATATTCCGAGCAAGGGTTTGGAAAAGCCATACAAATTTGACATCCTGGCCCAACTAGCCAATACGCCAGCCAGGTTGTCCATCTTTGAGCTACTCAGACTCTCCCCTGACACTCGTCTAGCCCTGAGTGAAGCACTAATACAGGCAGAGGCATACTTGACCCAGCTCAAGTCCCCCGACGAGGAACCAGTGGCGTGTCCTCAATGCCATAGTGTAATAGAGCTGGTCCCAAATATCACTTTCACTCAAGATGACATGCTGTTAAAACATAACAGACAAGATAGGCCCCTCTATTACACCGGGTACGTTGGTTCCATAGAGGTCGACCGGATTCACATAGATCCAGGATCGTCAATCAGCATCATCCCCCATAGCCTACTAAAACCACTGAGAATTCCTACCAGCGAATTGGCTTACACCACCACTACAATCGTGGGTTTTAACGCCGGAACAAGCAAGCCGCTGGGGAAGATTCGCTTGAGGATCCAGATCGGCAACCTCAGATCGGTGGCCACATGTTATGTCATCGATCCAGAAGTGTCCTACAACATTCTGTTGGGAAGACCGTGGATCTACGACCACAGCATCGTTCCTTCAATCCTACATCAATGCTTCAAATATGTAGACGCACAAGGAACAGTACAAACGGAGGTAGCTGACCTAAACCCGTTTAAAGGAATAGAGTCATACTACTCCGATGCCGTGTTATACTCCCAGGACCACGCGGAGGAAGAGCCAGGCGAGGCAGAGAAGGAAGCCCACTGGGAGCCAGAAGAATCTGCTACCACATTACCACTGTCGATCAAGGTGAAAGGACGAACCACTCGCCCAAAAGCCATGGAGCCTATGGATATGCACCTGGACAAGACCAAGTCAGAAGAAGGGGGTGATCCTCTAGTGATCACTTTGAACCGGAGGTCTCCGCCCTTGGTCATCAACCTTCGGCGCAACAGGCAGCCGACTGATGTAAAAGCAACCAGGAAAGGGGTTCCAGATGATAATAAACATCCTCTTTTCCAGTATATTGACGCTCGAGTCCCAAAATGGGAACCCACTCCCCATGACGAAGTAGAGCCCATAGCGCAAAAATTCTTGGAAGCTATAAACTCCTACCACCCGTATGTCTGGGAAGTAGCATCATCATCCAACATTGTCTCGACATACGAACCATATGAGGATTCTACCTTCATTGTCCCACCTACATACGGCAGTCAGCGCTCGATAGTCTTCGGTCGCATGTAGAATCCACCGACTGTCCAGGAAGATCCTTTCGCCGACGATACAGGGAAAGTGCAGGTTCACCAATACAGCCCGCAAGCGCGGAGGATCATGCAAAACATGGGCTACGACTTAAAGCGGAAGCCAGATCTCAACTACGGAAGAGGCAGACGTACGCCGCCACGTGGAGACCCCCGCTATCGACAAACTCGTCTCGGGTTAGGGTATACTACCTCCCTTACGACTCCCAAGTCAGATAAGGACACCTTCCCCTTTTCCCAAAATAGCTCATCGCTCTCCGACTTACCTGAGGCTCTCGAGCAAACACTATCAGTAAATATGGTGGTGACAAATCCCTCAGAAGCCGAAGAATAGGATACGGAACCGTTCGAGAATGACCCCTGGGCTCAGCAAATGGATACGTAGTAGGAATTCCGCTTCGAACAAAGAGAACCTCCTACCAAGGATGAAGTTATCTAGATCAATGTTGGGGGTGAACTCTCGCCAAAACCAATATTTATCAGTAACAATCTTCCCCCAGCTGAAAGGGAAGAGATCATACGGCTGATAAAGGAATATATTAACGTCTTTGCGTGGGATTACGAGGACATGCCAGGCCTAGACCTGAGGGTAGCTACTCATAAACTCAATATTTCGAACGATTCGAAGCCGGTGAAACAGCACCAACGTCGGTTCCGCCCAGATATGATGGACGCCATCGAGGCTGAAGTCAAGAAGTTGATAGCCTGCGGTTTCATCAGGAAAGAACAACATCCCGACTGGGTCGCCAACGTTGTCCCAGTCATGAAGAAAAATGGGAAGGTACGTATCTGCATCGACTACCGAGATCTGAATGTGGCCTGCCCCAAGGACGAATTCCCTCTTCCCATCACGGATATCATGATCGACAACACCTGCGGCTTCGAACTCATGTCTTTCATGGACGGGTTCTCAGGATACAATCAGATCAAGATGCACCCCGAGGACGAGAAGCACACTGCCTTCCGGACACCATTGGGAGTATATTGCTATACGGTCATGCCCTTCGGATTGAAGAACGTCGGGGCTACATACCAATGGGCTATGAGTAACATACTCCGCGAGCATTTACGCAAAACAGTGGAATGTTACGTGGATGACATAGCTGTCAAGAGCCGCCTCAAAGGTAATCATATTCAAGACCTAAGGACGGTATTTGAGTTAATGCGCCAACATCAACTCAAGATGAACCCTACGAAATCCTTTCTGGGTGTATCCAGTGGCAAATTCCTAGGATTTGTCATTACCGTCAAAGGCATCCAAGTAGACCCTGACAAAGTCCAGCAATCGTAGAAATGCGACCGCCCCGTAATCTGAGGGAACTCAGGGGATTTTAAGGACGTCTGGCTTATATCCGGCGATTCATATCCAACC
Source organism: Iris macrosiphon (assembly GCA_036927795.1). Lineage (NCBI taxonomy): Eukaryota > Viridiplantae > Streptophyta > Magnoliopsida > Asparagales > Iridaceae > Iris > Iris macrosiphon. The sequence continues at coordinate 21,294,192 of JAYESA010000010.1, forward strand.
TCTCAGGGAGATGTCAGCCCTTCTCTCATCTCATGAAGAAAGGCGTATCCTTCATATGGGACGAAACCTGTCAGCAAGTGTTCGGGGATATCAAGCGCTACCTAACCAACCCGCCAGTTCTGGTGCCTTCCGTCATGGGAAAACCATTCTTACTATACGTTCGAGCCATGGATCACTCGCTGGGAGCTCTTCTCGCACAGAAAAATGATGCGGGTCATGAACAGGCTATTTACTACCTCAGCAGGATGATGGTCGGAGCCGAACACCGGTACAACCGAGTGGAGAAGGAATGCTTGGCTCTAATGTTCGCTATCCAGAAGACGTGGCACTATGTCGCCGGCCAGACCATCCATATCATCTCCAGGATCAACCCTCTCCGAGTGCTGATGAGCAAGCCAAGTGCCCTTAACTCCCGACTCGCAACTTGGGCGATGCTGCTAACACCATATGACATGGTATATGTCTCACAGAAGTCCATCAAAGGCCAAGCATTGGCCGACTTCCTAGCGGCTCATCCAATCCCAGAAACCTCCAAACTATACGAAGACATCCCGGATGAAGTCGCAGAGTGTAATTTCGCAAGGGGAAGTGACGTATGGCAACTATTCTTCGATGGCGCCTCCAGGGTCGGTCCTAAGGGAAACGTCGTTTCAGGAGTAGGAGTCGTCCTAGTCACCCCGGATCAGCTCATCATCTACCGAGCATATTCTCTTAGCGAGCCCTGCTTAAACAACATGGAAGAATACAACGCTCTACTAATCGGGTTCCAAGTTGCTAAAGAGCTGGGGGTAGGATCCCTGGAAGCTTTCGGTGATTCTCTGCTCATCGTAAATTAAGTCAGGGGAATATACGAAGTCCGTAATCCAGACCTCATCCCCTATCACCAAGCTACAATCGAGGTAGCCATGACGTTCAAAGGGTTCTTCCTAGAACATGTGCCTCGATCTCAGAACCTGGAAGCTGATGCCCTAGCCGGTCTGGCTGCGGATTTAGCAACTCCCATAACAAGGCAAGATTCGGTAATCCTTCTTAATAGAGATTTATTCTGTGTGAAGAACAGCTGTCACATAAAACGCAGCTACGTTGTCAACACCAGTCCTCCTATAAGAGATTGGACGAGTCCCTTCATAGATTTTGTGGCATACGGAATCTTACCAGAGGACCCCAAAGAAGCAGTATCCGTCAAGAGACGATCATTACGCTTCTACTTCGATGCATCTTCACAATACCTGTATCGCCGGACCTACGACGGACTGCTATTGAGGTGTCTCTCTGGCGCCGAAGTACAGCAGATTACCCGTAAAGCTCACGACGGCGTATGCGGAGCGCATCAACCCGGGCCTAAGCTACAGGATCGCATCAGGAGAATGGGCTATTACTGGCCTACTATGATCGCAGATGCAGTACGGTACGCGAGGCACTGCAGAGCCTGTCAGGTTCATGCAGACTTCATACACCAACCGTTTGAACATCTACATCCTACGGTTGCATCTTGGCCTTTCGAAGCATGGGGTATGGATATCATCGGTCCTATTCACCCATCTTCTTCCAGGGGCCACCAGTTCATACTGGCCATCACGAATTACTTTTCTAAATGGGCAGAAGCAATCCCTCTCGCTGAGGTAAAGGCGTCCAATATGATCACCTTCATCAAACATCACGTCATCTATCGCTTCGGGGTACCCCGGAGGATAATTCACGACAATGGTCCCCAGTTCATCAGCCAAGTGTTTTACCGGTTTTGCGATAAGAATCGGATACACAATATTGCCTCTACGACGTACTATCCAGCTGCTAATGGTTTGGCGGAAGCTTTCAACAAAACCATTATCAAACTCTTGAAGAAATTTGTCTCTTCAAATAAAAAAGATTGGAACGAGAAGCTGGGCGAATGCCTCTGGGCATACAGCACGACGGTACGGACACAGACAGGCTGCACCCCATTCTCGCTGGTCTACGGGAGCGAAGCATTTCTCCCCATTGAAATCCAGATCCCGTCGCTCCGGATAGCCGTGACTAATGAGCTGACTCAAGAAAAGAATGACCTGTTAAGGCTCCAAGAGCTAGAAGGATTAGACGAGAAGCGCCTCCAAGCTCAACAGCTCATCGCGCTCTACCAAGCACGCATTTCCCGATCTTTCAATCATAAAGTAAAGGAAAGGGTGTTCAAAGTCGGCGAGCTAGTCCTAGCCGTAAGAAGGCCGATGATCCTAACTCGCAGAAGTAAAGGCAAATTCCAGCCCAAGTGGGAAGGCCCTTATGTGATCGAGACAACGTTCTCAAACGGCGCCTACAGGATAGCCCAGCCTAAAGGAGACCTGTTAATGGCTCCTATTAACGGCAAATTCCTGAAAAGGTACTATGCTTAATCCCCCCGGCTCGGGCGGAATATAGCAAGGACCTTAACTTCTGACAAAACTACTCCCAAAAACCAAAACTGGTTAGGTCATATCCTATCATGTCTGTACGACCTCTGAATAGATATATCCTACTAAAGGCCTAAAAACCATCATTTACATTCCGAAATGATGGGTCCACAAAAAGTCAGAAGAGAGTCGCTTTTATTCATTCCCAGAAGAAGGCAGAATTACATAGGGGGTAGCCAAAAAGTAGGAAGAGATACATCAGGATGGCGGAGAAATCAGACCGCCGATCAGTCGCTCCAGTACGGCTATCCTCTCATTCCTAAAGGCCAAAGCATCAGCACGAGCCAGCTCCAGCCGTGCCTCAGGGGTATCCTTAAGGGTCAGCTCAGCCCTTGCCCGAAGACAGCTCGCACGGGCAGCTTCTGCACGGTCTAGATCCCGTCGTGCTGCACTCAGGCGGCCAGTCGCTACATTTAGACCCGCCAACGACTGAGAAGCCCACTCATCTGCCCGAGCAAGTTTTTCCCTGAGCTAAGAAACCCTTGCTGCATTCCCTTCGTGCTCAGATCGGCACTTCGTCTCGAGAGCCAGAGCCTCTTCTATGACAGCTTTTCTCCGATCCATCTCCAGCTTATGCATCTGGATCGAGTTGTCCAGGCCTTCAAGCTTTGTAGTAAGCCGCTCAGTCATGAGGGCGTATCGAGCCTGGATATCAGCATCGACACTGCCTCCAGCCAGCTGCAAGTATTCGTTAATGGGTTGCTCTAAGCCATTAACCACCGCCTCCAGAGCATCAGCTGCTCCAGGATTGCCAAGCCCCCTGACAACGTCGATCGAGAGCTGACAAGTTTTTTTCAGGAGCTCGAAGTCCAGATTCTTCGCCAACACCATCGAGATCATCGTTTTCAAACCGGTGTAGACGAGGCTGGTATGCTGCTCGGTCAACGCAACTAAACCCGATTGAGTGCCCGGGGTAGCCGCAATGCTAGTAGATCCCTCGCCAGGGATAATTGCAGACTAGGCGGCCGCAGCCGTCGCCGGGACGGGCGGCACGACCGAAGAAGGCGCCACGCCAACAATCGAAGTCGTCGGCATACTCGCGACAGTCGAGGTCGTGATGACAGGTTCGTCCGCCTCTTGAGGCGACGAAACCTCTCCAAGCGAGCTAGCCCCCGAAGGCACTTCTGCCTCAGAATCAGACGCCTCCACATCATCGCAAGGAGCCAGAGCAGAGCCGGAAGGCGCTTCAATGCCATACTCCCCGTGGACGTCATACCCTGAAAAGGGGACAAGAAAGCAAATATCAACACAATAGTGACCTTCCTAAAGGAAGACATAAAAAGCGACATTTACCCGGAGCCAACGGCATATACGACGCGTCTGCAGCCGATGTACCTAAACCACGCCTTAATGACGCAATACGAACTGTCATACCTAGAGAAGGAGGTGGGACGACCGATATCGCCAAGAGTCCCGTCAAGCCCTCACCAAGACACGGTCGAGGTTCATCGGCGCGCTCGCTGACACAGAGAGAACCCTACCCGCCGCTGACCTCGGGAAAGATTCTTCCATCTGCCACGGCCACACAGGCAATCCTGCTCCCCTACTGGGAGCAGCCGCCATGACAGCAACCTCTAGCGATGATTCTCCGGCACCTCCACTCGGAACTGTAGAAGGTCCCTCTCAAAAAGGCGAGGAACCTCCGGCCAAAGAATCTTCCCTGATGCGGGGAGATGCAGGCTCACTCGCGGGAGCCTCAATACCAGAAATGCGGAGAGAACGAGCAACCGTCTCCTTCCTCCTCTTACGAAGGGAAGCTACCTTCGGGGCGGAAGCTCGCCGCTTCCCGGAAGAGACTACCAGAGCTCCCGCCGGCAGAGGCACTGCACACCTCGGCAACGACACCAGAGGCTCATCCGGAGTACCAGACTCCTCACCCTCGTCAAAAGAAACCGAGGGGACCTCAACCCTTCCCCCAGGCTTGGCAGAAGGCACCCTGAAGCTTCCATGCATGTCAAAATCGCGATGGAAGGTGTTAACCGCCACATAAAATTGGGCGTAAGAATGAAGGAGGCGCAGCTCCGTGGAGGTCGTGACGATCGGTACGATAAAGATTGCCCCCGTGCAACCCATGATAAAATATTGCCACCCTCTAGCTCCATCAATAAGTCCGCCCCTGGACCTGAAGCTGGTGACGGCGTTGCCCACATGCAACTGGTCGTACCCAAACTGCCTGGCGAACCGACTAGGCAAGTAGGGCTCGAAGAAACAATGGTCTTTGCTCCTATACAGCAGATGGGAAGGTCTAATACAGACCAACCAATTAAAAGCCTCCGGAGAAAGAACGGTCTTCTCTCGACCTGAATCCTCGAGCCACACCCCTGATTGGTTACGATGTACGGAAGGGGGAGTACAGAGGATCTTCCAGCCATGGCTGAGGTTCAAAACCAGCCGACAGTCTAAAACTGTGTTCACATTCCAGGAGGAATCTTTGTAGTTCAGCAAGAATACGCCCCCTGAGCTGCTACCGGAGCCGGAAGACATCACCCGGGGATTATGGAGGATTAGCCATCCCATCAGGTACAAGTATGGTAGTTCCACCCGGGGAAAACTCTCACGTCGAGCTTCATCGACGAGCAACCCCTCAGTCATGGCCCTCAGGCCAGCCTGTATATGGCACACCATGGCGGGAAGCAAGCCCAGCCTTACCCCGAACACCAAACACACGGCGGGCCATAGGATGTTCCGGTGGATGCGGTCCGCAGACGCGATACCAGGCACTACTACTCGACGCAGCCATATAGAAAGGAAACCGGCCAGCTGGGCTTCCTTAGACAAAGGCCTGCGACAATGCCTCAAGTAACTATGGGCCTTAGTGCCCTTGGGGTACTTACCTACCCCCTCAACGAGAGTCTGATCCGGAGCCTCGGCGTCCGCCATAAGACCCTCATCGACCTGGGCACTGAGGACGCCCAAGCAGTTCACGGGCTCATTCTTGCCCCCCAAAGCTTTCTCCGACTTGGCGGCCCTAGCCCGATGGAAGAAGAGGTAAGACGTCCACTTAGTGGTGTGGGCCAAATCAGAGGGCTCATCATAAAAAGCGGTGCACGCGAAGTACTGACACATCAGCTCCTGATATACTTTCGCCACCCGAGGATCCAAATCCCCCAATTCCCGGTTGGTAGGAACGTACTCTTCATAGGGGGTATCCCCCATCGGTAGTCTCGTGACGACCGCCATCTCATGAAGGGCCAATCCCAACTCCCCCAGTGGAGTGGCAAAGGTCCCGGTTGTAGAAGCATGAAAAAAATACGCTGGGAAGATCTACGCGGCATCGCCAGAGCGGCGCAAACAGAGGCCTTCAGAGCCAAACCAGCATAGAAAATAGGGTTCTTCATCGCCTCCATAGCGTAAAACCCAGCCGCTCTCAAAGCAGCATTAAAGCGTACGAGGAACGATTCGTATTCCCGAAAAGAAACTGTCCAGTCACGCAGTAAACCTGACCTCTGACTCCTGACAAAAAGTGCTGCACGGCTACCCAGACGACGGCTAGAAATGATCGCAGACCACTCGGGACACGCCCCACAGTAATGATGGCGGATCTCAGCATTTAATGCAGAGGATTTGGTTAAGATATCACCAAACCGGCGCTTGCTAAAATCTCCCGACGTAAACCGCTCTTTCGCGTGCAAAGAGAATACGCTACCTTATTTTACACAGGCAAATATGGGCTGTTTTACGCTCCGCAGAAGACAAACCGCCTGCCACGTCAAAAGCTGCGCTTCGTACAGGGCTCGAGGCACGTCTCTCCGCCAAAAGCACACAGAGCGGTGACAGTGTCCCCTCAAGGCACGTCCCTCCGTCAAAGCGCACAGAGCGGTGACAGTTTCCCCTCAAGGCACGTCCCTCCGTCAAAGCGCACAGAGCGGTGACAGTTTCCCCTCAAAGCACGTCTCCGCATTTAATGCACAGGATGATGGCAAATCTCTGCCAAAGATTTGATCTCCAAAAGCCGTAATTCCGGCTAAAGACGTCCACATCAGCACCCTGGCACGGTACGCAGCGGCTTCTACGCCCATTCAGGATCTGTGCTCCTACGGCTTCCACGCTCCCTCAGTCTCTACGACTATTCGGCTTCCATGCCTGTTCGGCTTCTATGCCTACTCGGCTTCTATGCCTGTTCGGCTTCTATGCCTACTCGGCTTCCACGCCTGTTCGGCTTCTATGCCTGTTCGGCTTCTATGCCTACTCGGCTTCCACGCCTACACGGCTTCTACGCCAAGGTGACAGACATTTGGCTTCTACGCCAACCTCTTCTACACAAGGGATACCTACCTACGTGGCTTCTACGCCGTGATCTCCACAGCAGATATACGCGTTTCGTCCCCTTAGTTGGACGCGCGTCACTTGCTCACTCAAAAGGTCATTATTACGCAGGCATTGGTTACTTTAACCATTGTGTAAAAGGGTGCTCTACTGTCCACTCCTCGGTTGCTACACCAACGGAGTGGTCACTGTCACCAAAGACTCTATAAATAGTGGCCCCTGTCAATGGAGAACAAGGTCGAAAAAATTGAAGATCAAAGGTCGGGAGAAACATGGTCGAAACTTTGAAAGAAGGATCGAACAAGGTCACCGAACCGGAGATCAAGAGGGAGAGAGAGAGAGAGAGAGAGAAGAATACGGGGCTCAGGCAAGGAATAGGGAGCGACGACCTTCCGCATCGCGCATCCACCCTCCTTCGCAACCTCCGAAGCTGCTACCTGTCTTCTACGGCACTTCTTCAACATCGTGTGGTCCAAGGGCTAAAGTGATCGACCGCAGATCAGACACCTATAGCAATTTATACCCAGATTAAATAAATTGTACTCCTACATCCTCGTATAGGATTACACTTGTACAAGTTTGTTTGTAAACAAGAGGGCACGAGTTTCGTATAAGCCCCGTCATTGAAATACACTTTCATTCTTTTTGTTTAATACCATAAACAAGATGGCGACTCTGCTGGGGACGTCTTTCTCTTCTGACGAGGAAGTAATTGCTCAACACGATGCGGTATCTGTAGGAACCGTGAAGAAGACGCTGGCCGTTCATTTCGACCAGTCTGCCTACGAAGACATGCTTCGGACTGGGGGTAGCTCTCACTCTCTCTCCGTCCAAGACAACAGGAAGCTACGCAAAGTGTGGATGCCCAAAACATCCTCCGCCGTTCCTGTGGACTCTCCGATCTCTCCGACCAATGAGGTGGTAGCATCGCTCCCTCCGTGCCCCGCACGTAAAATTCAGTCTCCCGCTACGCGCGGTACAGACAAAACTTCTGGTAAAGCCTCAGCGCTAACCCAGGAGTATCCACTGCGCTATACGCGCAGAAATCAGTCTCCCGCTACACGCGGTACAGACAAAACTTCGGGCAAAGCCTCAGCGCTAACCCAGGAGTATCCACTGCGCTACACGTGCAGAAATCTGTCTCCCGCTACGCGCGGCAAAGACAAAACTTCTGGTAAAGCCTCAGCGCTAACCCAGAAGTATCCCCTGCACTCCACGCGTAGGAACCTGTCTCCCGCTACGCGCGGTACAGACAAAACTTCCGACGGTGCCTCAGCGCCAAATCAGAAGTACAGATCACGCTCCACGTGCAAGACGACATCTGACCTCTACGACGAACCAGATGAGCGCCGTGATCTCCGCAAGAGGAAGCAAGCAGGCGAGTACTCAACTCCTCGGCCGTTACACCAGCGAAGAAGCAATCTGCCTATCCTCCGGATTACGCGAGAAGACGACGGTCGACTGAACACCTCTTCAGCTTTACGCCTGTCTGAGCGAATCTCCAAATCACGCCTGGGTAAGTCCCACGGCGCAAGACAAGCTCAAATTGCTACTCCTGATCTACGCGAATGCCTAATCCAGAAGCGTCAGAAGAGGGGACCTTCCAACATGTCTATTACGCCCCCTAGGGAACAATGTTGTAATAGTCATAAGATTGTGATTGACTGCTACTGTTCTAAAGCAAAATGATCGGTCTTCGACCGATTTAACTACTCAGGGTCGAGCTCAAAACGTCTTCCCTCTGGACCTTCGAGCCAGAGAAGATTCGAAGACCTCCTCAGGAACGCTGAAGCTGGGGTATTCCAAAACACCCGTGCAAGGTCACAGCAACCAGCTCCGTACTCATCTGATTCCGACGCTGGGGGTCGCCAATCTCCCAGATCAGATGCCGAGAGTATAGAGTCAACTTCTGCAGCGACCTATACGTACCCTTCGACGACGCCCAGAGAAATGGGAGCTTACGCCATCGAAGACGAACGCGAGGGAGCGTCGCCATCAGGAGACGCAGAACAACGCATCACTGTCCCGGAAATGTCGCTGAAACAAATGCAATCCGTAATGGAGAATATGCACCAGATGATGCTAACTCAGCACGCAACTGCCATGGCTCAAGCATCGGTTTCGCCAACTCAGGTACATGTGGGGGTGGACTTGCCACCATCCAACCCAAGCCAAGAACCTGCTCTAGACCAAGAGTCAGCAGTTCCTCCGCTTCCAACGGAAAATCTGATACAGGCGGTCCGGGAGTTGAAAGCCCAGTTCGATGCCTTGAAGCACAAAGATCAGCCATACCCAGCTATCTGGGAAGAAGTCCCTTTCCCTCCAAAATACAAACCTCAGGCGATGGCTCTGTTCGAGGGAAAAACATCACCAAGCCAATACATGAACTATTTCAGTATGATGACGGTGCTGCTACAAGGGAACGATGCCCTCCTCACTCGGGTGTTCAAAGGCTGCCTCTCAGGAGTAGCCTATCAGTGGTACCGTAGCTTGGCGGACAACTGCATTACTTCCTTCGAGGATTTCAAAGCTCTATTCTTTACACGATTCTACGAGGGAGGAATGGACATGTCTATGTCCTCTCTCATCGAAGTCAAGCAGAAGGAAAAGGAAGACGTTCGCATCTTCATCGAACGCTTTCGTCAGGCCACCTTACAGATGCCTCCAGGAGTTCCAAACTCAGCATTGGTGGACATTTGCAGGAAGAACCTCCTTTCCGTGGTCTCAGTGTTCACAGGGCCATACCAGTTCCATGATTGGCCCTCGTTCATCCTCTCGGCAGTAGCCACCGAAGACAACAGTCGCAAGGCGCGCGACTATGGCATCATGATCTCCGCCTCTGACAGAGGCAAGAGGTCATCCCCTGGCAGCGACCATCATCGTGGTCCCAAAGGGAAGGAGGCACTGGCAATCAACACGGCCAGGCCAAAGATTGCAGCGACCGCCCAAGCGAAACCGGGGGCTCCGAGGCCCGTCGAAGTCTACTCTTTCGACGACGACGATATCCCAAGCATCTTCGAATGTCTCGTCAAAAGTGGCAAGATCACCCTCCCGAAACTAAGGCGGCCCTAGGAGGTCGGCAATACTGACGACCCAAAATACTGCATCTTCCACAGATACGTACACCACCCGACAAAGGCGTGCTATGTACTAAAAAGGAAGATCCAGGGGTTGATCGATGCTAAGGCCATCACTCTGCACAACGCCGAGAAAACGGTCACGGCCAACATGATCTCTCTGCAGTTTGGCAATTTGCCTCCCCAGAAGGTCCCTGATGGTGTTACACCTATCTCCCGGGCAACGATGAGCCTCGTTAACCTTCCCCTACTAGGGATCAAGATCACAACCTGGTGCCCCTAACTATCCGGCGGGGCGAGATTATGTGGGTTCACCAAGATTTGGTGTCAGATCTCGAGGAAGAGACCAAGGCAACCAGGGCTACCCCCAAGAAGAATCCCAAATACAGATCATGCTACATGGTCACAACTTCTTCTACATCAGACGGAGACGAGGTACTTGTCGCAACCCGTTCAGGGAGGGCCTACCTCGACAACGACGGAGTAAATCAGGAAGGTGCGCCGGCTGACGCTCCAGCTACCAAACCGTCAGAGCAAGATCCCGTTGTGCCAAGCATCAGCTCTGCGAAACCTACTCCGGCGGAGAAGGCAAAACAGAAAGAAGTACGCTTCGACAAACCTGTGAAAAACACCCCGAGCAAAGGTTTAGAAAAGCCGTACAAATTTGACATCCTGGCCCAACTGGCCAATACGCCAGCCAGGTTGTCCATCTTCGAGCTACTCAGGCTCTCCTCCGACGCTCGTCTAGCCCTGAGTGAAGCACTAATGCAGGCGGAAGTATACTTGACCCAGCTCAAGTACCCCGACGAGGAACCAGTGGCATGTCCTCAATGCCACAACGTGATGGAGGTGGTCCCGAATATCACTTTCACTCAAGACGATATGCTATTAAAACATAATAGACATGACAGACCCCTCTATTACACCGGGTACGTCGGTTCCATGGAGGTCGACCGGATTCACATAGATCCAGGATCGTCGATCAGCATCATCCCTCGCAGTCTGCTCGGGCCACTGAGAATTCCTACCAGCGAGCTGGCTTACACTACCACTACAATCGTGGGTTTCAACGCCGGAAGGAGCAAACCATTAGGGAAGATTCGCTTGAGAGTCCAGATCGGCAACCTCAGATCAGTGGCCACGTGTTACGTGATCGATTCAGAGGTATCCTACAACATTTTGCTGGAAAGACCATGGATCCACGACCACAACATCGTTTCTTCAACCCTACATCAATGCCTTAAGTATGTAGACGCACAAGGAACCGTACAAACGGAGGTGGCTGACCTAAATCCGTTTAAAGGAGTAGAATCCTACTATTCCGATGCCGTGTTGTATTCCCATGACCACACGGAAGAAGTGCCAGGAGTGGCAAAGAAGGAATCCCACCAGGAGCCCGAAGAGCCCTCTGCCACACTACCACTGTCAATCAGAGTGAAAGGATAAACCGCTCGTCCAAAAGCCATAGAACCTACGGCTGTCCACCTGAGAAAGACCAAGTCAGAAGAAGGGGGTGATCCTCTAGTAATCACTTTGAACCGGAAGCCTCCACCCGTAGTCATCAAACTTCGGCGCGGCCAGCAGCCGACTGATGTAAATGCCACCAGGAACGGAGTTCCAGATGATAATAAACATCCTCTTTTCCGGTACATCGGTACTCAGATTCCGAAACATGAACCCACTTCACATGACGAGGTAGAACCAATGGCTCGAAGGTTCTTAGAAGCTATAAACTCCTACCGTCCGTATGTCTGGGAAGTAACGTCACCATCCAACATCGTCACAGCATATGGGCCACATGAGGATTCTATCTTTATTGTCCCGCCTACCCGCAGCAGTCAGCATCCAATAATCTTTGGTCGCATGTGGAATCAACCGACTGTCCAGGAAGATCCTTTCAATGACGATACCGGGAAAGTGCAGATTCGCCAATACAGCCCGCAAGCGCAGAGGATCATGCAAAACATGGGCTACGACTTAAAGCGGAAGCCAGGCCTCAACTACGGAAGAGGCAGACGGACGCTGCCGCACGGCGACCCCCGCTATCAACAAACTCGTCACGGGTTGGGGTATGCCACCTCCCTCGCAACTTCCAAGCCAGATGAGGACCCCTTTCCATCTTCCCAGAGTAGCTCGTCGTCCTCCGACTCACCTGATGCTCTCAAACTAACACTATCAGTGAATATGGTGATGACAAGCCCCTCAGAAATCGAGGAACAGGATACGGAGCCGTTCGAGAACGACCCCTGGGCTCAGCAAATGGATACACAGTGGGAATTCTGCTTCGAGCAGAGAGAACCTCCCACCAAGGACGAAGTTATCCAAGTCAATGTTGGGGGTGAGCTCTCACCAAAGCCAATATTTATCAGTAACAATCTTCCCCCAGTTGAAAAGGAAGAGATCATACAGCTGATAAAGGAATATGTCGACGTCTTTGCTTGGGGTTATGAGGACATGCCAGGCCTAGACCCGAGGGTAGCTACTCATAAGCTCAATATTTCGACCGATTCGAAGCCAGTGAAACAACACCAACGTCGGTTTTGCCCGGATATGATGGACGCCATCGAGGACGAAGTCAAGAAGTTGATAACCTGCGGTTTCATCCGGGAAGAACAACATCCCGACTGGGTCGCCAACGTTGTCCCAGTCATGAAGAAAAATGGGAAGGTACGTATCTGCATCGACTACCAAGATCTGAATGCGGCCTGCCCCAAAGATGAATTCCCCCTTCCCATCACGGACATCATGATCGACAACACCTGCGGCTTCGAGCGTATGTCTTTTATGGACGGGTTCTCGGGGTACAATCAGATCAAGATGCATCCGGAAGACGAAAAGCCCACTGCCTTCCAGACACCACTGGGGGTATATTGCTATACGGTCATGCCCTTCGGATTAAAGAACGCCGGGGCTACATACCAACGAGCTATGAGTAACATATTCCGTGAGCAGTTGCGCAAGACAGTGAAATGTTACGTGGACGACATAGCTATCAAAAGCTGCCTCAAAGGTGATCATGTTCGAGACCTGAGGGCGGTATTCGAGTTAATGTGCCAGCATCAACTCAAGATGAACCCTACAAAGTCCTTTCTGGGGGTATCCAGTGGCAAATTCCTGGGATTTGTCATTACCGCCAGAGGCATCAAAGTGGACCCTGACAAAGTCCAGGCGATCGTAGCAATGCGACCACCCCATAATCTGAGGGAACTCAGGGGGTTCCAAGGACGTCTGGCTTACATCCGGCGATTCATATCTAACCTCTCGGGGAGATATCAGCCCTTCTCTCATCTCATGAAGAAAGGTGTGTCCTTCATATGGGATGAAACCTGCCAGCAAGCGTTTGGGGATATCAAGCGCTACCTAACCAGTCCACCAGTTCTGGTGCCTCCCGTCATGGGAAAACCCTTCTTGCTGTACGTTCGGGCAATGGATCATTCGCTAGGAGCTCTCCTTGCACAGAAGAACGATGCGGGTCATGAACAGGCTATCTACTACCTCAGCAGGATGATGGTCGGGGCCGAACACCGGTACAACCCAGTGGAGAAGGAATGCTTGGCTCTGATGTTCGCTGTCCAGAAGACGCGACACTACGTCGCCGGCCAGACTATTCATATCATCTCCAGGATCAACCCTCTCCGGGTACTGATGAGCAAGCCAAGTGCCCTTAACTCCCGACTCGCAACTTGGACAATGCTACTGACGCCATATTACATGGTCTACGTCCCACAGAAGTCCATCAAAGGCCAAGCACTGGCCGACTTCCTAGCAGCTCATCCAATCCCGGAGACCTCCAAACTATACGAAGATATCCCCGATGAAGTTGCGGAATATAATTTTGCAAGAGAAAGTGACGTATGGCAACTATTCTTCGATGGCGCCTCCAGAGTCGGTCCTAAGGGAAACGTCGTTTCAGGAGTAGGAGTCGTCCTAGTTACTCCAGATCAGCTCGTCATCTACCGAGCGTATTCTCTTAGCGAGCCCTGCTCCAACAATGTGGCAGAATACAACGCCCTGCTAATCGGGCTCCAAGTCGCTAAAGAGCTGGGGGTGGAATCCCTGGAAGCTTTCGGTGATTCTCTGCTCATCGTCAACCAAGTCAGGGGGATATACGAAGTCCGGAATCCAGACCTCATCCCCTACCACCGAGCGACAATCGAGATAGCCATGACGTTCAAAGGGTTCTTCCTAGAGCATGTACCTCGATCCCAGAATCTGGAAGCTGATGCCCTAGCCAGTCTAGCAGCGGATTTAGCCACTCCCGTAAGAAGGCAGGATTCGATAATCCTTCTTAACAGAGATTTATTCTGTGTGAAGAACAGCGGTCACCTAGAATGCCGCTACGCTGTAAACGTCGATCCTCCTACGAGAGATTGGACGAGTCCCTTCATAGATTTCGTGGCATACGAAATCTTGCCGGAGGATCCCAAAGAAGCAGTATCCGTTAAGAGACGATCGTTACGCTTCTACTTCGATGCATCTTCACAATACCTGTATCGCCGGACTGCTGTTAAGATGTCTCGCTGGCGCCGAGGCACAGCAGATTATCCGTGAAGCTCACGACGGCGTATGCAGAGCACATCAGCCCGGTCCTAAGCTGCAGGACCGCATCAGGAGAATGGGCTATTACTGGCCCACTATGATCACAGACGTGATCAGCTATGCTAAACGATGCAGTGCCTGTCAGGTCCACGCAGACTTCATACATCAATCGTCTGAATATCTACATCCTACGATTGCATCCTGGCCCTTCGAAGCCTGGGGTATGGATATCGTTGGGCCCATTCACCCGTCTTCCTCCAAAGGCCACCGGTTCATACTGGCCATCACAGATTACTTTTCCAAATGGGCCGAAGCGATCCCTCTGGCTGAAGTAAAGGCGTCTGACGTAATCAGCTTCATCAAGCATCACGTCATTTATCGCTTCGAGGTTCCCCGAAGAATAATCCACGACAATGGACCTCAGTTCATCAGCCAAGCATTTCATCGGTTTTACGATAAAAACCAGATACACAACATTGCCTCTACGGCGTACTATCCAGCTGCTAATGGTTTGGCGGAAGCTTTCAACAAAACCATTATCAAACTCTTAAAGAAGTTTGTCTCTTCGAACAAAAGGGACTGGAACGAGAAGCTGGGCGAATGTCTCTGGGCATACCGCACGACAGTACGGACACCGACAGGCTGCACCCCATTCTCACTGGTTTATGGGAGCGAAGCAGTCCTCCCCATTGAAATCCAGATCCCGTCGCTCCGAATAGCCGTGACTAGTGAGCTGACTCGAGAAAAGAATGACCTGTTGAGACTCCAAGAGCTGGACGGATTAGACGAGAAATGCCTCCAAGCTCAGCAGCGCATCGCGCTCTACCAAGCACGCATTTCCAAAGCTTTCAATCATAAAGTAAAGGAAAGAGTGTTCAAAGTCGGCGAGCTAGTTCTAGCCGTGAGAAGGCCGATGATTCTAACTCACAGAAGTAAAGGCAAATTCTAGCCCAAATGGGAAGGCCCTTATGTGATCGAGACAACGTTCTCAAACGGCGCCTACAGGATAGCCCAGCCCAACGGAGATCTGTTAATGGCTCCTATCAACGGCAAATTTCTGAAAAGGTACTATGCCTAATCTCTCCTGCTCAAAGAGGAAAATAGTGAGGACCTCGATTCTGACAAAACTACTTCCAAAAATATAAGTTAGTTGGGTTACACTCTATCATGTCCGTATGACCTCTGAATAGATATGTCCCGCTAAAAAGTTTATCGAGAGTTTATCACGTCCATACTACCTCTGATATCACTCTCACCTAACCTGTCATTTACGTTCCGAAATGATGGGTCCACAACAGTCAGAAAAGAGTCGCTGATATTCATTTTCGAAGAAGGCGAAATTACATAGGAAGGGGTACATCAAGATGGCAGAGTAATCAGGCCATGAATCTGCCGCTCCAGTGCAGCCGCCCTCTCATTCCTAAGGGCCAAAGCATCGGCGCGAGCCTGCTCCAGCCGTGCCTCCGGGGTATACGTAAGGGTCAGATTAGCCCTTGCCCGAAGACAGCCCACACGGGCAGCTTCCGCACGGTCCAGATCCCGTCCCGCTTCGCTCAGTCGACCAGTCGCTACCTCCAAACCTGCCAACGACTGGGAAGACCACTCCTCTGCCCGAGCAAGTTTTTCCCACAGCTTGGAGACCCTCGCCGCGTTCCCTTCATGCTCAGACCGACACTGCGTCTCAACGGCAAGGGCTTCTTCCACAACAGCTCTTCTCCTATCCATTTCCAGCTTATGCGTCTGGATAGAGTTGTCTAGGCTGTCAAGCTTTGTAGCAAGCCGCTCAGACATGAGGTCGTACCGAGCCTGGACATCAGCATCAAGGCTACCCTCAGTCCGCTGCAAGTATTCGTTAATGGGTTGCTCTAAAACATTAACCACCGCCTCCAGAGCGTCAGCCACTCCAGGATTGCCAAGCCCCCTGACAACCTCAATCGAAAGCTGAGAAGTCTTCTTCAGCAGCTCGAAGTCAAGGTTCCTCGCCAACACCATCGGTATCATCGTTTTTAAGCCGGTGTAGACGAGGCTGGAATGCTGCTCGATCAACGCAGCTAAACCCGACTGAGCGCCCGAAGCGGCCACAGTTGCAGACGAGGTAGCCACTACCGCCTCAACAGGTGGCACGCCCGAAGAAGGTGCGATTGCGACAATCGCAGTCATCGGCATACTCGCAACAGGCGAGGTCACAACGATAGGTTCGTCCTCCCCTTGAGACGACGAAACCTCTCCGGGCGAGCTAGCCCCCGAAGACACTTCTGCCTCAAAATCCGGCGCCTCCACGTCACCGCCAGGAGCCAAAACAAAGCCGAAAGACACTTCAACGCCGTACTCCCCGTGGACGTCATCCCCTAAAAGGAGGACAAGAAAGCAAAATATCAAATACAGTGGTAATCCTCCTAGGAGGAGACATCAAAACAACGATATTTACCCGGAGCCAACGGCATATACGACGCATCTGCAGCAGATATGGCTAAACCATGCCTTAATGACGCGATACGAACTGTCATACCCGGAGAAGGAGGGGGGGCCGACCGATATCGCCGAGAACCCCGTCAAGCCTTCCCCGAGACGCGGTCGAGGTTCGCCAGCCGGAGTCTCGCTAAGCGCGCTCGCTGACACAGAAGTAACTTCACCCGCTGCTAACCTCGGGAAAGACTCTCCCATCTGTCGGGGCCACACAGGCAATCCCGCTCCGCTGCTAGGAGCAGCCGTTACAACGACAACCTCTAGCGGGGATTCTCCGGCGCCTCCAGCAGGAACTGTGGAAGGTCCCTCTCTAAAAGGCGAGGAACCTCCGGCCAAAGAATCATCCCCGATACGGGGAGATGCCGGCTCATGCCTGAGAGCCTCAACACCAGGAATGCGGAGAGGACGAGCAACCGTCTCCTTCCTCCTCTTGCGAAGGGAAGCTTCCTTCGGAGCAGAAGCCCGTCGCTTCCCGGAAGAGACTACCAGAGCCCCCGTCGACAGAGGCACTACACACCTCGGCAACGACTCCAGAGGCTCATCCGGAGTACCAGATTCCTCACCCTCGTCAGAAGAAACCGAGGGGACTTCGACCTTTACCCCAGGCTTGGCAGAAGGCACCCTGAAGCTCCCACGCATGTCGAAATCACGGTGGAAAGTGTTAACTGCCACATAAAATTGGCGTAGGAGTGAAGGATGCGCAGCTCCGTGGAGGTTGTAACGACCGGTACGATGAAAATTGCCCCCGTACAACCCACGATAAAATATCGCCACCCTCTAGCTCCATCAATGAGTCCACCCCTGGACCTGAAGCTGGTGACGGCGTTGCCCACATACAACTGGTCGTACCCAAACTGCCTGGCGAACCGACTAGGCAGGTAGGGCTCGAAGAAGCAATGGTCTTCGCTCCTATACAGCAGATGGGAAGGTCTAATACAGACCAACCAATTAAACGCCTCCGGAGAAAGAACGGTCTTTCCTCGACCTGAATCCTCGAGCCACAGCCCTGACTGGTTGCGAGGCACAGGAGAGGGAGTGCAAAGGATCTTCCAGCCATGGCTGAGGTTCAAAACCAGCCGACAGTCTAAAACTGTATTCACATTCCAGGAGGAATCTCTGTAATTCAATAGGAATATACCCCCTGAGCTGCTACTGGAACCGGGTGGCATAACCCAGGAATTGTGGAGAATTAGCCATCCCATCAAGTACAAGTATGGTAATTCCACCCTAGGGAAGCTCTCCCGCCGAGCTTCATCAACGAGCAATCCATCTGTCATGGCCCTCAGGCCAGCCTGTATATGGCACACCATGGCAGGAAGCAAGCCCAGTCTTGCCCCAAACACCAGGCGCACTGCCGGCCACAGGATGTTGCGGTGAATGCGGTCCGCGGACGTGGTGCCTGGCACCACTACTTGACGCAGCCATATGGAAAGGAAACCAGCCAGCTGGGCCTCCTTAGACAAAGGCATGCGACAGTGTCTCAAGTAACTGTAGGCCTTAGTACCTTCCGGGTACTTTCCTACCCCCTCCACAAGAATCTGATCGGGAGCTTTGGCCTCCTCCATAAGAGTCTCCACAACCTGGGCACTGAGGACGCCCAAGCAGTTCACGGGCTCTTTCTTGCCACCCGAGGCTTTCTCCGACCTGGCGGCCCTGGCTCGATGGAAGAAGAGGTAGGACATCCACTTGGTGGTGTGAGCCAAATCAGAAGGCTCGTTATAAAAAGCGGTACACGCGAAGTACTGACACATCAGCTCCTGATATACTTCCGCCACCCGAGGGTCCAAATCCCCCAACTCCCGGTTGGTGGGAACGTACTCTTCATAGGGGGTATCCCCCATCGGCAGTCTCGAGACAACTGCCATCTCATGAAGGGCCAACCCCAACTCCCCTAGTGGAGTGGCGAAGGTCCCGGTGAGCGGAATGTACCGCTCCATCAGTGCCAGGAACAAATTAGGGTTCGGAGGCAGCCCGACGCTCGTCACACTCACAGCGACATATAGTCCAATGCCCTCCAACTCTCTCTGAAAGTGCTTTAAGGCCCAGTCAACTAGGCATCTCTATCGGGAGTTCGTTGGGGCGATCTACCCATTGCACCGAGGATTCTCCTTGGGATATACCCCACCTCGACCCATGAAGTCATTGCAGAAGGTCGGCAATTGGACCGGCTGGATCACCGAGCTATCTTCACTTGGAGCACTGCCTGGGCGCAGTCCCCGGAACAGCGTCACGACGCCAGAAGGGCGACTAACAAACGACCCCTGGTCAGCTCCCTTCAGGTGAAAGATCTTCCCCGACTTCCCGTGAAGATCAGGAGTCAACTTCCACGACATCTTCCTAGGATGCGTCGCGTGAAAGAAAGCCGAGATCGGATAATCCCTCGGCATCGTCGGCAGGTACAAGACCAAATCCCCGGCACGGAAAACCCAAGGCTCCCTCTTGGGCTTCGTCTGGGACTGTTTATCAATCATGTCCCCGAAGAGGAAGGCTGGCTTTATGTACTGCTCCCCATCTACATGTGTCAAGGGCTCGCCACTGATCATGCTCAGCAACATCCGCTCACCCTGAGCCAATAGCAGAAACTCCCTTCCTTCAGGATACTGGGGTCCGGAGATAGGAAATGCCACATGGGACAGATCCTCCAGGTAGTTCGAATGCAGCATCCCGGCAGCGGAGCCCATCACCTCAGCTAATGGGGACTCACCCAGATCAACTGCAAGGTAATGCAAAGAAGATATGTCATTACAAGTCTGGCACAAACACACGGACCAAGGAAACGACAGTCTGTGCTTTACGCCAAGATTGTACAAATTTGGTCACCTTACGCCGAAAGTCTCCTCCACAAACGTAAAATTCAAATTTTATGAAATACGCCAATTTTCGGTAGCTCGAGCTATTTATGCTCAGAGCTACGAAAATATGGAGTCTTTACGCTAACACATTAGAAATGTGGGGGTAAAAGATGAAAATACCTCCGTGCGTCATCTTCCTCAAAAGAGGCTATCAGCACAGAAGGCGACCTAGCGCAGTCACGTTCAACGTGTGCGAAGGATTTTTCGTCGTTTGTGTCATCCCAAAAAAGTTCTACCTCTAAAGCCGGGTGCGCTAGTCGTCGGCGGGACGCTCCCCTCAGAAGGAAGTTCACCTTGCCCGACCAGAGATTCCCTCGCCGGGACAGAAGAATGAGAAGAAGAACCTATGCTCTTTCCCTTAGCGGAGGAGGTTTGTTTCGGCACCATTTCTGAAAACTCGAAGTGCTCGAAGAAGGAACGAAGAAAAACTCGAACAGTCGAATACACTCTTTCGCAGAAGACAGATAAAGAGTTTTTTCTCTCAAAAGCTTGGGGTATATATACAGTCCGAGTCAACTCCTCGAATCCTCGGACGAACCCCTCGAGACCCTAACCAAATCTCGCAATTAATAGTTGGTTATGATTGGATGCTACGTCAGCCCACTACCCTCGGAAGACGGACAGTCAGCGAATTCGAAAGGTTTTTTCGTGCGAGACGGTTCAGCGGGTTCTACGCTAAAAGAGCTTTTCTACGCTCGACAGCAACGGATCTACGGTTTTACGCTCGCAAGATACAAGTCTATGGTTTTACGCCCGGATGCCTTTGTGCTCGGTAGCTTTTATGCTCGAGAGGCCACAAACCTATGACTTTACGCTCAGCAGATACCAAATCGACGATCTCACGCTCGGTGGCGCTCAGTTTACGCTCAGCAGCAACAGATCCGCAAACCTCACGCTCGAAGAAATTTTCTTTTCAGGAGCTACAAATCAAACAGTTCTACGCTAAAGGAGTTTTCTACGCTCGACAGCTACGAATCTAACGGCTTTTACGTCCGACAGCTACAAGTCTATGGTTTTTCTTGCCCGAATGCCTTTGTGCTCGGTAGCATTCTATGCTCGAGAGGCAACAAACCTACGACTTCACGCTCAGGAACCACAGGTCTACGATTTTACGCTCGATGGTGTTCTACGCTCACAAGCTACAGATCTACAGTCCTACGCTAAAGGAGCTTTTCTACGCTCGATAGCTACGAATCTAACGGCTTTACGTCCGACAGCTACAAGTCTATGGTTTTTCTTGCCCGGATGCCTTTGTGCTCGGTAGCATTCTATGCTCGAGAGGCAACAAACCTACGACTTCACGCTCAGGAACCACAGGTCTACGATTTCACGCTCGATGGTGTTCTACGCTCACAGGCTACAGATCTACAGTCCTACGCTAAAGGAGCTTTTCTACGCTTGACAGCTACGAATCTAACGGCTTTACGTCCGACAGCTACAAGTCTATGGTTTTTCTTGCCCGGATGCCTTTGTGCTCAGTTGCATTCTATGCTCGAGAGGCAACAAACCTACGACTTCACGCTCAGGAACCACAGGTCTACGATTTCACGCTCGATGGTATTTTACGCTCAAGAGGCTACAGACATGATTTCCCGCTCCACGACTTTCCGCATATCCAAACAGTCCCCAAGGCGGTCAAGTGCAAAGAGTTCACACAGAAGATACTCATTCTTGACCCAAAGCATCCCCAAGTACCCGAAGTATGCAGAGTTCAAACATTGAGAAATTACTCTTCTCGGATCCGAAAAACTGGAGGTTCATCCAGATTCCAGTCTGAACATCTCGTCTATCAAAGTGGCAACTCAGTTTGACAGCCAAAAACCTCGACCCTGTTCCAAGGGAGTTTCGAGAGATCATTCTTGAAGACGAAGTCTGAACAAAACGAAATTCTGCCTATCAGAGAGGCAACAGTTCAAAAATTCTACGCAGTCCCTCAGTCCCAGCAACAGGACAGTTCTAAATGTTCAAAGTGCTCAGCAGCGTTCTATGGACCATTCGCTATGCATAAAGGACAGGGCCCAATACTCTTTCTATCGGAGTCAGCATAAATATTCAGACGTGTCGAAGCTGCACATATTCAGACTTCACAAGAAACGTATGGCAAGACGATCATATGGAGAAGAAGACGATTTTATTAAAGATTAAAATCATGATTACATATGAGGGAAATCCAATCTACAAGGGTTTTTCTCTATTTTTCATGATTACATCTGAAGGAAACTCCATCTACAAAGGAGATACCCCCTCGTCGTCGGAAGATCGCCCAGAAGCTGTTCTGGCAGGCTCTCGCTGGGCCTCAATTCTTCATCCATCTTCTCCGGCAGTCAGTCGGTTTACCGGAAACTGACTGACATATTGGTCAAACGGCGGAAGGATACAGAACTGGGCCTGCATAGATTTTGCAGATCCCATGCTCCGTGCGCCGCTCAAGCCGGGACAGGATGAGTCTTTCTGACTCTCGTCCGCGGGGGGGCCTTAGGAAGAAATAAACAGTCTACAGACTGTATGGTCAAATACGACCCTTCCTCTCTCCTGGTGCAACGCCATACAAAGTTGCTGATTATCCCGAGCAAGGGAGGCTAAGATATCCTTCCATGATCCATCGTTGCAGTGGACACTTGCTCGAAGATGCCATCTTTTACGGCTCCCTATATGCTGGAAGAACATGATCTCCTTCTTCCTCAGATCGACCCGACAAAGCTCCGGCGATCGTCTTTGCATGGTGATGGGAATGTGGTGAAAACAGGTTCACCCCCCAGCCTTTTATAGGCGAAAGAGATCACAGCGGTCCCCAATAAATCTGCCATAAAGTCAGCATCGACCGTTTCAACGCTCCATTCAGAAACGTTTCGAGTTACGAGGGGCCGTTCATGCTTCATTCAAAGCGTTTCAAATTCTGAGAAATTTAAAAGCTTTGAAGGGGGTCTTATAGAAGCATGAAAAAAATACGCTGGGAAGATCTACGCGGCATCGCCAGAGCGGCGCAAACAGAGGCCTTCAGAGCCAAACCAGCATAGAAAACAGGGTTCTTCATCGCCTCCATGGCGTAAAACCCAGCCGCTCTCAAAGCAGCATTAAAGCGTACAAGGAACGCTTCGTATTCCCGAAAAGAAACTGTCCAGTCACGCAGTAAACCTGACCTCTGACTCCTGACAAAAAGTGCTGCACGGCTACCCAGACGACGGCTGGAAACGATCGTAGACCACTCGGGACACGCCCCACAGTAATGATGGCGGATCTCAACATTTAATGTAGAGGATTTGGTTAAGATATCACCAAACCGGCGCTTGCTAAAATCCTCCGGCGTAAACCGCTCTTTCGCGTGCAAAGAGAACACGCTGCCTTATTTTACACAGGCAAACATGGGCTATTTTACGCTCCGCAGAAGACAAACCGCCTGCCACGTCAAAAGCTGCACTTCGTACAGGGCTCGAGGCACGTCTCTCCGCCAAAAGCACACAGAGCGGTGACAGTGTCCCCTCAAGGCACGTCCCTCCGTCAAAGCGCACAGAGCGGTGACAGTTTCCCCTCAAGGCACGTCCCTCCGTCAAAGCGCACAGAGCGGTGACAGTTTCCCCTCAAAGCACGTCTCCGCATTTAATGCACAGGATGATGGCAAATCTCTGCCAAAGATTTGATCTCCAAAAGCCGTAATTCTGGCTAAAGACGTCCACATCAGTACCCTAGCACGGTACGCAGCGGCTTCTACGCCCATTCAGGATCTGTGCTCCTACGGCTTCCATGCCCCCTCAGTCTCTACGACTATTCGGCTTCCATGCCTGTTCGGCTTCTATGCCTACTCGGCTTCCACGCCTGTTCGGCTTCTATGCCTGTTCGGCTTCTATGCCTACTCGGCTTCCATGCCTACCCGGCTTCTACGCCAAGGTGACAGACATTTGGCTTCTACGCCAACCTCTTCTACACAAGGGATACCTACCTACGTGGCTTCTACGTCGTGATCTCCGCAGCAGATATACGCATTTCGTCCCCTTAGTTGGAAGCGCGTCACTTGCTCACTCAAAAGGTCATTATTACGCAGGCATTGGTTACTTTAACCGTTGTGTAAAAGGGTGCTCTACTGTCCACTCCTCGGTTGCTACACCAACGGAGTGGTCACTGTCACCAAAGACTCTATAAATAGAGGCCCCTGTCAATGGGGAACAAGGTCAAAAAAATTGAAGATCAAAGGTCGGGAGAAACAGGGTCAAAACTTTGAAAGAAGGATCGAACAAGGTCACCGAACCGGAGATCAAGAGGGAGAGAGAGAGAGAGAGAGAAGAATACGGGGCTCAGGCAAGGAATAGGGAGCGACGACCTTCCGCATCGCGCATCCACCCTCTTTCGCAACCTCTAAAGCTGCTACCTGTCTTCTACGGCACTTCTTCAACATCGTGTGGTCCAAGGGCTAAAGTGATCGACCGTAGATCAGACACCTATAGCAATTTATACCCAGATTAAATAAATTGTACTCCTACATCCTCGTATAGGATTACACTTGTACAAGTTTGTTTGTAAACAAGAGGGCGCGTGTTTCGTACAAGCCCCGTCGTTGAAATACACTTTCATTCTTTTCGTTTAATACCACAAACACCGGTAAGCGGAATGTACCGCTCCATCAGTGCCAGGAACAGGTTAGCGTTGGGAGGCAATCCGACACGCGTCGCACTCACAGCGGCATATAGCCAAATGCCCTCCAGCTCTCCCCGGAAGTGCGTCAAGGCCCAGTCAACCAGGCAGGTCCATCGAGAGTTTGTTGGGGCGATCTACCCATTGCACCGAGGATTCTCCTTGAGATATACCCCACCTCGTCCCATGAAGTCATTACAGAAGGTCGGCAATTGGACCGGCTGGATCACTGAGCTGTCTTCACTTGGGACACTACCCGGACGCAGTCCCCGGAACAGCGTCACAATGCCGGAAGGACGGCTGACAAACGACCCCTGCTCAGCTCCTTTCAGGTGAAAGATCTTCCCCGGCTTCCCGTGAAGATCAGGAGTCAACTTCCACGACATCTTCCTAGGATGCATCGTGTGGAAGAAAGCAGAGATCGGATAATCCCTCGGCATCGTCGGCAGGTACAAAACCAAATTCCCGGCAGGGAAAACCCAGGGCTCCCTCTTGGGCTTCGTCTGGGACTGTCTATCAATCATGTCCCTGAAGAGGAAGGCCGACTTTATGTACTGCTCCCATTCTACATGTGTCAAGGGCTCGCCACTGATTATGCTCAGCAGCATCCGCTCACCCTGAGCCGATAGCAGAAACTCCCTTCCCTCAGGATACTGGGGTCCGGAGATGGAAAATGCCACATGGGACAGATCCTCCAGGTAGTTCGAATGCAGCATCCCGGCAGCGGAGCCCAACACCTCAGCCAATGGAGACTCACCCAGATCAACTGCAAAAATGCAAGGAAGATATGTCATTACAAGTCTGGCACAAGCATACGGACTAAAGAAACGACAGTTTGTGCTTTACGCCAAGATTGTACAAATTTGGTCACTTTACGCCGGAAGTCTCCTCTACAAGCGTAAAATTCAAATTTTACGAAATACGCCAATTTTTGGTAGCCCGAGCTGTTACGCTCAGAACTACGAAAATATGGAGTCTTTACGCTGACACATTAGAAATGCGGGCGTAAAAGATGAAAACGCCTTCGTGCATCATCTTCCTCAAAAGAGGCTATCAGCACAGAAG
This sequence comes from Iris macrosiphon, assembly GCA_036927795.1. Classification (NCBI taxonomy): domain Eukaryota; kingdom Viridiplantae; phylum Streptophyta; class Magnoliopsida; order Asparagales; family Iridaceae; genus Iris; species Iris macrosiphon. Next base: position 21,319,509 of record JAYESA010000010.1, read on the forward strand.
ATGACCTAGCACGGTCACGTTCAACGTATGAGAAGGATTTTTTGTCGTTTGTGTCATCCCAAAAAGTTCTACCTCTAAAACCGGGTGCGCTGCTCGTCGACGGGCAACTCCCCTCAGAAGGAAGTTCACCTTGCCCGACCGGAGATTCTCTCACCGGTACCGAAGAACGGGAGGAAGAACCTATGCCCTCTCCCTTAGCAGAGGAGATTACTTTCGGCGCCATTTTTGAAGAATCGAAGTGCTCGGAGAAGGAACGAAGAAAAACTCGAACAGCCGAAAGCTCTCTTTCGCAGAAGACAGATAAAAAGTTTTTCTCTCAAGAGGCTTGGGATATATACATAGTCCGGGTCGACTCCTCGAATCCTCGGACGAACTCCTCGAGACCCTAACCAAATCTCGTAATTTATAGTTGGTTATGATTGGATGCTACGTCACACCACTACCCTCGAAAGACGGACAGTCAGAGAATTCGAAAAGTTTCTTCGTGCAAGACGGTTCAACGGGTTCTACGCTAAAGGAGCTTTCTATGCTCAACAGCAACGGATCTACGGTTTTACGCTAGCAAGCTACAAGTCTACGATTTTACGCCCGGATGCCTTTGTGCTCGGTAGCTTCTGTAGTGCCCCGCTACGCGTCGGCACAATGTACAAGTGATATCGCCTTGCTTGCTCGAACGGAAGTCTTCTCGGAGAGTTCTCGACCGATTAATCAATGTGAGTGGGCAGAACTGCATTCTCTGATTCTTGCACGACTTAATAATGAATCTGAGTTTTTGGAATGCTTGTTGCTTAATAAGATTATTTCATAAGAAGAATGATAGAACCGACTCAGTATGCTAATAATAGAACTCACATAGCTATAAATGAATCTGCTTGCTTGCCTAATAAGAGAACTAAAATGCTTGTCTGAAATAAGATAGAACCTTGCGATGCTAATAACAAGAGTAAAGAGGATTGCTTGCATTTATATCGTATGCTAGATTGGAATACTAGAATGCTTGTCTAAAGAGATAGAATTTGCGTGCTAGACTTATGGAACTGTTCTTGCATGTTACTTGTGTAAATGAGTTAGCTTGCTTGAACATGCTTCATTGATTGCTTGTCAAGAGATGGAACTTGGAGAATAGCGTGAACTTGTGAATCTAGACTAATAGTCCACCCTGAGGCTTAAAAACCTTACGGGAGAGATATGACTATTAGGCAACGTGCATTAAGAGAGTGAGCTTCGGCTATTTGGACTTGATAGATGTGTGTGCTTGCTTGTTCTGATTATGTGCATCATCTTGTATGGATAGGATCTTGCATTTGTATTTGGTCAGGACAACTTGTGCACAAGGATTATCTCTCGAGCGGTTCCTGGGGCACTGGGGATCGTTCGGCCCGGAAAGAGATCTAGATACCTGAGGCTTGTACGTCCTTGGGTAGACCAAGACTCGTCTATTAGTGTTGTGCAGAACCCATGATGTCACAGCTGCTTGCACTCGGGTGTGTTGGTGAATAGCTGAACCATGAGTCACAGCTGCTGACACCCGCGCGTGCCAATGAAGAGCTGAACCTTGGGCGACTGCTGCTAATCCCGATGAGGGGACCATCATATAGTTAGGGCGCATGCTAGGCTAGCCTTCTTGCATACCTAACTGTTTGATGCAGGGACGAACAGGAAACTAGAGAACTGTATGCTTTACGATATACAAATTGTTGCTAACTTGTGTGTCTGTTGCAGGGATAACTGCTCGGCCGTGGGTAAGAAATATTATGAGTTTATCAATAGCCTGCTAGATTATTCTGTCTGCATCGTGAGTTATCAGATCATATAAATGTGTTGCCTTATTGCTTGAGTGCATGATAGCCTACTTAATATGGTTGCCTCGATTCGATATGATAAGTCTGCTATAGAACATTGCCCCTAAGAGTTTGATTTGTGTTGCATAATACATGCTGCGCACTACACGATAGAGCACTGTCCCAATTCTTATGCTTATAAGTTTGAATATGCAAACTGTTTCAAAGTTATGTTTTCAAAGATGTAATCTGACTATAGTTCTGAACTGCATGGAATGAACTTAGGTAAAACTAGCAAGATCACTAGTAATGCAATGTTTTGCCATATGATTACTTAGTGTGGGTTTTAGGGGGTGTAGCTTCTGTTCAGTTATTTTATCTCACCAGTACTTGTATAAAGTGCTGACCCACCAATAGTCTGCTTGTTCTCAGGTGCTCGTTCGTCCGAGGAAGCGATAGACGTGCCTCATCCCAAGGAACCGGAAATCTGGAGTCGATGCTTGGAGCCGCATCGAGTTGTGCCTGCTTCGAGCTGCTTTTGTATAGAGGGACATAATGTATGGAACGGTGTTATTGTAATCGAGAGAAGAGTGCTTGAGCGATCTGTAAACTCGGCCATGCGCCGCTTGTAACAATTTTGATTATCAATAAAAGAGCCTGTTTCCTTATGCCATTGTGTTCTTTACTTTTTTGCAATGTTATGTGCCGCTGCTTCAGTATCGAATAGCTTACTTGCCCTTGTATCAAAGCTTTGGCCTTGTACAAGCGCATCTTAGGCTTGCACGGCATCACGCCCGTGCGAGAACGATCGGTTCCGTAGGGACCAAAGTGAGGACGAACGGCCCTGCGGGACCGGGACGTGACATAATGGTATCAGAGCGACTCGATTCTTTGCCCATTCCGTTGCTTCCAACTCTGAGATGTGCCTGATGTGAGTTGCAATAAACGTTCCATACAATAAGTCCATAGATATTCTCAAAGATGCGCGCAAAAGTTTTCTGGATTTGTTTTTCATTGCTTGAGATGTGATTAGTGATTTCTGGATTTGCTGAGTTTTGATTAAGGATGGTGAGGGATGAGGACTATCGCTGCTCTATGTTTTCGTATGAGTTTCTCTTTGAGTTTCGAGGACGAAACTCTTTGTTGGTGGGTAAGTATGTAGTGCCCCGCTCCGCGTCGGCACTATGTACAAGTGATATCGCCTTGCTTGCTCGAACGGAAGTCTTCTCGGAGAGTTCCCGACCGATTAATCAATGTGAGTGGACAGAACTGCATTCTCTGATTCTTGTACGACTTAATAATGAATCTGAGTTTTTGGAATGCTTGTTGCTTAATAAGATTGTTTCATAAGAAGAATGATAGAACCGACTCAGTATGCTAATAATAGAACTCACATAGCTTGTCAATAAATGAATCTGCTTGCTTGCCTAATAAGAGAACTAAAATGCTTGTCTGAAATAAGATAGAACCTTGCCATGCTAATAACAAGAGTAAAGAGGATTGCTTGCATTTATATCGTATGCTAGATTGGAATACTAGAATGCTTGTCTAAAGAGATAGAATTTGCGTGCTAGACTTATAGAACTGTTCTTGCGTGTTACTTGTGTAAATGAGTTAGCTTGCTTGAACATGCTTCATTGATTGCTTGTCAAGAGATGGAACTTGGAGAATAGCGTGAACTTGTGAATCTAGACTAATAGTCCACCCTGAGGCTTAAAAACCTTACGGGGGAGATATGACTATTAGGCAACGTGCATTAAGAGAGTGAGCTTCGGCTATCTGGACTTGATAGATGTGTGTGCTTACTTGTTCTGATTATGTGCATCATCTTGTATGGATAGGAGCTTGCATTTGCATTTGGTCAGGACAACTTGTGAACAAGGATTATCTCTCGAGCGGTTCCTGGGGCACTGGGGATCGTTCGGCCCGGAAAGAGATCTAGATACCTGAGGCTTGTACGTCCTTGGGTAGACCGAGACTCGTCTATTAGTGTTGTGCAGAACCCCTGATGTCACAGCTGCTTGCACTCGGGTGTGTTGGTGAAGAGCTGAACCATGAGTCACAGCTGCCGACACCCGCGCGTTCCAGTGAAGAGCTGAACCTTGGGCGACTGCTGCTAATCCCGATGAGGGGACCATCATATAGTTAGGGCGCATGCTAGGCTAGCCTTCTTGCATACCTAACTGTTTGATGAAGGGACGAACAGGAAACTAGAGAACTGTATGCTTTACGTTATGTAAATTGTTGCTAACTTGTGTGTCTGTTGCAGGGATAACTGCTCGGCCGTGGGTAAGAAATATTATGAGTTTATCAATAGCCTGCTAGATTATTTTGTCTGCATCGTGAGTTATCGGATCATATAAATGTGTTGCCTTATTGCTTGAGTGCATGATAGCCTACTTAATATGGTTGCCTCGATTCGATATGATAAGTCTGCTATAGAACATTGCCCCTAAGAGTTTGATTTGTGTTGCACAATATATGCTGCGCACTACACGATAGAGCACTGTCCCAATTCTTATGCTTATAAGTTTGAATATGCAAACTGTTTCAAAGTTATGTTTTCAAAGATGTAATCTGACTATAGTTCTGAACTGCATGGAATGAACTTAGGTAAAACTAGCAAGATCACTAGTAATGCAATGTTTTGCCATATGATTACTTAGTGTGGGTTTCAGGGGGTGTAGCTTCTGTTCAGTTGTTTTATCTCACCAGTACTTGCATAAAGTGCTGACCCACCAACAGTCTGCTTGTTCTCAGGTGCTCGTTCGTCCGAGGAAGTGATAGACGTGCCTCATCCCAAGGAACCAGAAATCTGGAGTCGATGCTTGGAGCCGCATCGAGTTGTGCCTGCTTCGAGCTGCTTTTGTATAGAGGGACATAATGTATGGAACGGTGTTATTGTAATCGAGAGAAGAGTGCTTGAGCGATTTGTAAACTCGGCCATGCGCCGCTTGTAACAATTTCGATTATCAATAAAAGAGCCTGTTTCCTTATGCCATTGTGTTCTTTACTTTTTTGCAATGTTATGTGCCGCTGCTTCAGTATCGAATAGCTTACTTGCCCTTATATCAAAGCTTTGGCCTTGTGCAAGCGCATCTTAGGCTTGCACGGCATCACGCCCGTGCGAGGACGATCGGTTCCGTAGGGACCAAAGCGAGGACGAACGGCCCTGCGGGACCGGGGCGTGACAGCTTCTATGCTCGAGAGGCCACAAATCCACGACTTTACGCTCAGCAGATACCAAATCGATGATCTCACGCTCGGTAGCGCTCAGTTTACACTCAAGAAGCAACAGATCTGCGAAACTTCACGCTCAGAGAAATTTTCTTTTTAGGAGCTACAGATCAACAGTTCTACGCTAGAGGAGCTCTCTACGCTCGACAGCTACGAATCTAACGGCTTTACGTCCGACAGCTACAAGTCTATGGTTTTTCTTGCCCGGATGCCTTTGTGCTCGGTAGCTTCTATGCTCGAGAGGCAACAAACCTACGACTTCACGCTCAGGAACCACAGGTCTACGATTTTACGCTCGACGGTGTTTTACGCTCACAGGCTACAGATCTACAGTCCTACGCTAAAAGAGCTTTTCTACGCTCGACAACTACGAATCTAACGGCTTTACGTCCGACAGCTACAAGTCTATGGTTTTTCTTGCCCGGATGCCTTTGTGCTCGGTAGCATTCTATGCTCGAGAGGCAACAAACCTATGACTTCACGCTCAGGAACCACAAGTCTACGATTTTACGCTCGATGGTGTTTTACGCTCAAGAGGCTACAGACATGATTTCCCGCTCCACGACTTTCCGCATATCCAAACAGTCCCCCAAAGCGGTCAAGTGCAATGAGTTCCCACAGAAGATACTCGTTCTTGACCATAAAGCATCCCCTGTACCCGAAGCATAGAGAGTTCAAACATTGAGAAATTGCTCTTCTCGGGTCCAAAAAAAAAATTGGAGGTTCATCCAGATTCCAGTCTGAACATCTCGTCTATCAAAGTGGCAACTCAGTTTGACAGCCAAAAACCTCGACCCTGTTCCAAGGGAGTTTCGAGAGATCATTCTTGAAGACGAAGTCTGAACAAAAATTTTGCTCATCAGAGAAGCAACAGTTCAGAAATCTACGCGGTCCCTCAGTCCTAGCAACAGGACAGTCCTAAAAATATTCAAAATGCTCAGCGGCATTCTATGGACTATTCGCTATGCGTAAAGGACAGGGCCTAATACTCTTTCTATCAGAGTCGGCGTAAAGATTCAGACGTGTCGAAGCTGCATATATTCAGACTTCACAAGCAACGTATGGCAAGACGATCATATGGAGAAGAAGACGATTTTATTAAAGATTAAAATCATGATTACATATGAGGGAAATCCAATCTACAAGGGTTTTTCTCTATTCTTCATGATTACATCTGAGGGAAACTCCGTCAAAAAGGAGATACCCCCTCGTCGTCTGAACGCCACCCGCGGAATCTGTTCTGACAGGTTCCGGCATCGGCGATCTTCCTCTTCGTCCAAGAAGATGATCAGTGGCAGGAGGATACAGAACTGGGCGTATGACCCATCCTCCAACAGAAGGAAAGCAGGGTAAATCTGCTTTCCTACAGACCACCGCCACACTAGCCGGTCTGTCTGCCTCTCGTCACCGGAGGCATCGAGAGAAGACACAGCTTGCCGGCCGTATGGTGAAATATGATCCTTTCCCTCTCCCGGAAGAACCACCATACAAAGTTGCTGATTATCCCGAGCAAAGGAGGCTAAGATATCCTTCCACGATCCATCGTTGCAGTGGACACTTGCTCGAAGATGCCGTCTTGTTCGGCTCCCTACATGCTGGAAGAACATGATCTCCTTCTTCCTCAGATCGACCCGACGAACTCCGGCGATCATCTCTGCATGGTGATGGGAATGTGGTGAAAAAAGGTTCACCCCCCCAGCCTTTTATAGGCAAAAGAGGTCACAGCGGTCCCCAATAAATCCGCCATAAAGTCAGCATCGACCGTTTCAACGCTCCATTCAGAAACGTTTCGAGTTACGAGGGGCCATTCATGCTTCATTCAAAGCGTTTCAAATTTTGAGGAATTTAAAAGCTTTGAAGGTGGTCTTGTAGAAGCATGAAAAATACGCTTGGAAGATCTACGCAGCGTCTTGATGCAGAGCAGCGTAAACAGAGGCCTTCAGAGCCATCCAGCGTAAAACAGGGTTCTTCATCGCCTCCATGGCGTAAAACCCAGCCGCTCTCAAAGCAGCATTAAAGCGTATGAGGAACGCTTCATCTTCCCGAAAGAGAGACTGTCCAGTCGCACAGTAAAACCTGACCTCTGACTCCTGACAGAAAGTGCTGCACGGCTACCCAGACGACGGCTGGAAACGATCGCAGACCACTCGGGACACGCCCCACAGTAATGATGGCGGATCTCGGCATTTAATGCAGAGGATTTGGTTAAAATATCACCAAACCAGCGCTTACTAAAATCCCCCGGCGTAAACCGCCCTTTCGCGTACAAAGGGAATACGCTGCCTTGTTTTACACAGGCAAACATGGGCTGTTTTACGCTCCGCAGAAGACAAACCGCCTGCCACGTCAAAAGTTGTGCTTCGTACAGGGCTCGAGGCACGTCTCTACGTCAAAGCGCACAGAGCGGTGACAGTTTCCCCTCAAGGCATGTCCCTCCGTCAAAACGCACAGAGCGGTGACAGTTTCCCCTCAAAGCACGTCTCTACGACGGATGCGCAGACAGGGCGGCATACCTTCAAAGCACGTCTCCGCATTTAATGCACAGGATGATGGCAAATCTCTGTCAAAGATTTGATTATATCTCCAAAAGCCGTAATTCCGGCTAAAGACGTCCACATCAGCACCCTGGCACGGTACGCAGCGGCTTCTACGCCCATTCAGGATTTGTGCTCTCTCAGCTTCTACGCCCATTTCAGTCTCTACGACCTTTCGGCTTCAAATGCCCATTCAGTCTCTACGACTATTCGGCTTCTACGCATGTTCGGCTCCTATGCCTATTTTGCTTCTACGCCTGTTCGGCTCCTATGCCTATTCGGCTTCTACGCCTGTTCGGCTTCTATGCCTATTTGGCTTCTACGCCAAGGTGACAGTCATTTGGCTCCTACGCCAACCTCTTCTACACAAGGGATACCTACCTACGTGGCTTCTACGTCGTGATCTTCGCAGCAGATATACGCGTTTCGTCCCCTTAGTTGGACGCGCGTCACTTGCACACTCAAAAGGTCATTATTACGCAGGCATTGGTTACTTTAATCGTTGTGTAAAAGGGTGCTCTACTGTCCATTCCTCGGTTGCTACACCAACAGAGTGGTCACTGTCACCAAAACTCTATAAATAGAGCCCCCTAGCAATGGGGAAAAAGGTCGAAACTTTGAAAGAAGAATCGAACAAGGTCGAAAAACTGAAAACTGGAAGATCGAGCAAGGTCGGAAGATCGGTCAAGAAAACCAGTACGAGACCAAGGTCGAGCTTCCAAGAAAGATCGAACCAGAGGTCTGGAGAGAGAGAGAGAGAGAGAGAGAGAGAGAGAGAGAGAGGGAGAGAGAGAGGGCAAGCCCCAGAGCTCAAGCAAAGAGTAGGGATCGACGACTTCGGCCTCGCGCATCCACCCTCCTTTGCAACCTCCGAAGCCGCTTCCAGTCTTCCACGGCACTTCTTCAAACATCGTGTAGTCCAAGGGCTAAAGTGATCGACCGCAGATCAGACACCTATAGCAATTTATACCCAGATTAAATAAATTGTACTCCCACATCCTAGCATAGGATCAAATTGTACAAGTTTGTTTGTAAACCGAAAGGGCACGGGTCTCTCATAAACCCCGTCGTTTGAAATACACTCTTTCATCCCCTTTCTCTTTTTCGTTTAAATACCCGCAAACATTGACAACATAATTAATACAATAATGGACGTAAAAAGAAAGACGAAAAATAATCCAGAGGCTAGGTTGGACTTGGAAGAAATATGTAGATGTCCTGCATTGCATTTGATAGAGGAGAGGATTGAAAAGTTAAAGCAGCCTAAGGCAATTTTTTTACTGGAGAAGGAGGATAAAGGGAGACTTTGTAGGTGGATTAAGGGCATAAATTTTTTCGACGGGGACGTGTCGAACTTGAGAAGATGCGTTGACCTCAAGGAGAACAAACTGACGGATATGAAGAGCCACGATATCACGTATTTATGGAGAGGTTAATTTCGATTGCATTTTAAAATTCTTAGCGCAGATCATTTAGGATCCATTGACAGAGCTCGGCCTATTCTTCAGAGATCTTTTTTCTACTAAGTTGCTCGTCGATCGTCTAGAAAAGCAAGAGAAGGACTTTGCGGTAACACTGTACAAGCTTGAGATGGTGTTTCCTCCTGGATTCTTTGACTACATGGAGAATTTGCTAATTCATCTTTCTTGTAAGGCACATGTTAGGAGGCATGTCCAGATGTAACACTTGAGAATAAATTTATTAGAACTCTAGCTAAGGGGCCAATTTATGTTGTCAAAATCTGGCCAAGCTATTGGGTAAATGGGTTTAGGTTCAAGTCGACAACTGCCTCGATCAGAGACAACTTTCTAGATCTCGAAAACACCAAAAATAGTTGTTTGTGTATCAAATCTTCGAAATACAAAAAATTTGATATAGGTAATAATTTCTATGATGTCTTATGGCATATTGGGGAGCTGATATATAATTATGGAATAGAGCCTGCTAAGATCGTGTTATTCAAGTGTGAATGGTTCGATCCAATCCAAGATCAATGTTAAAAAATAGACAAGTATGGTCGTGTGGATATAAACTATAGGCATCGATATCAAAGCTACGAACCATTTGACCTATCAAGTCAGGCTCAGATCGTGTACTTCAAAACTTATCTTAAACAGGGAACAACGAGGTTGGACTGGTGGACAGTATGCAAGACCAAAGCTAGAAATTCCATTGACGTTAACAAAATAGCTTATCAGGAGAATGAGGTACCTCTTATAACAAATATAGTAGATGTGGACTCGATGAAAGTTCTTTATTACATAGCTAATCGTATAGAAGAGGTAGAATTATTCGAAGAGGAAGACGAAGTAGATGAAAGTGAAGATAAGGAGGAAGAGGAAGAGGAAGAGGAAGAGGAAGAGGAAAACGAAGAAGATAAATTTTCAGAAGAGGATTGAAAATAAAATAAAATAAAATATATTTAGTCTTGTGACATGTACTGTATTTTTCTAGATTAGACTTCTTAGATATTGTTGCCAAAACTGTAGGCTTTAGACATGTTGGTTATTACCTAGACTTTAGACATGTTGGTTATTATCTAGACTTTTGTGTGCAATTTGGTGTTGAGTGTGAATGTACCGGTTTTGAGTGTTCCACCGAAGGGGTTGGCGACCCCAGAAAATTCAACGGAGGGTTGCTCCAGGTCTATTTATACATTTTCAACGTAGAATATACCATCTATTTAGACTTGTGACATGTACTAGTAATTAATAATTATTTACTGTGCAATTCTATTATGACTTGTGACATGTATGCCATGGATAATAAGTCCACAACCCAAGAGTTTGCAATATCCATATTACCTCTGAGCAAACATTATTGCCCAATGACTTTCTACCACTACGTGCATAATATCTCTGATGGCGTCAGTCGTGCCAACTTATCATTTGTACTAAACCATAGGTATGCCAAGGATGATGAGTCCCCAAAAAATTCTACAAAGGAATTATCTCAAAACAATCATGTCTATCTTACCTCTCAATTATTTTTTTATAAAAACTCCACTCCCATAGAAGTTTATTTTACCATGTCCACATCACCTCTGAGTAAGATACATCTAGCAAAATTCCAAGTTTGCCACGTCCATGTTACCTCTGAGCAAGCAACCCTCTAAATAGCCTGCTATTACGTCATTCTAGACCCTGATAGTATCAGTCATTTCAACTTATTATCCGTACCCAGTCTTAGGTACGGCAAGGGTAATAAGACTACCAAAATTCTCCAGTAAAATATTCCGAGAGAATGCAATGTCCTACTACATCCACATTAACTCTAGTAGAATGTTGGCCTTCTTGACCAAGTCAAAACTCTCTTTCATGCTTCTTTTTTAAAGAATTTCAAAACTTGTTTAATTTTTAAAAACATTGAAGGGGGTCTTGTAGAAGCATGGAAAATTCGAGTCCATGCGCCAGAAGCTATGACCTCAAATCTTGTCTCTAGTCATGCTACAGAGAAGCTATGCGGCCAAGGGACTCATCTAGATTCCTAAAGCAAGTCTGCAAGTGCATCCATGCAGCCAGACTACAAGCCACATGCATACAAGATCTATGCGTCAAGCTCTCCATGAGGACCAGACTCTAGGCATCCGAGATTTAATACGTCATATGCAGCCAGGACGTTATGCATCCTTGTACTCATAAAGCCAAAGTGTCCATCAGACCAAAGGTGGAAGAGAGCACATATGTGGCCTTGACTCTTTGCATCCTCGTCCTCTTGAAGCCAAAGTGTCAATCAGACCAAGGCCAAACGAGAGCACATATACGGCCTCAACTCTATGCATCCTCGTCCTCATGAAGCCAAAGTGTTCACTAGATCAAGGATATACGAAAGAGAGCACATATGCGGCCAAGACGTTATGCATCCTCATTCTCATGAAGCCAAAGTGTCCATTCAACCAAGGCCAGACAAGAGCACGTATGCGACAACGGCCCTATACAATAGTCAGTTTGCAAGATTATGACGTTACAACCGAAAAGATCTTCACACAATCAGTACTGACAACATGTCCAGTTAACCAAGTCACGCACATAAGGGGTTATGAACAACCCCAAGATTTTATCAACCGCATATCCCAACCGACGCTACATGGCAGCCCACCCGTGTTATGCGTCCACAGTTGCAGCCATTAGCATGATGGCTATAAATAGGAGGAACTTGGATGTTCCCAGGGGACCCCCTTTTTTGAGAGACCACAAATGAAAGCACATATGCGGCATCGACTCTATGCATCCTCGTCCTCGTGAAGCTAAAGTGTCCATCAGACCAAAGGCGAACGAGAGCACACATGTGTCCTCGACTCTATGTGTCCTCGTCCTATTAAAGCCAAAGTGTCCATCAGACTAAGGAGAAACGAGAGCACACATGCAGCCTCGACCCTATGCATCATCGCCCTCATGAAGCCAAAGTATCCATCAGATCAAGGCCGGATGAGAGCACTTATGCGACATTGCCAACATGCGGCCAGAATGTCCATTCGATCAAGTCCTAAACGAAAGCACGTTGTTTGTGGTATTAAACGGAGGAGAAGGAATGAAAGTGTATTTCAAACAACAGGGTTTATTCGAGACCCGTGCCCTTTCGGTTTACAAACAAACTTGTACAATTTGATCCTATGCTAGGATGTGGGAGTACAATTTATTTAATCTGGGTATAAATTGCTATAGGTGTCTGATCTGCGATCGATCACTTTAGCCCTTGGACTACACGATGTTTGAAGAAGTGCCGTGGAAGACTGGAAGCAGCTTCGGAGGTTGCAAAGGAGGGTGGATGCGCGAGGCCGAAGTCGTCGATCCCTACTCTTTTCTTGAGCTCTGGGGCCTCCCCTCTCTCTCTCCTGACCTCTGGTTCGATCTTTCTTGGAAGCTCGACCTTGATCTCGTACTGGTTTTCTTGACCAATCCTTCGACCAATTACTCCAATTTTTCGGCCTTTTGATCTTGTACTGGTTTTCTTGACCAATTTTCCGACCTTGTTTGATCTTCAAGTTTAAAGTTTTTCGAACTTGTTCCCCATTGATAGGGGTCTCTATTTATAGAGTTTTGGTGACAGTGACCACTCCGTCGGTGTAAAAAACGAGGAGTGGGCAGTACAGCACCCTTTTATACAACGGTTAAAGTAACCAATGCCTGCATACAAATGACATTTTGAGTGAGCATGTGACACGTGTCCAACTAAGGGGATAAAACGCGTATATCTGCTGCGAAGATCACGTCGTAGAAGCCACGTAGGTAGGTATCCCTTGTGTAGAAGAGGTTGGCGTAGAAGCCAAATGACTGTCACCTTGGCGTAGGAGCCAAATAGGCATAGAAGCCGAACAGGCGTAGAAGCCGAATAGGCATAGAAGCCGAACAGGCGTAGAAGTCGAATGGTCGTAGAGACTGAATGGGCATTTGAAGCCGAAAGGTCGTAGAGACTGAATGGGCGTAGAAGCCGAGTGAGCACAGATCCTAAATGGGCGTAGAAGCCGTTGCGTACCGTGCCAGGGTGCTGATGTGGACGTCTTTAGCCGGTATTACGGCTTTTGGAGATATAATCAAATCTTTTACAGAGATTTGCCATCATCCAGTGTATTAAATACGGAGACGTGCTTTGAAGGTCTGCCGCCCTTCTGCGTATCCGTCGGAGAGACGTGCCTTGAGGGAAACTGTCACCGCTCTGTGCCATTTGACGTAGCGACGTGCCTCGAGCCCTGTACGAAGTGCAACTTTTGACGTAGAAGGCGGTTTGTCTTCTGCGGAGCGTAAAACAACTCATGTTTGCCTGTGTAAAATAAGGCAGCGTATTCCCTTTGTACGCGAAAGAGCGGTTTACGCCGGGGGAATTTAGTAAGCGCCGGTTTGGTGATATTTTAACCAAATCCTCTGCATTAAATGCAAAGATCCGCCATCATTACTGTGGGGCGTATCCCGAGTGGTCTGCGATCGTTTCCAACCGTCGTCTGGGTAGCCGTGCAGCACTTTTGTCAGGAGTCAGAGGTCAGGTTTTACTGCGTGACTGGACAGTTTTTTTTCGGGAAGACGAAGTGTTCCTCGTACGCTTTAATGCTGCTTTGAGAGCGGCTGGGTTTTACGCCATGGAGGCGATGAAGAACCCTGTTTTATGCTGGATAGCTCTGAAGGCCTTTGTTTACGCTGCTCTGCATCAAGACGCTGCGTAGATCTTTCCAGCGTATTTTTTATGCTTCTACAAGACCCCCTTCAAATCTTTTAAATTCCTCGGAATTTGAAACACTTTGAATGAAGCATGAATGGCCCCTCGTAACTCGAAATGTTTCTGAATGGAGCGTTGAAACGGTCGATGCTGACTTTATGGCGGATTTATTGGGGACCGCTGTGATCTCTTTCGCCTATAAAAGGCTGGGGGGTGAACCTGTTCTCACCACATTCCCATCACCATGCAGAGATGATCGCCGGATTTCGTCGGGTCGATCTGAGGAAGAAGGAGATCATGTTCTTCCAGCATGTAGGGAGCCGAACAAGACGGCGTCTTCGAGCAAGTGTCCACTGCAACGATGGATCATGGAAGGATATCTTAGCCTCCTTTTCTCGGGATAATCAGCAACTTTGTATGGCGTTGCCCCAGGAGAGAGGAAGGGTTGTATTGGACCACACTGCTTGCAAGTAGTGCCTTCTCTCGTTGCCTCCGGTGACGAGAGTCGGACAGACTCATTCTGTCCCGGCTTGAGTGGCGCTGGTCTGTAGGGAAGCAGATTTACCCTGCTTTCCTTCTGTTGGAGGATGGGTCATATGCCCAATTCTGTATCCTTCCGCCACTGATCATCTCCTTGGACGAAGAGGAAGATCGCCGATGCCAGAACCTGTCAGAACAGATTTCGAGGGTGGCCTTCAGACGACGAGGGGGTATCTCCTTTGTAGACGGAGTTTCCCTCAGATGTAGTCATGAAGAATAGAGAAAAAACTCTTGTAGATTGGATTTCTCTCATATGTAATCATGATTTTAATCTTTAATAAAATCGTCTTTTTCTCCATATGGTCATCTTGCCATACGTTGCTGTAAAGTCTGAATGTGTAGCTTCGACACATCTGAATCTTTACGTCGAATCTGATAAAAAGAGTATTAGGCCCTGTCCTTTACGCATAGCGAATAGTCCATAGAACGCTGATGAGCATTTTGAACATTTTTAGAATTGCCCTGTTGCTAGGGCTGAGGGACCGCGTAGATTTCTGAACTGTTGCTCTTCTGATGAGCAAAATTTTTGTTCAGACTTCGTCTTCAAGAATGATCTCTCGAAACTCCCTTGAACAGGGTCGAGGTTTTTGGCTGTCAAACTGAGTTGCCACCTTGATAGACGAGATATTCAGACTGGAATCTGGATGAACCTCCAGTTTTTGGACCCGAGAAGAGTAATTTCTCAATGTTTGAACTCTGTATGCTTCGGGTACATGGGATGCTTTGTGGTCAAGAACGAGTATCTTCTGTGGGAACTCTTTGCAATTGACCGCTTTGGGGACTGTTTGGATATGCGAAAAGTCGTAGAGCATAAAATCATGTCTGTAGCCTCTTGAGCGTAAAAAAACACCATCGAGCACGAAATTGTAGACTTGTGGTTCCTGAGCGTGAAGTCGTAGGTTTGTTGCCTCTCGAGCATAGAAGCTACCGAGCACAAAGGCATCCGGGCATAAAACCATAGACTAATAGCTGTCGAACGTAAAGCCGTTAGATTCGTAGCTGTCGAGCGTAGAAAAGCTCCTTTAGCGTAGGACTGTAGATCTGTAGCCTGTGAGCGTAAAACACCATCGAGCGTGAAATCGTAGACCTATGGTTCCTGAGCGTGAAGTCGTAGGTTTGTTGCCTCTCGAGCATAGAAGCTACCGAGCACAAAGGCATCCGGGCATAAAACCATAGACTTGTAGCTGTCAAACGTAAAGCCGTTAGATTCGTAGCTGTAGAGCGTAGAGAGCTCCTTTAGCGTAGAACTGTTGATCTGTAGCTCCTGAAAAGAAAATTTCTCTGAGCGTGAAGTTTTGCGGATCTGTTGCTTCTTGAGCGTAAACTGAGCGCCACCGAGCGTGAGATCATCGATTTGGTCTGCTAAGCGTAAAGTCGTGGATTTGTGGCCTCTCGAGCATAAAAGCTATCGAGCACAAAGGCATCCGGGAGTAAAACCGTAGACTTGTAGCTTGCGAGCGTAAAACCGTAGATCCGTTGCTGTCGAGCGTAGAAAGCTCCTTTAGCGTAGAACCCGCTGAACCGTCTTGCACGAAGAAACTTTTCGAATTCGCTGACTGTCCGTCTTTCAAGGGTAGTAGGCTAACGTAGCATCCAATCATAACCAACTATTAATTTTGAGATTTGGTTAGGGTCTCGAGGAGTTCGTCCGAGGATTCGAGGAGTCGACCCGGACTATATATATATCCCAAGCTTTTGAGAGAAAAACTTTTTATCTGTCTTCTGCGAAAGAGAGCTTTCGACTGTTCGAGTTTTTCTTCGTTCCTTCTCCGAGCACTTCGAGTCTTCAGAATTGGCGCCGAAACAAACCCCCTCCGCTAAGGGAAAGAGCATAGGTTCTTCTTCTCATTCTTCTGTCCCGGCGAGGAAATCTCCGGTCGAGCGGGGTGAACTTCCTTCTGAGAGGAGTATCCCGCCGACGAGCAGCGCACCCGGTCTTAGAGGTAGAGCCTTTGGGATGACACAAACGACGAAAAATCCTTCGCACACGTTGAACGTGACCGCGCTAGGTCGTCTTCTGTGCTGATAGCCTCTTTTGAGGAAGATGATGCACGGAGATGTTTTCATCTTTTACGCCCATATTTCTAATGTGCCAGCGTAAAGACCCATATTTTCGTAGTTCTGAGCGTAAAAGCTCGGGCTACCGAAAATTAGCGTATATCGTAAAATTTGAATTTTATGCTTGTGGAGGGGACTCTCGGCGTAAAGTGACCAAATTTGTACAATCTTGGCGTAAAGCACAGACCGTCGTTTCTTTGGTCTATATGCTTGTGCAAGATTTGTAATGACATATTTTTCTTGCATATTTGCAGTTGATTTGGGTGAGTCTCCACTGGCTGAGGTGATGGGCTCCGCTGCCGGGATGCTGCACTCGAACTACCTGGAGGATCTGTCCCACGTGGCATTTTCCATCTCCGGTCCTCAGTATCCTGAGGGAAGGGAGTTTCTGATATCGGCTCAGGGTGAGCGGATGCTGTTGAGTATGATCAATGGCGAGCCCTTGACACATGTAGATGGGGAGTAGTACATAAAGTCGGCCTTCCTCTTCGGGGACATGATTGATAAACAGTCCCAGACGAAGCCTAAGAGGGAGCCCTGGGTCTTCCCTGCCGGGAATTTGGTCTTGTATCTGCCGACGATGCCGAGGGATTATCCCATCTCGGCTTTCTTCCATGCGACGCATCCTAGGAAGATGTTATGGAAGCTGACTCCTGATCTTCACGGGAAGCCGGGGAAGATCTTTCACCTGAAAGGAGATGACCAGGGGTCGTTTGTCAGCCGTCCTTCCGGCGTTGTGACGCTGTTCCGGGGACTATGCCCGGGCAGTGTCCCGAGCGAAGATAGCTCAGTGATCCAGCCGGTCCAATTGCCGACCTTCTGTAATGACTCCATAGGACGAGGTGGGGTGTATCCCAAGGAGAATCCTTGGTGCAATGGGTGGATCTCCGCAACAAACTCCCGATGGACCTGCTTGGTTGACTGGGCCTTGACGCACTTCCGAAGAGAGCTGGAGGGCATTGGACTATATGCCGCCGTGAGTGCGACGCGCGTCGGGTTGCCTCCTAATGCTAACCTGTTCCTGGCACTGATGGAGCGGTACATTCCGCTTACCGGGACTTTTGCCACGCCACTGGGGGAGTTGGGATTGGCCCTTCATGAGATGGCAGTTGTCTCGAGACTGCCGATGGGGGAAACCCCCTATGAAGAGTACGTTCCCACCCACCGAGAGTTGGGGGATTTGGACCCTCGGGTGGCGGAAGTATATCAGGAGCTGATGTGTCAGTACTTCGCGTGCACCGCTTTTTACGACGAGCCCTCTGATTTGGCTCACACCACCAAGTGGATGTCCTACCTCTTCTTCCATCGGGCTAGGGCCGCCAAGTCGGAGAAAGCCTCGGGGGGCAAAAATGAGCCCGTGAACTGCTTGGGCGTCCTTAGTGCCCAGGTTGTCGAGAATCTTATGGAGGACGCCAAGGCTCCAGATCAGACTCTCGTTGAGGGGTTAGGAAAGTACCCCAAGGGCACTAAGGCCCATAGTTACTTGAGGCGCTGTCGCAGGTCTCTGTCTAAGGAAGCCCAGCTGGCCGGTTTCCTTTCTATATGGCTGCGTCGAGTAGTAGTGCCTGATATCGCGTCCGCGGACCGCATTCACCAGAATATCCTATGGCCCACCGTGCGTCTGGTGTTCGGGGCAAGGCTGTGCTTGCTTCCCGCCATGGTGTGCCGTATACAGGCTGGCCTGAGGGCCATGACTGAGGGGTTGCTCGTCGATGAAGCTCGACGTGAGAGCTTTCCCCGGGTGGAATTACCATACCAGTACCTGATGGGATGGCTAATCCTCCACAATCCCCGGGTGATGTCTCCCGGCTCCGGTAGCAGCTCAGGGGACATATTCTTGCTGAATTACAAGGATTCTTCCTGGAATGTGAACACAGTTTTAGACTGTCGGCTGGTTTTGAACCTCAGCCATGGCTGGAAGATCCTCTGTACTCCCCCTCCTGTACATCGTAACCAATCAGGGATGTGGCTCGAGGATTCAGGTCGAGAGAAGACCGTTCTTTCTTCGGAGGCTTTTAATTGGTTGGTCTGTATTAGACCTTCCCATCTGCTGTATAGGAGCGAAGACCATTGCTTCTTTGAGCCCTACTTGCCTAGTCGGTTCGTCAGGCAGTTCGGGTACGACCAGTTGCACGTGGACAACGCCGTCACCAGCTTCATGTCCAGGGGCGGACTCATTGATGGAGCTAGAGGGTGGCGATATTTTATCATGGGTTGCACGGGGGCAATCTTTATCGTACCGATCGTTACGACCTCCACGGAGCTGCGCCTCCTTCATTCTTACGCCCAGTTTTATGTGGCGGTTAACACCTTCCATCGTGATTTTGACATGCGTGGAAGCTTCAGGGTGCCTTCTGCCAAGCCTGGGGGAAGGGTCGAAGTCCCCTCGGTTTCTTCTAACGAGGGTGAGGAGTCTGGTACTCCAGATGAGCCTCTGGTGTCGTTGCCGAGGTGTGCAGTGCCTCTGCCGGCGGGGGCTCTGGTAGTCTCTTCTGGGAAGCGGCGAGCTTCTGCTCCGAAGGAAGCTTCCCTTCGTAAGAGGAGGAAGGAGACGGTTGCTTGTCCTCTCCGCATTTCTGGTATTGAGGCTCCCGTGAGTGAGCCTGCATCTCCCCGCATCAGGGAAGATTCTTTGGCTGGAGGTTCCTCGCCTTTTAGAGAGGGACCTTCTACAGTTCTGGCTGGAGGCGCTGGAGAATCCTCGCTAGAGGTTGCTGTCGTGGCGGCTGCTCCAAGTAGCGGAGCGGGATTGCCTGTGTGGCCGCGGCAGATGGGAGAATCTTTCCCGAGGTCAGCGGCGGGTGAGGTTCCCTCTGTGTCAGCGAGCGCGCTTAGCGAGACTCCAGCCGACGAACCTCGACCGTGTCTTGGTGAGGGCTTGACGGAACTCTTGGTGATGTCGGTCGGCCCACCTCCTTCTCCAGGTATGACAGTTCGTATCGCGTCATTAAGGCGTGGTTTAGCTACATCGGCTGCAGACGCGTCGTATATGCCGTTGGCTCCGGGTAAATATCATTTTTATGTCTCCTCTTAGGAAGATTACCATTGTGTTGATATTTGCTTTCTTGTCCTCTTTTCAGGGGATGACGTCCACGGGGAGTATGGCGTTGAAGCGCCTTCCGGCTCTGCTCTGGCTCCTGGCGATGATGTGGAGGCGTCCGATTCCGAGGCAGAAGTGTCTTCGGGGGCTAGCTCGCCTGGAGAGGTTTCGTCGTCTCAAGAGGAGGATGAACCTGTCATCGTGATCTCGCCTGTCGCGAGTCTGCCGATGACTTCGTTCGTTGCCGTGGCGCCTTCTTCTGTCGCACCGCCCGTCGAGGCGGCGACGGCCATCTCGTCTGTAATTTTCCCTGGAGAGGGACTTACTAGCATCGCGTCCACTCTAGGCGTTCAGTCGGGTCTAGTTGCGTTGACCGAGCAGCATACCAGCCCCGTCTACACCGGTTTGAAAACGATGATACCGATGGTGTTGGCGAAGAATCTGGACTTCGAGCTCCTGAAGAAGACTTCTCAGCTATCGATCGACGTTGTCAGGGGGCTTGGCAATCCTGGAGCAACTGATGCTCTGGAGGCGGTGGTTAATGGTTTAGAGCAAACCATTAACGAATACTTGCAGCTGGCTGGGGGCAGCCTCGATGCTGATATCCAGGCTCGATACGACCTCATGACTGAGCGGCTTACTGCAAAGCTTGAAAGCCTGGACAACTCGATCCAGACGCATAAGCTGGAGATGGATCGGAGAAAAGCTGTCGTGGAAGAGGCTCTGGCTCTTGAGATGAAGTGCCGATCTGAGCACGAAGGAAATACAGCAAGGGCTTCTAAGCTCAGGGAAAAACTTGCTCTGGCAGAGGAGTGGGCTTCTCAGTCGTTGGCAGGTCTAAACGTAGCGACTGGCCGATTGAGTGCAACGCGACGGGATCTGGACCATGCAGAAGCTGCCCGTGCGGGCTGTCTTCGGGTAAGGGCTGAGCTGACCCTTACGGATACCCCTGAGGCACGGCTGGAGTAGGCTCGTGCTGATGCCTTGGTCCTTAGGAATGAGAGGATAGCTGCACTGGAGCGGCTGATCGGCGGTCAGATTTCTCCGCCATCCTGATGTATCTCTTCCCAATTTTTGTTACCCCCTATGTAGTTCCGCCTTCTTCTGACAATGAATAAAAGCGACTCTTTTCTGACTTTTTGTGGACCCATCATCTCAGAATATAAATGACGATTCTTAGGCCTTAGCAGGATATATCTATTCAGAGGTCGTACAGACATGATAGGATATGACCTAACTAGTTTTGCTTTGGGAGTAGTTTTGTCAGAATTGAGATCCTCGCTATATTCCGCCCGAGCAGGGGGGATTAAGGATAGTATCTTTTCAGGAATTTGCCGTTGATAGGAGCCATTAACAGGTCTCCGTTAGGCTGGGCTATCCTGTAGGTGCCGTTTGAGAACGTTGTCTCGATTACATAAGGGCCTTCCCACTTGGGCTGGAATTTGCCTTTACTTCTGTGAGTTAGGATCATCGGCCTTCTTACGGCTAGAACTAGCTCGCCGACCTTGAACACCCTTTCCTTTACTTTATGATTGAAAGCTCTGGAAATGCGTGCTTGGTAGAGCGCGATGCGCTGTTGAGCTTGGAGGCATTTCTCGTCTAATCCTTCTAGCTCTTGGAGCCTTAACAGGTCATTCTTTTCTTGAGTCAGCTCATTAGTCACGGCTATCCGGAGCGACGGGATCTGGATTTCAATGGGGAGAACTACTTCGCTCCCGTAGACCAGCGAGAATGGGGTACAGCCTGTCGGTGTCCGTACCGTCATACGGTATGCCCAGAGACATTCGTCCAGCTTTTCGTTCCAATCTCTTTTGTTTGAAGAGACGAATTTCTTTAAGAGTTTGATAATGATTTTGTTGAAAGCTTCCGCCAAACCATTAGAAGCTGGATAGTATGCCGTAGAGGCAATATTGTGTATCTGATTCTTATCGCAAAACCGGTGAAACGCTTGGCTGATAAACTGGGGCCCATTGTCGTAAATTATCCTCCGGGGTACCCCGAAGCGATAGATGACGTGATGTTTGATGAAGCTGATCACATTAGACGCCTTTACCTCAGTGAGAGGGATTGCTTCTGCCCATTTGGAAAAGTAATCTGTGATGGCCAGTATGAACTGGTGACCCCTGGAAGAAGACGGGTGAATAGGACCGATGATATCCATACCCCATTCTTCGAAAGGCCAGGATGCGACTGTAGGATGTAGATGTTCAGACGGTTGGTGTATGAAGTCTGCATGAACCTGACAGGCTCTGCAATGCCTTGTATACCGTACTGCATCTGCGATCATAGTAGGCCAGTAATAGCCCATTCTCCTGATACGATCCTATAGCTTAGGCCCGGGTTGATGCGCTCCGCATACGCCGTCGTGAGCTTCACGGATAATCCGCTGTGCTTCGTCGTTAGAGAGATATCTCAATAGCAGTCCGTCGTAGGTCCGGCGATATAAGTATTGTGAGGATGCATCGAAGTAGAAGCGTAAGGATCGTCTCTTGACGGATACTGCTTCTTTGGGGTCTTCTGGTAAGATTCTGTATGCCACGAAATCTATGAAGGGACTCGTCCAATCTCTTGTAGGAGGATTGGTGTCGACAGCGTAGCTGCGTTCTGTGTGACAGCTGTTCTTCACACAGAATAAATCTCTGTTAAGAAGGATTACCGAATCTTGCCTTCTTATAGGAGTAGCTAAATTCGCAGCTTGACTGGCCAGGGCATCAGCTTCCAGATTCTGAGATCGAGGTACATGCTCTAGGAAGAACTCCTTGAACGTCATGGCTATCTCGATTGTTGCTCGGTGATAAGGGATGAGGTCTGGATTACGGACTTCGTATATTCCCCTGACTTGATTTACGATGAGCAGAGAATCAACGAAAGCTTCCAAGGATTCTACCCCCAGCTCTTTAGCAACTTGGAGCCCGATTAGCAGAGCGTTGTATTCCGCCACGTTGTTGGAGCAAGGATCGCTAAGAGAATATGCTCGATAGATGACGAGCTGATCCGGGGTGACTAGGACGACTCCCACTCCTGAAATAACGTTTCCCTTAGGACCGGCTCTGGAGGCGCCATCGAAGAATAGTCGCCATACGTCACTTTACCTTGCGAAATTACATTCTGCAACCTCGTCAGGGATATCTTCGTATAGTTTGAAGGTCTCCGGGATCGGATGAGCCGCTAGGAAGTCAGCCAATGCTTGGCCTTTGATGGACTTCTGTGAGACGTATACCATGTCATATGGTGTTAGCAGCATTGCCCAAGTCGCGAGTCGGGAGTTAAGGGTGCTCGGCTTGCTCATCAGCACCCGGAGAGGGTTGATTCTAGAGATAGGTGCAACACCATTCGGGACCTCTTGGGGAGGCAGATTGCCGAACTGTAGAGAGATCATGTTGGCCGTGACCGTCTTCTCAGTGTTGTGCAGAGTGATGGCTTTAGCATCGATTAACCCCTGGATCTTCCTCTTTAGTACGTAACACGCCTTCGTCGGGTGGTGTACGTATCTGTGGAAGACGCAGTATTTGGGGTCATTAGTATCGCAGACCTCCTGGGGTCGCCTTAGCTCTGGAAGGGTGATCTTGCCACTCTTGACGAGACACTCGAATATACTTAGGACATCGTTGTCGTCGAAAGAGTAGACTTCGACGGGCCTGGGAGTCCCGGGTTTTGCTTGCGTGATTGCCGCAATCTTTGGTCTGGCCGTGTTGATTGCCAGGGCTTCTTTCCCTATGGGACCACGAGGATGGTTGCTGCTAGGAGATGACCTTTTGCCTCTGTCAGAGGCAGAGATCATGATGCCATTGTCGCGCGCCTTGCGACTGTTGTCTTCGGCGGCTACTGCCGAGAGGATGAACGAGGGCCAATCATGGAACTGATAAGGTCCTGTGAACACCGAGACCACGGAAAGGAGGTTCTTCCTGCAAATGTCTACTAACGCAGAGTCTGGAACTCCTGGAGGCATCTGTAAGGTAGCCTGACGAAAACGTTCGATGAAGATGCGAACGTCTTCCTTTTCCTTCTGTTTGACTTCGATGAAAGAGGACATAGACATGTCCATTCCTTCCTCGTAGAATCGCATGAAGAATAAAGCTTTGAAGTCCTCGAAGGACGTAATGTAGTTGTCCGCCAAGCTACGGTACCACTGATAGGCTACTCCCGAGAGACAGCCTTTGAATACCCGAGTGAGGACGGCATCGTTCCCTTGTATCAACACCGTCATCATACTGAAATAGTTCATGTACTGACTTGGTGATGTTTTCCCCTCAAACAGAGCCATAGTCTGAGGTTTGTACCTCGGAGGGAAAGGGACCTCCTCCTAGATAGCTGGGTAGGGCTGGTTGATTCCCAGTTTCTTGAGCTGATCTTTGTGCTTCAAGGCGTCGAACTGGGCTCTCAACTCTCGCACTGCCTGCATCAGATTTTCAGTCGGAAGCGGGGCTACAGAGTGGTACGGAGTTGGTTGTATTGTGACTCCAGCGGGAGGTAAGGCATTCTCCGAGTAAGGAAGCGGAGGAACTGCTGACTCTTGATCTAGCGTAGGCTCTTGGCTCGGGTTGGATGGTGGTGAGTCCACCCCCACACGTATCTGAGTTGGTGGGACCGATGTTTGAGTCCTGGCGGTTGCGTGTTGAGCTAGCATCATCTGGTGCATGTTCTCCACCATAGATTGCATTCGTTCCAGAGATGTCTCTAGTGTGGTGATGCGTTGTTTCGTATTTCCTGACGGCGGAGCTTCTTTGCGTTCATCTTCAATGGCGCAAATTCCTTTCTCTCTGGAGGTCATTGAGGGATTAGTATAGGTCGTTATAGAAGTCGACCCCATACTTTCGGCCTCTGATTCGAGAACTTGGCGACTCCCGGCATCGGAATCAGAAGAGGACGAAGCTGGTTGTTGTGACCTTGCGCGAGTGTTTTGGAACACCCCGGCTTCAACGTCTCTAAGGGGCTTACTGAACCTCCTTCGGCCCGGAGGTCTAGAAGGATGTCGTCTTGAGCTTGAACCTCCCCTAGGTATGTGTGAAGCCATGTACACAAATGCATGCGTGGGTTCCTCCTTCTGGAAAGACAGCGAGTAGCTCAACCGGTCGAAAACCGATCGTTTTGCTTTGGAGCAGCAGCAATTAATCACAACCTTATGACTATTACAATAGTGTTCGTCAGGAGGCATAATAGACATGCTGGAAGGTCCCCTTTCTTTACGCTTCTGGATTAGATATTTGCGCAGGTCATGAGGGTTTCTTTCCGCTTTCTGAGCTTGTTTTACGCCGAGGGACTGCGCCTGGCATAATTTGGAGGTTCGCTCAGTCTGGCGTAAGGATGGAGAGGTCCTCAGTCGGTCATTAGCTTCTCGCGTAATCCGGAGGGTAGGCAGATCTTTCTCTTGCTGGCGTAAAGGACGAGTAGTTGAGTGTTCGCCCGCTTGCTTTCCCTGGCGGAGATCACAGCGCTCATCTGGTTCATCGTAGAGGTCAGATGTCGTCTTGCGCATGGAGCGTGATCTGTACCTCTGATTTGGCGTTGAGGCACCATCAGAGGTTTTGTCTGTACCGCGCGTAGCGGGAGATTGATTTCTATGCGTAAAGCGCAGTGGATACTCCTGGGTTAGCGCTGAGGCTTTGCCCGAAGTTTTGTCTGTACCGCGCGTAGCGGGAGACTGATTTCTGCGCGTAAAGCGCAGTGGATACTCCTGGTTTAGCGCCGAGGCTTTGCCAGAAGCTTTATCCGTACCGCGCGTAGCGGAAGACTGAATTTTACGTGCGGGGCACGGGGGGAGCGGTGCTACCACCTCATTGGTCGAAGAGATCGGAGAGATCGGAGAGTCCACAGGATCGGCGTAGGATGTCTTGGGCATCCACACTTTGCGCAGCTTCCTGTTGTCTCGGACGGAGAGGGAGTGAGCGCTACCCCCAGTCCGAAGTATGTCTTCATAGGCGGACTGGTCGAAATGAATGACCAGTGTCTTCTTTACGGTTCCTGCAGATACCGTATCGTGTTGAGCAATTACTTCCTCGTCAGAAGAGAAAGACGTCCCCAGCAGAGTTGCTATCTTGTTTGTGGTATTAAACGGAGGAGAAGGAATGAAAGTGTATTTCAAACAACTGGATTTATTCGAGACCCGTGCCCTTTCGGTTTACAAACAAACTTGTACAATTTGATCCTATGCTAGGATGTGGGAGTACAATTTATTTAATCTGGGTATAAATTGCTATAGGTGTCTGATCTGCGGTCGATCACTTTAGCCCTTGGACTACACGATGTTTGAAGAAGTGCCGTGGAAGACTGGAAGCAGCTTCGGAGGTTGCAAAGGTGGGTGGATGCGCGAGGCCGAAGTCGTCGATCCCTACTCTTTGCTTGAGCTCTGGGGCCTCCCCTCTCTCTCTCCCTCTCTCTCTCTCCCTCTCTCTCTCTCCTGACCTCTGGTTCGATCTTTCTTGGAAGCTCGACCTTGATCTCGTACTGGTTTTCTTGACCAATCCTTCGACCAATTACTCCAATTTTTCGGCCTTTTGATCTTGTACTGGTTTTCTTGACCAATTTTCCGACCTTGTTTGATCTTCAAGTTTGAAGTTTTTCGACCTTGTTCCCCATTGATAGGGGTCTCTATTTATAGAGTTTTGGTGACAGTGACCACTCCGTCGGTGTGAAAACCGAGGAGTGGGCAGTACAGCACCCTTTTACACAACGGTTAAAGTAACCAATGTCGGCGTACAAATGACCTTTTGAGTGAGCATGTGACACGTGTCCAACTAAGGGGACAAAATGCGTATATCTGCTGCAAAGATCACGGCGTAGAAGCCACGTAGGTAGGTATCCCTTGTGTAGAAGAGGTTGGCGTAGAAGCCAAATGACTGTCACCTTGGCGTAGGAGCCAAATAGGCATAGAAGCCGAACAGGCGTAGAAGCCGAATAGGCATAGAAGCCGAACAGGCGTAGAAGCCGAATAGTCGTAGAAGCCGAATGGGCATTTGAAGCCGAATGGTCGTAGAGACTGAATAGGCATTTGAAGCCGAAAGGTCATAGAGACTGAATGGGCGTAGAAGCCGAGTGAGCACAGATCCTGAATGGGCATAGAAGCCGCTGCGTACCGTGCCAGGGTGCTGATGTGGATGTCTTTAGCCGGCATTACGGCTTTTGGAGATATAATCAAATCTTTTACAGAGATTTGCCATTATCCTGTGCATTAAATGCGGAGACGTGCTTTGAAGGTCTGCCGCGCTTCTGCGCATCCGTCGGAGAGACGTGCCTTGAGGGAAACTGTCACCGCTCTGTGCCATTTGACGTAGCAACGTGCCTCGAGCCCTGTACGAAGTGTAGCTTTTGACGTGGCAGGCGGTTTGTCTTCTGCGGAGCGTAAAACAGCTCATGTTTGCCTGTGTAAAATAAGGCAGCGTATTCGCTTTGTACGCGAAAGAGCGGTTTACGCCAGGGGAATTTAGTAAGCGCCGGTTTGGTGATATTTTAACCAAATCCTCTGCATTAAATGCAAAGATCCGCCATCATTACTGTGGGGCGTGTCCCGAGTGGTCTGCGATCGTTTCCAGCCGTCGTCTGGGTAGCCGTGCAGCACTTTTGTCAGGAGTCAGAGGTCAGGTTTTACTGCGTGACTGGGCAGTTTCTTTTCGGGAAGACGAAGCATTCCTCGTACGCTTTAATGCTGCTTTGAGAGAGGCTGGGTTTTATGCCATAGAGGCGATGAAGAACCCTGTTTTACGCTGGATGGCTCTGAAGGCCTCTGTTTATGCTGCTCTGCATCAAGACGCTGCGTAGATCTTCCCAGCATATTTTTCATGCTTCTACACACGTATGCTGCTATAAGACCCATGCAATCTCGTAGTCATGCGGTCAAGTTGTTATACGGACTCCAACTCACAAGATTTACAACTACAGAGATCTTCATACAATTGGTGCTGACTACGTGTCCTGCTGACCAAGTCACGCACACAACGGGTTGAAAATTACTCTGAGATCCCTTAAACGACATATCTCAACCAAGACCACTTGGAAATCTGCCCATGGCATACGACGATAGTTACAACTGTATTCTGTTGAAGGAGCCTTATGCGGCCACCAAACAGAGGCATATGCGGCATCCATAGCCCATCAACACGATGGCTATAAATAAGAGCAATTTTATCGTTCTAAAGTCCGGCTATATGTGAACCTACAATCAAGCAAGAGATAAAGACTTCCTCCACTTGCATCGGATCATCCACGGAGTAAAGAGAGTTGCTACACTCCTAACCCTTCATCGTCATCCCCAAGAAAATAAATTTGTACTTAGATTATCTCCTAGGACTTCTCCGTACTTTCTTATCGTTTGTTAATTAAATCAAGCTCTCCTAGAACTTTCGAATTTAATAGTGAACAAGATGGTGACACTGTTGGGGACGTCCTTTTTCTCTGTTAAGAAGGTGGTGACATGCTCTGATGCGGCCAAGCTGGGTTCAACCAAGAGGATTATGGTAGTCTACTTCGATCAGTAGGCCTTCGAGAAGATGCTCTCGGAGGAAAGCGCTAGTCCTTCGTCGAGGTTAGCAATGCCCAAGAAGACCCGCAGGACGTGGGTAGCAACGCCCTCTGCGTGCGCCTCACCCAACTGCTGAGCATGCGCTCCATGCCTCTCTCCATGTTGCTGAGGACGCTCGTCAAGCTTCCATCTAGACTCACTATGTGGCTTCTCCGTCTGTCGCACGATACACTCAGCACCTGAACTCTAGTAGAGAAAAATACTATGATGCCAGACATTCACGTCTTGATGTGAGTTCCATGCGGCCTAGAAGGAGGACGCATAAGACCGAATATGCACCACCGTTCACTGTTGCAGGCAGATGGCCGCAAGCGGCCCTTATAGTAGCTGAGCCTCAGTTTTTGATTGAATGTCATACAGCACTGATCTTATGTTGTATCCTCTGTATCCTGAAATTCGTGACTAAATGTTGTTATTAGGTTAATTTGGGGCTATTGAGATTTTTTCATAATTTTTAGTTAATTAAAAACTACTAACCCTAATTTTTTAGGACTTTCAAGAATTTATTTTAGGGTCAAATATAATTAAAAATATTTTAAACTTTTATTTTGGGTTCTAAATAATCAAATATATTTTTTTAGAATTTTTTGAGAATTTTCTGAGTATTTTAGTATTTATTGGGAGTTATTTAGACTAGTAACTAATTTTTTAGGAATTCTAGAATTTATTGTGCAAGCCCAGGAATATAGAATGGACCCACATATTTTTTAGTATTTATAATATAATTATTTATTTTAAGAAATTATTTCAGAATTTTTGGAATAATTTTAATATTTATTTTTATTTAAATAGGTAAAACTAATTTTTAGAGCTTCTCCTAATTATAGTAGTAAATCTATGAACATAAAATTATCCTAAGTATTTTTATAGGATTTTAGTTTCAAAATATATTTTTTGTAAATTTTCCAGATTTTTATCTTTATTTTTAGTTATTTAGTTTAAAACGACTTAAATAATATTTTGATAAAGGCAAATCAAAAACAAATAATATAAATAAAATCATCCAATCAGATTCTGACATGTGTTATCCTATAATTATTCATTCAGTCGCATATATATTAATATATATATATATATATATATATATATATATATATATATATATATATATATATATATATATATATATATATATATATATATATATATATATAATAACCTTAATTATCCTATTATTTTAGAAAGAGAGAGAGAGAGAGATTTGAGGGGATGTCATCTAGGATTTTCTTCATCTTCCAGAAGCCATTACTCATAGCTCCGGACTCCAAACGCAGCCCAGTTTCTTGCACTAGAACCGTATTGAAGTTAGTTTTCTGAATATATAAATTTTTTCATGAAATTATGAATATTAAATTCTGAAAAATTTGTAGAGCACATCATGTCCAAAAATAGATGCATCTTGGTGTTTTTATGATTCTGGGAGAACCAGAAATCAGAATCACTAACCGTTTAAAGTTTCGGAAAGTTAATGTCGAGATAATTGATATATGTTTTTCCCAAGATTTAGTACAAAATAGATCTATGCTGTTAATTCTGTAGAACTTCTAGGTTAAGAATTAACCACCGTTGCATAATACGATTTTATGTATGTGCAATAATTTTCAAACAAATTTAAATTTGGATGAGCCATAAAATTTAGCATATTTTTGATGCTGAAATCTATAGGAAACCATGCATAGAAGTCAAGTTTGCATCGATTGACTTTTTGGTCAACGATTGCCTCGATTTGCATGCCATGAGTCTCGAATTGGTAAAATTTAGTTTCTTTAGACAAAATTTAGGAATTAACTTAAAAATCAGAATAATAAGATTAAAATAGGATTTTAGAGTAATTATTCCAGAATTAAATAAATTATCTTTTGATATGGTAAATTTGTAATACATAGGCTATTTGGACTGTGACTTAGATTCTGATTCATACCAGCTAAGGATCCTAGGCGAGTACATTCTCTGATAATTTTTGATATTTGATAATTTCTATAATTCAATCATTTAGAAATATTACATCTGATTCTTGACACTGTGCTACACGGACTAATATATAGATTGGATCTTTAGTCATGAGATATTATATTGGTTATCGTATTGACATTGTACACGACATTGATATTAGACATTGTACATGATATATTGGACATTGATCGTGTATCGTGATGTGTCATGGTTGGATCCACAGTACTAGTTGGGGGCGGATAAATTGCTAGTGAGAGATGTGATCAAATCCCTATCGTACAAGTGTAGATATTGTTAGTGTTAATCATATACCTCACGTATAATTAGCCAGGCCATGTAGCTATCGTACAAGTTTCTAAGCCGATCATATTTCGAAACTACTATTTCAAATATTTAGAATAGTTACAGTTCTCTATTTCAGTTCATATACTACATCACCCCACATATGATATTGTAGCTCTCTCTCTTTATTTCATATATGCACTGACTATGCCATATTTCCTATTGTCTGTTATTTTTATTATGGTCATTGCATTCATTTATTATCTTCTCTCAGTATATAGCATCATCTATTTATTGTTTTATAGTCCTTATCAATTAACTGGAATTGTTATTGGGTTGTACTTCGCTCCATCCTGACTGAAAATATTTTTCCAGACTGCGACTTAGAGGACTGGTGTCCGACATATTATGGACCACAGGGAGAGTAGCTGCAGCCTTGGACCTTGTAGCCAGGTGTGATTCTGGGAGGTCTAGCCGGGATCACTAGTTATTCAGTTGGTTTCTTTTAGCAGTTATTGGTACCGGATTTGTCTCCGGTATACTTTGAGACTTGGATGTTATTGCTTTTGAGTTAGACTATTTTGCTTAGACTTGTTGCATTTCATTTATTTTCTTTGACATCTTATTGTATTTTAGTTATGTGATTGAGTATTCTATATTATATTATGATATATGTGTCTCCTTATGGAGTTGGATACTCGTGTGAGATTGTTTAGATAGTATTTTGACCTAGACAGCGTTCTACCGTCGATGCTACAACTTAGGCTAGACGTACCCACGTACTCGTACCCCAAATTTCGGGTGCGGGTCATGACACATTTTTAGTGGTGGCCCATACAGGTCATACTTTGCAAGTTGTGCGATGTCGTGGTAGTGCGACGTCTTATTTATACTACTGCGTGCCTGCGATAGGATATAGGATATAGGATACTAGGATGAGAGAGGATACTCAATCACAAATTATTGAGAGATTCCTGGGATGACCCTTGAGAATCTTATTATAATTTCTATTTCAAATCTTTTCCCTTGGTTCGTCTGCTCTCACTTGTTGCTATTGAATTTGATTCTTGTTGATCAGTTGTTAAATTTAATTCTTGGTATCGTTGTTGAGTTTGATTTCATATCAAGATAAACTTTACGGACTAAAATTTACGGTATCATCTGATGACATATGTTGATGAGGACAGTGAGAAAGGTAAAACATCTACTTAGGTTATGGAACCTAGAGTTTATCGCAGCCACGTTAGCTATCGTGACGAAAATGTAGGAACATAACTTGGGAGGTACATATCTTAGTTATGAAATTTAAATTTTCTCGCAGCCATAACCGGTCGGCGTGGCGAGGATTCTAGATAACATGATTATAGAGTTGTATACCTTAGTTATGAAACCTATCATTTATTGCAGCTATGCTTACTGGCGTGTCGAGAATTCTGAGTGTCATAATTTTGGACAGACGTGTATGATTATCAGGTTTTATCTTAAATTGGTTCTTAAAGTATCATCTCAATACTTATCTACTTCTGTTATTACAGGGCTTTGTTCCGTTGCTTCTTTTTGTTAGCAGTAGAAATACCTCCAATTCCTTAGTCCAGTTCCTTTGTTAGATTTATTTCTTTAAGGATCCCTGTTAGTGTGATAATGATTGACTTGCAATTAGGTCTGTGTCTTGTATCAGTGTTGACTGAGTATGGCTTGTGAGTCTGTAAGTTTTTCTTGATTGGATATGTAAGCAGTAGGCATTAATCTAGAGATAACCCATAACATAGTGCCTTGTAGCAATAGTTCTATAATAGGTGTCAATATAGTTAGTATTGGTACTATAAGTAGAATGAGGAGTAAAGAGAATCAGATGGTTCCAAGAGTAAGTATCAAAGTCAGCATGCCAGTCCTGGATAGTCATGAATTTATGTAGCTGGGTGATCCATGTAAACAATTAAGTATTAAAAATTTTTTATTAAAAGTTAATGGAGCATGATATTCAATTTGATGGTTGATACTTGGGTGTGTCAAGAGTAAAGGAATGTATACGCATAAAAGGGTATTAATGAGTGTGTCATTGGTAGAGGAATATCAAGATTGATCATGAAAGATATAAAGTGTATCACAGATTAGTGTAACAGTCTGTAAAATATTAAAAAGGGAGATACTTATACATCAATCGATATATGAAACCATATGCCTGCCTTTGAGAGTGAAGTAAAATATGTGTATTATAAAAAGTGCAAGTGATCATGAGTTCTAGTGAGTGTGATAAGGTAATCTAATGATGAAGTTAGTGTCACTATACCAAGAGTGCTAGTGTTTCTATGTCAAGGATTAGTTGAGAAATGTGCTAGTAACGGTAAGTACCTCGTGTGATAATATTAGATTGGTGTATCAGTTAATATGGATAGAAAATTATTGGAAGCAATAGTGCAAGTAATCCAGGTAGTGCAATATTCAGTACACAGTTGAGGAGTGTAAACAATTGGTGTATTTGTGTGTATCTTGTATGTTAGAGACTGTGAGTATATATATGTATACTTAGATAGATGTGGATTTAAATTTATAATTTGAAGAGTTGAAATAAATTTTAATTTTTAAGAATTTTTGAGGAGTTGAGATTTTATGTTATTGAATTTTTGAGGATTCGAATTCAATTTAATAAACATAGTCAAAGCTATAAAGATTTTTTGAAGTGATTAAAATTTTATTTCAATAATTGAATACTTGACTTTTGAGGAAAGTATATACATTTTATTTTAAATTGTTCGAGAAGCTAAATTTTGAGGATTTTATTTTGAAGATAAAATTTTATGGTGGGTAATAAATGTATAACAGTAGATGAGTAAATGATGTATATATGTAAGGATCAGTTGGCTTGAGTATGCTTGAGATGGCACTGCAAACTGACTTGGGTGTCCATCTAGAGTTGTATTAGAAGGAGTAGTACTTAGTATGGTGTGTTGCACTTGGCGTGCACTTGAGTGATAAGAACAACTAGTATAAATAATTACAGTAAATAAGAGACCTAGCAGTGAGTGTGCTTGTAATAGAAAAAATGGTACTAAAGGGATAGAGGTATCAAACTTTGGATGCATCATTAAACCATGGTTGTGTTAGCAGGTTCTGTTCTGTTCTTTCCTTCTGTTCCTTTTTCGTCTATTTTATTGATTGATTGATTTCTTAGTACCGTAGCTTGCATCAGTGATTTTCTTGTTAGAATGTAGTTAATAGTACACCCTAACAGGGACTGCTATATCATGACAAAAGTGACCATAACCATGTATGTTTTCTCTAAATTTCATATTGTATGACGGTAGGTAGGATTTTCTTAGACCTTTATTGTTGGGAGTTTGACCGTAGTGAAGATTAATGAAGAGGTTATGACTTGACAGAGAGAGACAAGGATTTTAAAATTTCAAGGATAAACATTAATTTAAATAAAGAGTTAAGAATTTAATATGGAAAAATAGACGATTTTGTTAAATCATTGATTTTTATGAAGATTAAGATATGAGTGAATTTTTTATTAACATTTAAGAAAGTTAAGAAGATTATCATTATATTTATTTGACTACAAGGTATAAATTTAAAAATTATTTTGAATGCTGTATTTGAAGATCTTGTAAGTATTATATTGTTTGAGTATGATGTGGAAAAAGAATCGAAGAGTAAGATCATTAATGGATTAGTATTTGAATTCAAATTTTTGGGATGGAAATTTAAATTTTATAAATATGCATTAATTGGATTTAAATTAGACGAGTAAGATCATTAATGGATTAGTATTTGAATTTAATTTTTGGGATACGATTTTTAAAATTTATAAATATGCATTGATTGGATTTTAATTAGAGGATTGAATATTAAATTTTTGTATTTCGTTATTAACTTAAAATTTTGGAGGAGATTGTGATAAGAATGGAATTTGATTTTATATTTAAAGATTTTCAAGAATATGATATTTATATAATTGAGAAATATTGTGAAATAATAATATGGATTAGTTCATGATTATATGATTTGATGAATTTAATTTTGATGGTAATAAATAAATAAATAAAATAATTGAGGATTTTAAATTTTGAGGACGAATTTTTTTTAAGGTGGGTAAACTTGTAACCTCTGTATCCTGAAGTTCGTGCTTAAATATTGTTATTAGGTTAATTTGGGGCTATTTATATTTTTTCACAATTTTTAGTTAATTAAAAACTAGTAACACTAATTTTTTAGGACTTTCAAGAATTTATTTTAGGGTCAAATATAATTAAAAACATTCAAACTTTTATTTTGGGTTCTAAATAATCAAATATATTTTCTAGACTTTTCTGAGAATGTTCTGAGTATTTTAGTATTTAATGAGAGTTATTTAGACTAGTAACTAATTTTTTAGAACTTCTAGAATTTATTGTGCAAGCCCAGGAATATAGAATGGACCCACATAATTGTTTTAGTGTTTATAATATTATTATATATTTTTTAGATTTATTTCAGAATTTTTAGAATAATTTTATTATTTATTTTTATTTAAATAGGTAAAACTAATTTTTAGAGCTTCTCCTAATTATAGTAGTAAATCTATGAACATAAAATTATCCCAAGTATTTTTCTAGGGTTTTTAGGTTCAAAATATTTTTTTGTAATTTTTTCAAATTTTTATGATTATTTTTAATATTTATTTTGAATTATTTAGATTTAAAATAACTTAAATAATATTTTGATAAAGGCAAATCAAAAACAAATAATATAAATAAAACCATCCAATCAGATTCTGACACGTGTCAGCCTATAAATATTCATTCAGACGCATGTATGTATATATATATATATATATATATATATATATATATATATATATAATATAATATAATATAATATAATATAATAACCTTAATTATCCTATTATTTTAGAGAGAGAGAGAGAGAGAGAGAGATTTGAGGGGATATCATTTAGGGTTTTCTTCATCTTCCAGAAGTCATTACTCATAGGTCCGGACTCCAAACACAGCCCACTTTCTTGCATTAGAACCGTATTAAGGTTAGTTTTCTGAATATATAAATTATTTCACGAAAGTTTGAATATTATATTCTGAAAAATTCGTAGACCACATCATGTCCAAAAATAGACGCGTCTCGGTGTTTTCACAATTTTGAGAGAACCAGGAATCAGAATCACTAACCGTTTGAATTTTTGGAAAGCTAATGTCGAGAAAATTGACATATGTTTTTACCACTATTTAATACAAAATATTTCTGTGTTGTTAATTCTATAGAACTTCTATGTTAAGAATTAACCACCGTTGCACAATACAATTTTAGGTATGTGCAATAATTTCCAAACGAATTTGAATTTGGACGAGCCATATATTCTAGCATATTTTTTATGCTAAAATCTACAGGAAACCATGCATGGAAGTTAAGTTTGCATCGGTTGACTTTTTGGTCAAAAGATTGCCTCGATTTGTGTGCCATGAGTCTCGAATTGGTAAAATTTAGTTTCTTTGGAAAAATTTTAGGAATTAACCTATAAATAAGAATAATAAGATTAAAATAGAAATTTAGAATAATTATTCTAGAATTAAATAAATTAAAATAAATTATCTTTTGACATGATAAATTTGTAATACATAGGCTATTTGCACTGTGACTTGGATTCTGATTCATACCAGCTAAGGATCCCAGGCGAGTACATTCTCTGATAATTTTTGTTATTTGATAATTTCTATAATTCAATTATTTAGAAATGTTACATCTGATTCTTGACACTGTGCTACACGGACTAGTATATAGATTGGATCCTTAGTCATGAGATGTTACATTGGTTATCGTATTAACATTGTACACAACATTGATATTAGATATTGTACATGATATATTGGACATCGATCGTGTATCGTGACGTGTCATGGTTGGATCCACAGTACTAGTTGGGGGCGGAGAAATTGCTAGTGAGAGATGTGATCAAATCCCTATCGTACAAGTGTAGATATTGTTAGTGTTAATCATATAGCTCACGTATGATTAGCCAGACCTTGTAGCTATCATACAAGTTTCCAAGCCGATCACATTTTGAAACTACTACTTCAAACACTTAGAATAGTTACAGTTCTCTATTTCAGTTCACATACTACATCACCCCGTATACGATATTGTAGCTCTTTCTCTTCATTTCTTATATGCACTGACTATGACATATTGCCTATTGTCTGTTCTTTTTACTATGGTCATTGCATTTATTTATTGTCTTCTCTTAGTATATAGTATCAGCTATTTATTGTTTTATAGTCCTTATCAATTAATTGGAAATGTTATTGGGTTGTACTTCGCTCCATCATGACTGGAAATATTTTTCCAGACTGCGACTTAGAGGACTGGTGTCCGACATATTATGGACCACAGGGAGAGTAGCTGCAGCCTTGGACCTTGGAGCCAGATATGATTCTTGGAGGTCTATCCGGGATTACTAGTTATTCAGTTGGTTTATTTTAGCAGTTATTGGTACCGGATTTGTCGTCGGCATACTTTGAGACTTGGATGTTATTGCTTTTGAGTTAGACTATTTTGTTTAGACTTGTTGCATTTCGTTTATTTTCTTTGATATCTTATCGTTCTTTAGTTATGTGATTGAGTATTCTATATTATATTATGATATCTGTGTCTCCTTATAGAGTTGGATACTCGTGTGAGATTGTTTAGATAGTGTTTTGACCTAGACAAAATTTTACCGTCGATGCTGCGTCGTAGGCTGGACATACCCACGTACTCGTACCCCAAATTCCGGGTACGGGTCGTGACATATGCGACATACTGAGAAGGGTAAAAATCAAAACTTGGACTCTTTGTACGATATGCATGTGCGTGCTAAGTCGAAGAAGTCTAGGGCAGTGTGAGCTCACCAAGCTCAGGAAACTTCCCATTCAATTGATTGTCGATTGGCACCACTAACTGTTATGCGTGCCCTTAACGAAAAGTTGTACAAGATTGACCCACGTGTCTAGCCCACAGCGATGAATGGACAGGTCCAGTCTGAAGAGCCTTCCACTAACGACTTGGGAGAAGTTCCTGAACAGACCCCAAGTCAGGGAGCAAAAATAACACCCACGCACCTGTGCGTTCGATCTACCTTTAGTTACAAAAAGGGTGCAAAGGTAAATCATCCCTCGCCTGAATTGCACAATTTGATCAATCACAATCGTAAGGCAAGGAAGGCAGCTACGGCATATGAAGCGTCCTCCCCAGGACAGGCAGTCGGTATTCCAACGACTGCACCCGACGACACCTATCTGGCAACAGTCCAAAGATCAGGTACAAACACCAGAGGAGGAGCTGTCCTTCGCCTCATGTTACTCAGCTCGGAAGTTCCCTTCCACCACAAGAGGAAGGAAGTTTAGAACCTCCAGTCCATCACTCTCAACCAATGCATTGAGAAGGCAATTACCAGGAGGACAAGCAGCGGGACCTGTGTAAGGAGTTTTCCAAGGCACCCGCTCGAAGAAGAAGCTATCAGCTACTGGGGGTAGCTTTTTCTTAGAACCCTTAGGGATTACACAAGCTGGGGGTAGTAATCCCACGGACCTATACAATAACCCAGCGTTCCATAAAGATAATAAATCTCAAGGGACAGATGTTAAGTTCTCTGGGGGTAATCACCCTCATCAAGAAGACGTAGCTTCCAAAGATGGGGGTAGTATTCCCTCAAATTCTGAAGAAGATGTCGTACTTTCAGCTTTCCCTAAGGACAGCAATTCTGAGAAAGCTGACAGCAACATGCTTAGGGTTAATGTAACATCTAGGGCTGGGGGTAACAATCCTCATGAATCGAAAGATGGTACGATGATGCATACCTCCTATGAAGACTGTAACTCCCAAGGAATAAATAATAACATGCCGGGGGGTAGTCATCCTTGAATAGTCAGAGCATCATCTGAATCTAGGAGTAGTATCTCCTTCAAGTCTGAAGATGATGCAATGATGCCCGTCTTTCCTGAGAACAGTGCGACTCAGGAACCGAAGGCGAAAGGAGTGACCGCCAACGTGTCGATGCTCTGGAGGCAATGATGCATACCCTTACTACCACAATATAGACTTTGGCTCAGGAAATACTGAAAATCAAGGCGAACATGGTCCTGCCACCCTTAGGACCCGTAGTAACTTCGTAAGTCGGGAGTAGCAATCTTCGGATGATTCACACCAACCCATTATGCCGTGAGGACAGTGATTCCCAAGAACCAGACAATAAAATGTTTGGGGGTAGTCTCCCTCGACAAGTCAGAGAAGCATCCAAAGTTGGGGGTAGCATCCCCTACAAGCCCAAAGATGATACAAAATCGATCTTCCTTGAGGACCGTACGACTAAGGAATCAAAAGACCCAAAGCCAAAGGGGTCTTTCTCCTTCGAT
The DNA here is from genome assembly GCA_036927795.1 of Iris macrosiphon. Classification (NCBI taxonomy): domain Eukaryota; kingdom Viridiplantae; phylum Streptophyta; class Magnoliopsida; order Asparagales; family Iridaceae; genus Iris; species Iris macrosiphon. The sequence continues at coordinate 21,357,983 of JAYESA010000010.1, forward strand.
GATGAAGACATCATTAAAATATTTAATATACTGATAAAGGGAAACAAACTTCGGCTACCCAACATCAGATGCCCTGAAGAGGCTGATATGGTCGATGACCCAAAATATTGTCTCTTTTGTCGGTACATCCATCATCCAAATAGAGACTACTTTGTGCTGAAGAGATGTATCCAGCAATTGATCGATGCCAAGGAGCTCACCCTCGACTTTGAGGATAAGACAGTCATTGCGAACATAGTGTCCCTCAATTTAGGTGACTTTCTAGTGTCAGAAGCCCCGACAACTAGGGAGGTCGTCAACCTCTCGTTGGCTCGCAACTAAGTAGCGAGCTTGGTACCGCTCACAACCCCAAGAGGTGAGGTCACTGCTAAATAATTGGCATAATAAATAGCACCTATAATGACCAGGTTAAAGAAAAAGCAATGCAGGCCGGGCCGCATGATTATTTCCTCAAAAAACATAAATTATAGACTTTGGGTGCTCAGCGCAGCTCAACAAGTCTCCCTGTACACAAAATCCTAGTCTCGCATGACTTATCAGCAATTGCGCATGATGGGAAGCTTTTTATTATACGCATCCGAGCAAGACTTCAGTGCACGGACATATCACACTTCATGCATACACGATAGTACTTCTCTGCATAACAAATCCTTATGGGTAAGAGACATTGTTCCCCTGTGCGATATACAAAAATACGGGACAAGCGGTGGTCCTCGTCGTAGTAGACAATCGTGCGCATGCGACAGTGATCCTACGCGCACAACTCAGCCAACTCTCTCGTGTATATGTGGCAATGTTCTTGTGCACAGAGCTTCTTATTCTACACAAGCTAATTCATCAATAATATTCAATGCAACAAATGACGAGCTGCCATAATTATATTATTACAGCCAACAATCACTTTTTATCATGCAAAAGATAGGCTATGACCTCCAAAAAGATGAAGGTCTGAACTTTGGTAAAGTACGGCGTATTCCTTTAAAATTTGACAGTTATTATAACAGCACTCGCATAGGGCTAGGATATGGAGATGCTAGTACAAACCATCATTCCCACAAGATGGCCGGCAAATTCTAACATAAATGGGAGGACACGTTCATCGTAGAGTCTGTATTATCCAACGACGCGCCTACCGGGTCACAAAATCCAACGACGACTTGCTCATGATGCCTATCAACGGCAAGTTCTAGAAAAAGTACTCCGTCTAAACTAGACTGGTACACCTATTATCCCTAGCGGGACAACCCATATGTACATCTCTCACTACCAGAATAAGTTAAATTAGCGATATCTGGAAACGTCGCTAAACGGCATAAAAATATCGCTAAAAAAATTTAGCGACGTAATTAGTGACGTTTCAATGAAATCGCATTTAAGCTAGTCGCTGACAGTAAAAACATCACAAAATATCGCTATAGCGACATTTTCTAGCGAGGTATTTGCGTCGTTAATATTTTCTTATTAGCGACGTTTAGCGATGCAACCTAGCTAAATTAGCGACGTATTTTGCGTCGCTAAATGTCGCTAGTTTTTTCTATTTAGCGACAAATATAAATGTTGTTAAACATCGCTAAACTTTTAGTGAAAAAATAAAAAATAGAATATAAAATGGTTTCCAAACCAATCTTCCTGCAGTTTATGAATTCATAATTTATATATATATATATATATATATATATATATATATATATATATATATTTATTTATATATATATATATATACCAAGAGCAACCCTTTGTTGAATTCTCTGGGTTCGCTGACCCCTTCGGTGGAACACTCAACACCGACAAATTAATATACATTTAATATGAATAATATCGTAAAAATTGAAGAAAATAAAATATTGAAATTATAAACCGAGTCTGAAGAAAATCTTGTCATAAAGAATGTAATAAATATCCACAAAAACAACTAGTAAACTTTCCTAACTAGAACTACTATGGATCTGCAGGAGGGTGACCACCGACGTGCATCAGGGATAAGAACAAATTATACTGCTCCCATAAAATCGACACCGACGTCAATGAAGAAAGCAGTGACGTCGGTGGAGTCTGTGTCGATGAAGGTGCACCAGGAGGACGTATCTGCTCCAACACTGCTAGTCGATGGTTGTATAAATCCATGGTAGATAATAGTCTTGTACTACTATGAACCATTGAATCATGCATCATCGTTAGCCTCTCACCCATGGACAGCTGTGATGTATGTAGCTCCATCACGCTCGCTCTGTCGACGCTCTAAGATCAGCTGTCATATCTCTGAGCTCCATGATGCTGCGCTCGAGCATATCAAATCGTGTGATGAGAATTGCATCGTCCGCCTGCGATTGGGACAGGGATTGCTCCTCCATCCTTCACAGTAACTCGTCACAAAGGGACACAATCTGACGGTCAACGGTCTCATGGACTCGGGCTGACTCCTACGAGGGCTATGGGAAATACGCACTTGCAGTGGAGGCCCTAGAGGACAGCGTCATAACAAGAGCGCCATATGATCCCGTACCGTAGTACGTGCCCCTCTGGAGACCACCAGCAATGGTCACCCGCAGCTCGTCCGCTAACGGAGTTAAAGAGGGCTGCGAGAAAGTACTAGCCTCTCCCACTGTAGGTGATTCTTGATTTGCTTGACATGATTCTTATTCAGATATAAACTTGACACGATTCTCGTTCAGAGTTCAACTTACCTTGATGCATTCCCCAGGTTCGGAGACTGTCTTGACGACCTAACGGTCCCGGATATTTGTAGGTTCATATTGCACAGAAGAACTATTCGATAGTCTTCTGGCTAACTAAATGCATGCATGATAAGGATGGCGTTACTTGATTGTGGCATGATTTAGTGTAGCAAACATATAAACGAGGCAACGAGTACAAACTACACTAAACATGCAAGCATGCATTTATATTGAACATAATATTTACATTTGGCATGGGTCTAAGGATAATGCGAGGAGTAAAACCGTAAAGGGATATACTGAGCGACATGATCTTGGGACGTGCACTATAAACAAGTGAATAGTGCACTACGAAGAGTATATATATATATATATATATATTGTAAAACCCCCTCCCTAGAAAATCGTATATACCCATTTATTTATTAATTATTAATTAAATTATAGTAATTAGGTCTAAATAGGAGAAATAGATTTTTAATAATTTTTATGTTAGGTGTTCGGGCACTTAGAGGACTTGTGGGACCTTCAGGAATTTTTTCGGAATTTATTCTATGTAGGAGACCCCTTAAGCAGTTGCTAGCCTAACGATGTGCAATACCCTAATCTATAAATTTTCTTATGAGTATATATATATATATATATATATATATATATATATATATATATACAAATATATATATATGTATATATATATTTTATTAATAGAAAAAGAAAGAATTAAGTAAAAGAAATTATTTAATAATAAGCTTAACTAAGAATAATAAGTATAATAATAATAATATTAATAACACTCATTGCCAGCAACTTTAGCATTTTGCTAAAGTTCTCTTCACGCGGATTGTTGCTGTGACCACAGCAACTTGACAATGCATAGACCGCCCTATTTGCATAGCGCAGAAACTTATTTCTCTTTCCTTTTCTTTTTTTCCGCGGACTCAACCCATCCGCACCCTCTCTCTTAATATATATAATATATATTTATATAGTTAGCTCTCATAAAACCCTAACCTAAACTCCAGACTTCCTCTTCCCATCTAGAGCCGTCACCGCAGCCAGAGAAGCCCCACCAAGCCATCCAACCATCCCGCCGACGCCGACCTCGCGAACTGCAGTTTCCCACTCGAGGCACCTTCGCTCCGGCGCGATTTCCCGTCGACTCGCTCGACCAAACGCTGTTCCGTTTTCATAGGTATGATCTCCCCTCAACCCTCTCCAATATTCGTTTTATAGCCAACCTCAGAAAACGTGTGCCCCTAGGTGTAAAACAGCGTCCAAAGTGGACGGACAGACCCGATTCTGGAATCGCAGAATTCCAGAATGATCACCCATATTGTCGAGTTCGTATCTCCCACCACAGAGATCCGAATTCGGTGATTCTTTTTGATACCTGTAGAATACCTGACCTAGTTTAATTTCTGTAAAATAACCCTAGGCTAATGTTGCTGTGGACATAGTTATGTTCGTCACAAAACTGCGCACACCCACTTTTTTCGGTTTTCCAAAAGTTGGAAAACGGAGCGCGCCCCGCCAAACGGGACCGCTCCGCCGTGTGCCAAGTGTACCCAATGGTGCACGCAGCATAACCGGACACGTGAAAATTCGTGGGGACTGATTCGGACGCGTGTACGTGCCGGAATCAGGCCGTATCCGCGGACATATTTCGTGTCGCCACTTTTATGGAACTCGCACGTATTTTGTGCACGCTTGTCAGATTGCGACGAAACTTGCGCCACTGGACTCGTGGTAACGCGCTGGACCTGTGACCCAAATTTCACGCGATTCAGAGATGGTTGACCAAATCGCCAATTGGCGGGCCCCACAGTTGACTTTTTGGACCAAATTTTGTTCGGCCCATCGGAATCCACATTTGGAAATACCGTTGGGTTCATATTGACATCTAGATTTGTTTGACCTATAGTTTGTCCCATTTAGAGACTGTTACCCTTGGCACGTTTTTCGGTGCAAAGTGGGCCACACGTGGACCCCACTTTTACCCAAAATTACCGTTTTGCCCCTGTATCCAAATTGGACGAAAGGGATGTGCTTTTTAGCTATTTTGCTCATTTTGGAAACGTTGGTGATATTTATTTCAGCATCCGGAGACGTTTGTTCGGAGTCCTTAGTTCCAGGTTCAGTGTCCTTGACATTTGGGCGCGTACACTTTACAGATTTCTTGCCAGGCAAGTATACCTTGCCATTGTACTGTTATTTATATTCCATATGTTGCATACATCTTTATTTTCTGTCCTTAGTTCATATATTTTAATTGCTATATAAAATGCTCGCGACGGTGACGTCGCGATAGGTTTTATTTATGTATTGTATTGACTTGTTCATGAGACTACCCCATTATCATGTAGCACCATTAGGTTTCATTTGACTGTGGCACATATTTTTACACGAGTTGTGAGTCTCATATAGATCACGGACGCACGTACTGACTGATCATCGGTACGTGTGGGACGTGCGTTAGGAATAACTGCTGTTAGAAACTTTGCATGCTAGTAGACTTGGCAGTTATTAGAGGTCCATGGACATAGCCTATTGTAGTACGGTGGTCCCATCCTTGTCCTTGTTTGGTTGCAGGATTGGGCTAGGGTACTAAGAATAGGCTATGGACCGAATCGTGTCATGGATGTGACATGCTTAGAGCATGGGGTGGGAAGAACAACAAGTACCGCATTTGAGCTCCTTTACACTTTTTCTATTGTGCGCCCGGATTCTCCGCTGGAGATACGGGTGGTGATGACCACTATATATTATATTATTATCAGGCGGGCCTCCGGCGTTCGAAAGTCGTCGTGCCTTTGTAGGCCCCTGGATCTCCAATAGAGAACCATGCCAAATCCCAGGTTTTCAGCCAGATAGCTCACTTGTGGGAAAATGTGTTCTTAACTGCATTCACTTAGATGGTTAGGCGACCCCAATGGATGTTTATTTTCAGTACTTTATTGGCATGATTATATGTATCTTGTTACGTCCCTCTGAGGACCTGGTCCTTTTCCCAGATATAGATGAGCAGGAGTACCCGCAGGAGTATGGACCTGGACCTGACGCTACCTATCAGACTGAGGAGATCTTACCTTCTGATTATATGTGATTTATTGCAGCTGTTTAGAGATTCTAGTTGCCATTCTTTTCTAGACATTTATTCTTATATTAGAGTTTATTCTCTTCTCTCTTTAGTAGTTTATTATAGTCGATTTGCAGTGGATTTGTTTCCACCCGACTATCACACTTTGAGATTACTATTTGAGACTGCTTCTTTGATATTCATTTATTGATTTTCATTCTTCTATTATTTGTGCTGTGGATGAGATATAGAACTGTGTGTGACTTGTTGTGACATATATTTACCACTGTGGATTGGATATTCATGTACAGCGTACGTGTGTATATGGTTTCCATATATTGGAGTTCGTATACATACGGCTGGCGTGTTGCGTATTCCTAGTCCTACGTATTTGGGACTGGGGCGTGACATATATATATATATATATATATATATATATATATCATTCTACTTGAGGTATAGCGGGGTCTAGTTGCACAAAGAAAAGGTAGCATGCGAGGGTCCATATATATAAGCAATATTTCATTTTTATGTTCTAACATAAGCAATACAAGTTGGGATTATTCCCTTACCTTGGTGCGTTAGATTCTTTATTAGCATGCAGGGGATGATTCACCTAGCGACTAGCATGTATCGTCCATATTTTTAAGTATGCTGGCTAAGCAAAGACAAGTTCATCGTAGCCACCCACCTTAGGGATGATTCACCTCGATCGAGCAATACTCTGAGCGAGCCTTTGAAAGTCTAAGTCTGAACTCCTGAAGGGCCAAGTCTGAAAATTCTTTTGCCTTAAACGAGTATTCTCGCTGAATTGGTTGTCTTCTTGAATGGAACGGGTCATTATATTTTACACCACTCAGAAAAAGTCTCATCCTTGAGACTTCCTGAGCGCAAGCCGTTCTACTGCATTATTGAATCTATCTCAAGCATATCAATCGGTACCACTAGATCCGTTCAAACATAATTTCTTACTCGTTCCTTATTACTGTGTCACGTATATGCTGGGTTAATCTAATTGAATGACTCTATCACTCAATCCAAGTTTTGACTCGGTCATAATTGTGCCTTAGCACAAAAAATATATCGCTTAATGCAGGGTCCATTACAATCAATCATGAATAACGATCTAATGCTGAGGCAAATTTATACAAGTCGTTGTACTTGTCCATGTCGGTCTAATGTTTTTACTTGCACTAGCATTCGAGATCAGTATATCGTGACTCTGGATCATGCACATATTCAAAGTGTCCCTCAAACATATGCATGTCAACCAACTCAGCGATAACAAAGTTTTTTATACTCGAGTTTCATATATCATTGAGTCTTGGATCGTGCACACGTTCAAGGCATCACTCAAACATATTCATTCAACCAAATTTAGCGATAATAAAATCGGATAAGCTACTTGCAAAATCCTTAAGGGTTTTCGTTTTACAAATCAGAAGGATACTTCCGACAGGGTTAATCAAATTCTATGTCATTTTAATTCCACCAAGTATTTGCACTATCGTTAAGCACGATATATCCGATCAATCCACTAGCGTCCATCCGTTCAGGTCAAACATAGAACACGTTATCATTCCCAAGGCTAACCCTAAGTCTTTATGTCCCAGTTTTATGGTTTGTTCAAGCAATGTTCTAAATTCGGTCACACTGGTTCTTTCACTTGGCACAGGGTTGTCTGCCTAATTGCTAGGTCAGCTCACAAGGTCATAGGTACAAGTTCAAGATCACGATTCATCGTACAAATTTTTTGCACGATGCTCGCCCCAATTCCTTGGGTTAAACCATTGTTCATTTTTATGGGATATTATACCCAAGGTTATTTCACTCAGATTTCTAAACATCGAGCACGGATTATCCTATTCTCATTAACACGTTCGTTTATACAGGGTTCGAGTTCGTTCAGTAAAATTCATGATATATCCAAGTTGTAGGGTGAGCCTAGTAATTCGCATAGTCTATCTCCTTAACATGTTTTGATAGAATCCATATATCCATTCTAAGTCTAGATCACCGAGCCAACATTCAGTTCTAAACCTTTGTTTATAACTCCAAGTCGTCCAACAAGATTTATGTATCCGTTCACGAAACCATCAAGCATGATTTTGTCCAAGTTCGAGGCTAACTTATCCCCGAAACACTTTCGATTCACTTGCATTTCCAAATTTGTCTTATCGTGTCGAACCAAAATTCAAGATGATCCATCAGTTGTCACGCTTCGGCCTCCCGCAAGTTCGATCACCCTCTTTGGACGTAAGATTACTACTCTAACGCTCCCACTAGATAATTGTCCTAATTTGGGCGTGACGTATGTACTAGCATAGAGTTACGCTCATACAAGATAAGAACATCAAACATTATGGTTATCTTCAAAATGATCGAGATACCTTATCATTTTACTTTGTTTCATCCGAGTTATATATAACATCCATCAAGTCATGTCCGTTCATACAGTGATTATAATTCGTCTAGCAAAATCATCCAACTACAATGTTACTGTTCGATAATTCAATAGTCTACTTCTATCATTCCTCAAGAAACTAAGTTTCAAATATTCAAGCCTAAGTCTATCCACTTTTGAAACGTTTCATTCATCGAGTTCGTTTGGAATCATCACCGAACATGTTTTTTTGAGTTCGATCATCCCCGCCGTATATAAAATTACCACGCCGGCGCTCCCGCAGGATAATTGTTCTCATTGGGACTGATTTCGAAGGTTATTTTTTTGAACTAGATTCAAGATCGTTCTTCCAACTGTTTGATAATAAACAAAAGAAATAAAACTAGTTTTATATGAAACCCTTTCTTTGGTTTATAAACAAGAAAAAGAAGTACAATTAATCCTATACGAGGATGTTAAGTACAAAAATTTGATTCTGGGGAAATATTGCTATAGGAGTCTGATCTGCGGTCGATCACTTTGTCCCTTGGACCATACGATGACGAAAAAGTGCTGTAGAAGACGAAAAAGAAGCTTCAAAGACTGCAGGAAAGGTTGAACTCTTGTTGCCAAAGCTCTCTATATGTGCTCTCTTGACCTTGACCTCTGTCTGTGGCTCTAGAATTCTCTCCTCCTTAGATTTGAATCTTGCTTTGTTTTTCGACCCTGGTTCCACCTTGGACCTCCGTGACCGGAGGTCTCTACTTATAGGGTTCAGTGACAGTCGGCGTAGAAACCGAATAGCGGAGAGAGCTGCACCTTTTACGCGGCGGTTATAATAACTGCTACCCACGTATGAATGATCTCCTGAATTGGCGTGTGACGCGTGTCCCATTATGAGATAACGCGTATAATCGCTCATCGAAGATCACGGCATCCAAACCACGTAGATAACTGCCCCTCGCGTAGAGATGGTTGGCATAAAGGCCAAATAATTGTCTCGTTGGCGTAAAAGCCAAGTAGGCCTAGAAGCCGAATAGTTTGTCAAGTTGACGTAGAAACCAAATAGCTATTCCGATGGCGTAAAAGCCAAGTAGGCATAGAAGCCGAATAGCTGTCATGTTGGCGTAGAAACCAAATAGTTGTCATGTTGGCATAGAAGCTAAGTAGCTGTCAGGTTGGCGTAGAAGCCAAATAGCTGTTTTGTTGGCGTAGAAGCCAAATAGCTGTCATGTTGGCGTAGAAGCCAAATAGCTATCATATTGGCGTAGAAGCCAAGTTCTGCGTAAAGCTTGATGCTGCATGGATAGGTAGCCAGCGTAAAGATAGCCGATTATCCTTCCTTGACTGAAGTCTTGAGCGTATTCTGGGCCAAATAGCCTAATCACGCACCTTTGCAAATATAGCCTGAGTTGACGTATTTCGAGGAGATAGCATACGGCGTACTCCTATAGCTGAAAATAGCCAGGTCGGCGTATTTCGAGGAGATAGCATACAGCGTACTCCTATAGCTAAAAATAGCCTATTTGGCGTAATGTGCAGGAATGGTGATGTGAACGTATTAGCCCTAATTATAGCCCACCTAGTCATTAAAAGTAGAACCAAATCTCGTGCATTAAATGCAGAGATCTGCCCCCATCTTCCGCATTAATTGCAGAGACGTGCCTCAAGTTTTGTACGAAAATAGCTTTTGACGTGGCGGTTGATTTCGTCTTATCCTGAGCGTAAAAGCTCATCTTTGCCTGTGTAAAACAGGCAGCATATTCCTTGAATGCGTAAACGACGTCTTATGTCAAAGATTTTTCACAAAACGACAGTCTGGGGCTCTGTATAGAATCATCATTACAGCCGTCCTCTTGATAGTCGTGCAGTACTCTTTGTCAAGAGTCAGGTTTATTGCTTCGTCTGACAAGTTTATTCGAGGAATACGAAGATTTCCTCGTACAACTTCCCGCTGCATTAAAAGCAGATAGGTTTTATGCCAAAGTGGCGATGTAGCAACCTTTTTACGCCAAAGCAGTCTGGAAATACTGTATTACGCGGATTATTCTGGAGCTATGTTTTATGCTGAATAGCGTTAAAGCTCTGCTGTACACCCATGGCTCTGAAGTAATATTTTATGCTACCCAGTGTATGTTGGGTTTTACGCGTATGATTCTTCAGCATATTTTTCATGCTTCTACAAGCCCCCCTTCAAAGTTTTCAAATTTCTCGTAATTTGAAACACTTTGAATGAAGCATGAAACGGTCAAGTTTGACTCGTTTCGCGAGGCTGATTTCTCGAAAAATATTTAGGAATTTATTAGGATTTGATGTGATCTCCTCTGCCTATATAAAGGCTAATGAGTTAACCTGTTCTTCCCACACTTCCTTCACCACAAAGAGATGGTTGCCGATGTTCGTCTTGATGACTTGAGGAAGAAGAAGATTATGTTCTTCCAACATGTAAGGAGCCATAAAAAGAGGCATCTTCGAGCAAATGTCCTCTACAACGATGGATCAAGGAAGGATATCATATCTTCCTTTGCTCGGGATGATCAGCAATTTCATATGCGATTCGTCCAGGAGAAAGGAAGGGTCGTATTGGACTGCACAGCTTGTAAGCTGTATTTTCTCCCATCATGGTGCTGGACGAGGGTAGGCAGTTTGGCCCTGTCTTTCAGTATTGTGTTGGGTCTAAATCCCTAACACAAATCTAGGGCATGCCTGCCATGGCGTATGGAGGATGGGCTTACGAAATTGATACATGCCCAGTTGTGTATCTTCTCGCCATTGATCATTTTCTTGTTAATCGGCCGCGGAAGCCGATTAACTGCTTGTAGAAGACGAAAAAAGATCTACACCAATACGATAACCTGGCCCAGCAGATTCTTGGTGTGATCTTAAGTGAAAATGAGAAACCCTTTGTAGAAAAAAGATTTCCATCATATTTAATCATGAAGATGAAAAACCCTTTGTAAATTAGATTTCTATCATATGTAATCATGATTAATAAAATTGTCTTCTTTTACGCATCTAATGATTTGCCATATTTGCTGTGAGATAGTCTGAATATGTGCAGCTTCAGCACATCTGAATAACTTGATGCCGACTTTGATAAATGAGTATCCGATCTTGTCCCATCTTTTATGCGTAATTGAAGACGCGTAGAAAGCTTATTAGCATTAAGTCATCTTTGAAGATCCAAACTGTCATGTTGTTTTGGACGAGGAGTCGCGTAGAGTTTTTGAACTGTCACTTCTTTGAAACGAAGGATTCTTGTTCAGACCAACATCTTCAAGAATGGTTTCCCAAAAATCCCTTGAAAATAGGGCAAGAAATGACCGTCAAACAGGCCATACTTGAACTTTTGAGAAAGATTCCGGTTGGACTTCGGATGAACTTCCAATCGACCCAAGAAGAAGAGTCATCTTCATTGTTTTGGGCACTTAGAATATTTTGTAGCCAAGAAGGAGCATTTTTTGCGTAAACCCTTACAATTGGCCATCTGTAGCTTTCGAGCGTAGAATCGTAGATTTGTAGCCTCTGAGCGTAAAAAGCTTCCGAGCGTGAAATCATAGATTTGTAGCCTCTGAGCGTAAAAGCTCCTGAGCGTAAAAGTATCTAAGCGTAAAACCATAGATTTATAGCCTATGTGCGTAAAACCGTAGATTTGTAGCCTCTGAGCGTAAAAAACTCCTTAGCGTAAAATTATAGATCTGCTCTGCGCGTAAATTCTGGATCCACTGACTGTCTGTCTTCTTTTTTTCAAATGATAGGCTGACATGGTCCCAAATCATAACGAATATTAAATATCAGATTTGGTTAGGAATTCGAAGATTTATCCGAACTCTATAAATAGCCCAAGGTCCTGAGAGAGAAAACTTTTATCTGTCTTCACAAAACCCTAGCTTTCCAAGAACCTTTCTTCTTCGTCTCTTTCTTGAGAACTCAGAATCGCAATGGCACCTAAACAGGCTTCCACTGCCAAGGTAAAGAAGATCTCTTCCTCTTCTCGCTCTGCTGCTCCAGCATGAGCAACACCCATTAGGCTGAACGAGCCTCGATCGAAACGCAGCGCTCCACCATCGAGCTGTGCTCCGGACGTCACAGGTAAACAGGACTATGAGGGGAATAGATGACTTTCCGCATACGTTGTACGTGTATGCGAACCAATACGCCCATATTTCTAATGTGTCAGCGTAAAACCATCTTTTTGCAGTCTGGCGTAAAAAGCTCAGACTGTCGAATGGCGTATACTTACAAATTTTGAGTTTTACGCAGTAGATATAAATTCTGGCGTACAAACTCAAATTTTGGCAGTCTGGCGTAAAAACTCAGACTGTTAGATTTTTATGTATACTGCCAACCTTGAATTTTACGCCTCGGAAATATGTTCCAGCATAATAGCTCAAGTTTTTGCAGTCTTGGCGTAAAAGCTTAGACTTATAATCTTTGGCGTAAATTGTAAGAGTGTAGCGTCTAGTGTAGAAACTGACTTGTTCTCTTATATTTTGTAGTGGACTTGCAGATCCCTCTATTGGATGAGGTGATGGGCTCTGCTGCCGGGATGCTGAACTCAAACTACTTGGAGGACTTGTCCCATGTGACATTCCCCATCTCTGGAGCCAACTATCCTGAAGAAAGGGGAACCCTGATATCGTCCCAAGGAGAACGCATGCTGCTGAGTATGATCAGTAGGGAGCCCCTGACATACATAGATGGGACGGAGTATAAGAAACCTGGTTTCTTATTCGGGGATGTTATTGACAAACAATCCCAGACCAAGCCCAAGAAAGAGGATTGGGTGTTTACTGCTGAGGGCACGGTGATGTATCTGCCCAGGATGCTCAGGGACTACCTTATCTCGGCATTCTTCCAAGCTACCCATCCCAGGAAGATGGTATGGACTTTGACTCCCGATCTTCATGGCCGACCGGGGAAGATCTTATATAACAAGGGATTGAACCGAGGGGCCTTTATGAGCCATCCTTCAGGCCCTGTTGTGCCCTTTAGGGGATTACTGTCGGGTAGCGTCCCGAGTGAGGACAGTTCGCTGATCCAGCCGGTCCAGATATCGACCTTCTATAACGACTTCATGGGGCAGGAAGGAATATACCCTAAAGTTAACCCTCGGACCAGTGGATGGCTTAGCCCGGGGAATCTTTGATGGACCAGTTTCACTCCCTGGGCCCTGAAGCACTTCCAAGTGGAGCTGGAAATATTGGCTTATTCGCGACTGTGAGTGCCACAAGTGTTGGGTTGCCAGTCAACCCTAACTTGTTCTTAGCGTTGATGGAGCGATACAATTCGCTCATTGGGACTTTTGCCACTCCGCTGGGTGAGTTGGGCTTAGCCCTTCATGAGATGGCAGAAATTTCAAAGCTGCCAATAGAGGATGCTCCTTATAAAGAGTATGTCCCTACAAATAGGGAATTAAGGGATACACACCCTCGGGCAGTGGCAGTGTATCAGGAGCTGATGAGCCACTACCTTGCCTGTACCATTTTCTACAAGGAGCTCTCTAATTTGGCTCACATCAACAAGTGGGCAACCTATCTCTTCTTCCACTAGGCCAGAAACATTAAGCCGGACAAGGTAGTAGATAGCCGTGATAGGCCCTTGAATCTCCTGAGCATGCTTAATGCTGATACGGTCGATGACCTCATCGAAGATGCAGGGGCTCCGGATTATGTTCTCGATGAGGAGATCGAAGGTTATCCTGCAGGCAAAAAAGCCTTCAGCTATATGAGGCATTGTCGCAAGCCTCTGTCAAGGGAAGCTCAATTGGCGGCTTTCTCTCCGTCTGGCTACGCCGCTGGGTAGTGCCGGGCATCGCGTATGCAGATCGCATCCATTCACAGCACCTTATGGCCCGCAGTGCATTTGGGGTTCGGAGCAAGACTGGACATGCTTTCTGCTATGGTATGTAGAATACAAGCAGGCCTGAGGGCCCTTACTGATGGGCTTCTCGCTGATAAGACGCAGCGTGAAAGCTTTCCCAGGGTAGAATTACCCTTCTTGTACCTGATGGGATGGTTGATCCTCCACAACACCAGGGTGATGTCTCCCGGCTCTGCCAGCGGTTCAGGAAATAACTTCTTGTTGAATTACAAGAATTCCTCTTGGAACGTGGCGACCGTTACAGATTGCCGGCGGGCGTTAAACGTTGCCCACAGCTGGAAGCTCTTCTGTATCGTCCTCCCCGTATATATCAATCAACAGGGGACAAAACTTAAGAATGAGGGCCATGGGAGGACCATTCTTTCTCCTGAAGCCTTCTATTGGTTGGTTTGTATTAGACCTTCCCACTTACTGTACAGAAGTGAAGACCACTGCTACTTGGAGCCGTATCTGCCCAGTCGGTTCGCTAGATAGTTTGGGTATGACCAATTGCATGTGGGGAATACCATTACCAGCTTCAAGTCCAAAGGTGGACTGATTGATGGAGCCAGACGGTGGCGGTATTTCATCACGGGCTGTACTGGTATAATTTTTGTCGTGCCTGCGACTTCTCTCTCCATAGAGTTGCACATCCTGCACTCATATGCGCAGTTCTATGCGTCCATGAATACCTTCTATCGCGATTTTGATGTGCATTAAAGTTTTAGGATGCCTCCCAAAGGTCCACTGGAAGGGTGGATGTTCCGTCTGTTTCCTCGGATGAGAATGAAGACACCACCAGGGCAGACGAATTTTTGTTAATAATACCGAGAGGCGTAATAGCTCCGCCGGCAAAGCCTCTCGTTATCCCACAGAAATGGAAGGCTTCCACTCCGAAAGAGCCTTCCCCTCGCAAGAAGAAGGTTGCCAGAGGTCCAAAAAAGGCTTCCGCCAGGGGGGCTTCTAGGAGCGAGCCTGTCGTTTTCCTTGCTAGGGATGATTCTTTAATTATAGGTCCTTCGCCTTTTGTCACTACCACATTTTAGAAAAAAGGGTATTTTAGTAATTTCCTATTTAAATAAATATTGTGCATGGTAAATAATTTTTTGTTGTAATATTTAATTGTTGTTAGATGTTATTTAATTATTTTGGACTTATTTTAGTGGACCCAACTAGTTTAGTTTGGACCCATGGACCAACATGAATTAAATAGTTAGACTTGGCCCATTTAGAAAGCCCATGGTTAAGGAGATGGATTAAATTAATTAAGTGATTAGACTAGAAGCTTCCTTCCTTAATTATTTATTCATGAGAGGCCCCAAGGGGTACATTGGACAATTTACAATTGCTTGGGGAGGGGGGCATGGCCGGCCTATATTAGGAGGGGGGAATTTTTTTCTCCTCTCATTCTCATTTCCAATCTAGATCTAGAATTTCCCACTACCAAATTCCCTCCATTCCCATTCCAATTCTCCACCAAATTTATTCCAAATTCTTCCCAATTCATTATTAGAAAGTTGAGAAGCAAGGATCTAGAAGGAGGAAGCAAGAATCTAGAAAGAGGAGCAAGGATCTACAATTTGGAAGCAAGTTTATCTCAATTGAAGGTTTCATTGGGAATCCATCTCCCAATAGGTATAATTCAGTTTTTCCTATTTAAATAGCTTCTAAATCTGAGATTTAATCATGTAAAATTAACCTATATGTATGTACTACCCATAGGACTTTGTTTTGTGTTCATAGGAGACCCATGGAGAAAGTTATGGTGCTTTTTGTGTCAATTTTGTTGGAATTCCGAATTTACATTTTGTTGTGTGTGTCAATTGATCCTATAGATCAATTGGACATGTGTTTATGTGTTTGGGACTAGTGTCGTATCCATAATTTGGTACATGTGGTTCGTATCCCAACTATTTGGTGATACGTGTCATTTTGGGGGTTTCCCCTCCGACACGGGGCTTTGAACATGTCGTATTTTGACACGGACACATAGATCTACTTTTGACACTTTGATTTATTCATAAATATTATTTGTGACTTGTTTGTGTCCTTCGGGGTACAATTGGTTGTGTGTTGGACTCGTGTCGCATGCGTATCCTAGATCTAGTGGGATACGGTGTGATACTCTCCAATTTGGTGTGTTTATGTGTAGATCTAATTAATTATGCTTTAAATTCTTCATTTATAATTAGTAAATATATATAGATATTATATATTTATTTTAGTGTATTTATTATGATATTGTAGCATAGATCTATATTTTTATGTATTTTAATATGATGTATAAATATAGATATGTAGCTTTCTTGCATGCAATTATATATGTACTTATGTTAATAAAATATTTTATACATAAAGGTTTGTAAAATATATTTATGTGTTTAAATGTGTAATTATATTATTTATAATTATTATATAATTATTTGTATATTAATGAATGTATTTTTATGTGTGCTTCTAGCTATGTAAAATACGTACATTAATATGTGCAATGTGTTTTGTAATTAATAATACATAATTGTATATGTATAAGTATATATATTTATCTAATTGTTTTATATATATATATATATATATATATATAGATTTATATGTAGATTTATATATATATATATTTATATATATATTTCTGTGTTTTTAGTGACAGTAGGTTTTGTGACAGAAAACTGTCATTATTTAGGCGGGTCAGCAGCAGCCGCTGTAGCAGTGGCGGCGGGTATTAATGACAGAGCCGCCACTGTCATTAATAACCCATGCAGTGGACGGGATTCGCAGCAGCAACGACGGACTTTTCAGCGACAGTAGAGAACTGTCACCAACAGGTGACAGCAGTGCAGTTTGCACAGCGGCTTTGGCGACGGTGGTTTCAGTGACAGTAGGAACTGTCACTAAAAGCCTATTTTATTTAATTTGTATTTTTGCTCACTGTTTTCAGTGACGATTTGGCAGATTTAATTTATATATTATATATTATATTTGTATATATATATATGTATATATATAGGTGTTTTTGTGAGGTATAATACTAATAATAATATATTATTTTATTTGGTTTGTATATACATTATTTAGAGTGTGCATTATTTGTATTATTAGTATACTTTGTGTGGGTATCATTTGGGATCTAATTTTGATTTCCTAAATTATTGTATTTTATTTCCATATTATTTTTATATAGAGGTCTTGTGAGGTTGACCTTGGTTTGACCATGTTTGACTTTAGAGTTGACCATAGTTGACTTTTGACTTAGAATTTATTTATTGACCTAGAAGTTGACTAATTTGACTTGTTCTCTTTCCGGGACCTTGCATTAATGTGGTATTCCATATCTAGGTCTTCGAGGTACCGAGTCAGACATCTGTGAGACTGTTCATTGGACTTCAGGCGAGTACATTCTCTGATAGTTTCTCATTTATGATATCCTCTATGTTCGTTGTATCTAGTATAGATTTACATGTTTCTCTCGACACTATGGTTACACGGATTGGTATATCCGGATCTCGTCATGAGATATTATTCCTTAGAATATGGTGTATATGGTGCAAGTATTATTTCATTGGTTATCTTGTACATGTACAGACACCGATTTTCGGGAGGAGTCGCTCTCTTCTTAGGGAATCTAGTGCCATGGCATACCGTGGTTGGATCTATTATACCAGTCGGGGGTGGGGAGTATTAGTATAAATATGTGATCAAATCCCTATTGAATAAAGTACTGGTAAGCGAATAGTGTTGATCATGCACCACACGTATGATTAGCCAGGCCGCATTGCATCTTGCCCAAGCCGATCACATGTTAAGCTAGTACTCACACACTTAGTCTTTAGTATTATTGTTTCATTAGCATATTGTTCCTTATCGTATTTCTTTCCAGTATTTCCTTATTGTCTATATATCTCTTATTCCTATTGTGCATCTTGTTTATCCATAGCGATTTACTATTACATAGTTTTTATCATGGGTTAGAACTGCTGTTAGAGATGTACTCTGCTCCTTTCCTGACTGGATATATTTTTCCAGATGACACTGAGGAGTACCCTACCTATTATGGACCCCAGGATGTTGTGGGTTTAGATTCTGAGACCCTGGCTTAAGAGGGACTTATCCCAACTGAGACAGTTGACCGTGGAGTTGTAGCTTTGTAGTATTGTAGTATTCTTTTGTACTGGATTTGTCTCCAGCTTATTTTGTTGTTCTTCAGACTCATTGATGTATTATTTTAAACTCATGAGTTGTATTGTGACTATTCTATTCTTATCTGATTCGTGTTCATTCTATCTTAGTTTTGTAATTGAGTATACTATCATTATTGGTGGTTCATTATATTAGATAGATTATCTAGACAGCGTTCTACCGCCGATTCTGCGGCGTAGGCTGGGCGTTGTTTCCGACTAGTACCCTTACCCCGGGTGCGGGTCGTGACACGTTTTTGGTGGTGGCCCGTGCAGGTCAAGCTTCACAAGTATGTGATGTCGTGGTAGTGCGATAACTTAGTTGTACTACTACGAGCCTGCGATAGGATATAGGATATAGTCTGAGATACCCAATCACATCTAGGAAAATTCTTTTGATTCAACTATACTCCTTTGACATTGATACTTGATCCCTTAAAATGTCCTTTCCTTGATGTCTTACATCTTGTGTCATATTGATTCTTTCTTTCGCTTTGTCTCAGGATGCCGCCTAAGACTAGATCACAGCAGGGGAGAGCAGCTTCTGAGAGGTCTGCGACATCCCGAGGGCCTGCACCAGTCACTTCTCCAGTGATTGGAGTGTCAGCTGCTTTCGGAGGTCAACCACCTACTCAGAGGACTGTGCCAGCTGTATCTGAGGGGCTTCCACCTCCACCTCCTGTGCCAGCAGAGGCGTCACAGATGTTTACACTGTTTCGTGAGATGCTCGAGGCACAGAGGGCTCAGTCAGAGGCACATCAGAGGCAGACCGACGTTCTACGGCAGGGCATCGAGAGTGCTCATCAGCTTGCTCGTGCTGTAGTTGAGAGAGGAGTTCCGGTCCAGCAGCAGGTTGTTCCTCAAGTTGCTCAGCTTCGGCCAGGCAACATTCAGGACTTCAAGAAACTGGAGCCTAGGGTTTTCAAAGGGACGGAGGGCATCGTCTATGCTGATGATTGGCTCGAGGACATTGAGCGTCTTATGAGGGTGTCCTGTCTTTCTGAAGATCTGAAGGTTGAGGCGGTGGGACTTCAACTGTTCGACGTCACTCTCACTTGGTTCAGGAATGAGTCGGTTCTAGTTGACGTAGGAAAATCTTGGGAGGTATTCAAGGACCTTTTCAAGAAAAAGTTTTTCGCCCGGATAGACAGGCTTGACTTGGGGAGACAATTTGAGAGTCTCATTCATGGGAGCATGTCTGTGGAGGAATACGCTGCAGAGTTCGGTAGGTTGAGCCGATTTACAGAGTACTTGGTGAGGGAGCCGGAGGTTCGAGCTATTCGTTTCCGTGAGGGTCTAAACTGGGAAGTGAAGATTCTCATTCCGTATTTTTATGAGACATACTCGGAGATACTTGTGGAGGCACGCAAGGTTGAGCGGGATCTGGGTTTGAAGACCAAGAGAGACCATGATTCTTTTCTGGGGGCCAACGGCAGTACAGTATCTGCCAAACGTCCTCATTTCCAGTCCAGACCTTTCCAGCAGCCACAGCAGAACCAGACTCCAACTAGAGCGCCTTTTCACCAAGCACCTCAGCAGTAGAGACAGTTACAACAAGCTCCATGCAACTTCTGCAAGAAGTCCGGCCACATCTGGGAAGTTTGCAGGAGGAGGCTAGGAGTTTGTTTGTATTGTGGTACTGAAGGGCATCAATCGAGGGAGTGTCCTCGTCGTACAGTTCAGGGAACAGCTCCAGCTCTGAGGACACAGACGAGACCACCTGCAGCACAGCCGAGGGGACCGCTTCCGACACAGCAGCAGCGTTTTGTCCAGCATCAACAGCAGGGAGGTGCTTGGCAGGGACGAGCGTTTGCTATGACCGCCGAAGAGGAGGAACCCACCGGAGATGTCATCGCAGGTTCTATTCTTCTTGATTCCATTCCAGCTTTAGCTTTGTTTGATAGTGGTGCTTCCCATAGTTTTGTATCTGCTTCTTTTGCTCTGAAGCATGGTTTGGTAGCTGAGTCTTTGCTTAGGACTTGCAAGATCATGACCGGGGGAGGCATTATCCTGGTTAATGATATTTGCAAGGATCGAAGAGTTACTCTGGGAGGCCGGGAGTTGAGTGCGTGTCTACTTGTAATGCCACTTCCGAGCTACAACATTGTACTCGGGATGGATTGGTTGAGTAGGCACCGTGCTAGCATAGATTGTAGAGGAGGTAGAGTTTTATTTGGTCCACCAGGAGAGCCAGAGTTCGAGTTTGTTAGAGGAGCTGCGGAGCAGGGGGAAGGCATTATTTGTGGAGCTATGGTGGAAGACAAGGAGTTGCCACATACGTTGATAGCAGAATTCTTGGATGTGTTTCCTGAGGAATTGCCAGGATTGCCACCAGATCGAGATGTTGAATTTTCTATAGACTTGGTACCAGGTGCAGAACCAATTTCGCAGCATATCTATAGAGTAAACAACAGCGAGTTGGTCGAGTTGAAGAAGCAGGTGGACGAATTGCAGGATAAGGGGTTTATCAGATCGAGTTCTTCACCATGGGGAGCCCCGGTATTGTTTATACCGAAGAAGGATGGATCAGTGCGCATGTGCATTGATTACAGGGCTTTGAATAATCTCACTATCAAGAATAAGTATCCTTTGCCACGGATTGATGATCTTTTTGATCAGTTGAGTGGTGCGAAGGTGTTTTCTAAGATAGATTTGAGATCAGGCTACCATCAAGTGAAGGTGAAGCCAGAGGATATACCGAAGACTGCTTTTAGAACTCGGTATGGTCAGTACGAGTTTATGGTGATGCCGTTTGGTTTGACTAATGCGCCGGCGGTGTTTATGAACTTGATAAAAAAGGTGTTCCACCAGTACCTTGACAAGTTCGTGGTGGTGTTCATCGACGACATACTCATATACTCGAGGACACTGGAGGAGCATGAGGAGCATTTGAGGATTGTGTTGGACGTGCTGAGGAAGGAGAAGCTATATGGGAAGTTGTCCAAGTGTGAGTTTTTCCTGGACAAGGTAGAATTCTTGGGGCATGTTATGACTGGTGATGGTATTTCAGTGGATCCGAAGAAGATTTCAGCAGTGGAATCTTGGAAGACTCCGAGTTCAGTAGCAGAGATCAGGAGTTTCTTGGGATTGGCAGGCTATTACAGGAAGTTTGTGCAAGATTTTTCAAGGATTGCCGAGCCGATGACCAGACTCACAAGGAAGGATGTAGAGTTTATTTGGACGGAAGATTGCCAAGTTGCTTTTGAGGAGTTGAAGAAGAGGTTGACGTCTGCTCCTATTTTGACGTTGCCATCAGGGTCCGGAGGTTTCACTATTTATAGTGATGCATCGGGAAAGGGTTTAGGTTGTGTTCTTCAGCAGCATGGGAAAGTGATTGCCTATGCATCCAGGAAATTGCGTCCTCATGAAAAGAACTATCCTACCCATGATTTGGAGTTGGCAGCTGTCATATTCGCTCTGAAGTTGTGAAAACATTATTTGTACGGAGAGCGTGTGGAGATCTTCACATACCACAAAAGCTTGAAGTACGTTTTCACGCAGAAGGAGTTGAACATGAGGCAGCGTCGGTGGTTGGAACTGATGAAGGATTTTGATATCTCTTTACAATATCATCCTAGGAAAGCCAATGTAGTTGCCGATGCTTTGAGCAGGTATCCGGTAGCTATGTTCTTGACGCAGGATCGATATTTGTTGGAGGACTTGGAGAGCTTGGGCATTGAGGTGATTGTTCCTGGGTGTACTATGAAAATATAGGGATTGCAGATACACTCAGATTTGATGGACATGATCAAGGCAGCACAGTATGATGACGTATCTTTGAGGAGTATCAGAGCTCAGGTGAGAGCAGGATTGGAGGATGATTTCACTATTGCAGAGGATGGATCTTTGAGGCATGGAGTTAGATTGTGTGTGCCTAGTGGGGAGTTGCGAGAAAAGGTATTGCAGGAAGCGCATCGCTCTCAGTATTTCATACATCCAGGTGCTAACAAGATGTATCGGGATATGCGAGAGAGTGTGTGGTGGTATGGCATGAAGAGGGAAGTGGCACAGTTTGTATCCAGATGCTTAGTGTGCCAGCAGGTGAAAGCCGAGAGGCAGAGGCAGAGGCCAGGAGGTTTACTTCAGCCATTACCCATTCCAGAGTGGAAGTGGGAACACATTACTATGGATTTTGTGTCCAGACTTCCACGATCTCTAGGAGGAAAAGACGCGATTTGGGTCATTATTGATAGATTGACCAAGTCGGCCCACTTTTTGCCTTTCAAGGTGGGTTTGTCTACGGAGAAGCTGGCAGAGATGTATGTGAGGCAGATCGTTAGGATACATGGAGTTCCCGTCAGCATAGTCTCAGATCGAGATAGTCGTTTCACTTCTCATTTCTGGAGGAGTTTGCAGGAGAGTTTGGGCTCTCAGCTCAAATTCAGTACTGCATATCATCCCCAGACAGATGGACAGTCAGAGAGGACTATCCAGACTCTCGAGGATATGTTGCACACTTGTGTACTAGATTTCGGGGGTTCTTGGGAGGACTATCTCCATTTGGTAGAGTTTGATTACAACAACAGTTACCAGGCCAGTATAGAGATGTCACCTTTTGAAGCTCTATATGGTCGGAGGTGTCGTATTCCTTTGTCTTGGGACGATGTTGGAGAGAGAGTTTTGCTTGGGCCAGAGATGGTTGTGGAGGCAGCAGAGAAGGTTCAGTTGATCAGAGACAGACTTCGAGTGGCGCAGGACAGACAGCGGCATTGGGCCGATAGCCATCGGAGACCTTTGGAGTTTGAGGTATAGTTTAGATTTTGTTTTTGCTTGTTCTTGTTTGTTATAGATTAAGTTCTTAAGGTGGTGTTTTGTTCTAGGTGGGTGGTTTGGTGTTTCTGAGGATTTCTCCGACACGAGGCACGATTCGCTTCGGTGGAGGCGGAAAGCTTAGTCCGCGATTCATCGGACCTTTCACTATTCTAGAGAGGGTCGGTGCAGTTGCTTATAGACTAGACTTGCCACCTGCATTGGAGGGAGTGCACAACGTATTTCATGTGTCGCAGTTGAGACGATACGTGGCAGATCCTAGTCATGTATTGGATCACTCAGAGATAGAGGTAGGCCCTACTCTTAGCTATCCAGAGCAGCCAGTTGAGAATCTGGATCGGAGAGAGAAGTTGCTGAGGAACCAGACTATTTTTTTGGTGTGCGTCGCATGGAGGCATCACTCTCCGGGGGAGTCTACCTGGGAGAGAGAGGATGACATATGAGAGCGTTATCCATATTTGTTTGTACCTTAAGGTATTTTAATTCTCTAGTTATGTTATGTTCATTGTTATGGTTTGTTCATTAGTTAGTTGTGATTCTTTAGTTCTATTCTGTGATTTTCTGGGGGTAGTTTTCGTCTTTAAATTTCGAGGACGAAATTATTTTAAGGAGGGTAGACTTGTCACTACCACATTTTAGGAAAAAGGGTATTTTAGTAATTTCCTATTTAAATAAATATTGTGCATGGTAAATAATTTTTTTGTTGTAATATTTAATTGTTGTTAGATGTTATTTAATTATTTTGGACTTATTTTAGTGGACCCAACTAGTTTAGTTTGGACCCATGGACCAACATGAATTAAATAGTTAGACTTGGCCCATTTAGAAAGCCCATGGTTAAGGAGATGGATTAAATTAATTAAGTGATTAGACTAGAAGCTTCCTTCCTTAATTATTTCTTCATGAGAGGCCCCAAGGGGTACATTGGACAATTTACAATTGCTTGGGGAGGGGGGCATGGCCGGCCTATATTAGAAGGGAGAAATTTCTCTCTCCTCTCATTCTCATTTCCAATCTAGATTTAGAATTTTCCACTACCAAATTCCCTCCATTCCCATTCCAATTCTCCACCAAATTCATTCCAAATTCTTCCCAATTCATCATTAGAAAGTTAAGAAGCAAGGATCTAGAAGGAGGAAGCAAGGATCTAGAAAGAGGAGCAAGGATCTACAATTTGGAAGCAAGTTCATCTCAATTGGAGGTTTCATTGGGAATCCATCTCCCAATAGGTATAATTGAGTTTTTTCCATTTAAATAGCTTCTAAATCTGAGATTTAATCATGTAAAATCAACCTATATGTATGTACTACCCATAGGACTTTGTTTTGTGTTCATAGGAGACCCATGGAGAAAGTTATGGTATTTTTTGTGTCAATTTTGTTGGAATTCCGAATTTATATTTTGTTGTGTGTGTCAATTGATCCTATAGATCAATTGGATATGTGTTTATGTGTTTGGGGCTAGTGTCGTATCCATAATTTGGTACATGTGGTTCGTATCCCAACTATTTGGTGATACGTGTCATTTTGGGGGTTTTCCCTCCGACACGGGGCTTTGAACATGTCGTATTTTGACACGGACACATAGATCTACTTTTGACACTTTGATTTATTCATAAATATTATTTGTGACTTGTTTGTGTCCTTTGGGGTGCAATTGGTTGTGTGTTGGACTCGTGTCGCATGCGTATCCTAGATCTAGTGGGATACGGTGTGATACTCTCCAATTTGGTGTGTTTATGTGTAGATCTAATTAATTATGCTTTAAATTCTTTATTTATAATTAGTAAATATATATAGATATTATATATTTATTTTAGTGTATTTATTATGATATTGTAGCATAGATCTATATTTTTATGTATTTTAATATGATGTATAAATATAGATATGTAGCTTTCTTGCATGCAATTATATATGTACTTATGTTAATAAAATATTTTATACATAAAGGTTTGTAAAATATATTTATGTGTTTAAATGTGTAATTATATTATTTATAATTATTATATAATTATTTGTATATTAATGAATGTATTTTTATGTGTGCTTCTAGCCATGTAAAATACGTACATTAAAATGTGCAATGTGTTTTGTAATTAATAATACATAATTGTATATGTATAAGTATATATATTTATCTAATTGTTTTATATATATATATATATATATATTGATTTATATATAGATTTATATATATATTTATATATATATTTCTGTGTTTTTAGTGACAGTAGGTTTTGTGACAGAAAACTGTCATTATTTAGGCGGGTCAGCAGCAGCCGCTGTAGCAGTGGCGGCGGGTATTAATGACAGAGCCGCCACTGTCATTAATAACCCATGCAGTGGGCGGGATTCGCAGCAGCAGCGACGGACTTTTCAGCGACAGTTGAGAACTGTCACCAATAGGTGACAGCAGTGCAGTTTGCACAGCGGCTTTGGCGACGGTGGTTTCAGTGACAGTAGGAACTGTCACTAAAAGCCTATTTTATTTAATTTGTATTTTAGCTCACTTTTTTCAGTGACGATTTGGCAGATTTAATTTATATATTATATATTATATTTGTATATATATATATATGTATATATATAGGTGTTTTTGTGAGGTATAATACTAATAATAATATATTATTTTATTTGGTTTGTATATACATTATTTAGAGTGTGCATTATTTGTATTATTAGTATACTTTGTGTGGGTATCATTTGGGATCTAATTTTGATTTCCTAAATTGTTGTATTTTATTTCCATATTATTTTTATATAGAGGTCTTGTGAGGTTGACCTTGGTTTGACCATGTTTAACTTTAGAGTTGACCATAGTTGACTTTTGACTTAGAATTTATTTATTGACCTAGAAGTTGACTAATTTGACTTGTTCTCTTTCCGGGACCTTGTATTAATGTGGTATTCCATATCTAGGTCTTCGAGGTACCGAGTCAGACATCTGTGAGACTGTTCATTGGACTTCAGGCGAGTACATTCTCTGATGGTTTCTCATTTATGATATCCTCTATGTTCGTTGTATCTAGTGTAGATTTACATGTTTCTCTCGATACTATGGTTACACTGATTGGTATATCCGGATCTCGTCATGAGATGTTATTCCTTGGTATATGGTGTATATGGTGCAAGTATTGTTTCAATAGTTATCTTGTACATGTACAGACACCGATTTTCGGGAGGAGTCGCTCTCTTCTTAGGGAATCTAGTGCCATAGCATACCGTGGTTGGATCTATTATACCAGTCGGGGGTGGGGAGTATTAGTATAAATATGTGATCAAATCCCTATTGAATAAAGTACTGGTAAGCGAATAGTGTTGATCATGCACCACACGTATGATTAGCCAGGCCGCATTGCATCTTGCCCAAGCCGATCACATGTTAAGCTAGTACTCACACACTTAGTCTTTAGTATTATTGTTTCATTAGCATATTGTTCCTTATTGTATTTCTTTCCAGTATTTCCTTATTGTCTATATATCTCTTATTCCTATTGTGCATCTTGTTTATCCATAGCTATTTACTGTTACATAGTTTTTATCATGGATTAGAACTGCTGTTAGAGATGTACTCTGCTCCTTTCCTGACTGGATATATTTTTCCAGATGACACTGAGGAGTACCCTACCTATTATGGACCCCAGGATGTTGTGGGTTTAGATTCTGAGACCCTGGCTCAAGAGGGACTTATCCCAACTGAGACAGTTGACTCTGGAGTTGTAGCTTTGTAGTATTGTAGTATTCTTTTGTACTGGATTTGTATCCAGCTTATTTTGTTGTTCTTCAGACTCATTGATGTATTATTTTAAACTCATGAGTTGTATTATGACTATTCTATTCTTATTTGATTCGTGTTCATTCTATCTTAGTTCTGTAATTGAGTATACTATCATTATTGGTGGTTCATTATATTAGATAGATTATCTAGACAGCGTTCTACCACCGATTCTGCGGCGTAGGCTGGGCGTTGTTTCCGACTAGTACCCTTACCCCGGGTGCGGATCGTGACACCTTTTAGAGAGGGAACCTCTATAGTTCCGGCTGGCAGTGCCGGAGATTCTTTGCTTGAAATCGTTGCCGCTACTACTGCTTCTGGTAGTGCTACGAGATCGCCTACGAGGTCGAGCATTTTAAGGATACCTTTAACCAGACAAATAATAGGAGTAACCCCTACTTCGTCTGTAAGTATTTCCAGTGAGATTCCACCTGATGAGTCTCGAGTGGATCTTGGAGATGACTGGGAAGACTATCCTCCAACGTCGGTTGGTGCACCCTCTTCCCCAGGTATGACAGCTCGTTTAGCATTATTAAGAAATGATTTAGCTGTACAGGCTGCGGACGCGACATATATACCATCGGCCATGGGTAAATATTGTCCTTATGCCTCTTTTAGGAAAATTAGCATCAATTTGATATTAACTTTCTTTTGTCTTTTTCTCAGGTGAAGACATCTTTGGAGAGGGCAGAGTTGACGATGCAACCTTTGATTTTGTTGCGGATCATGCCAGTGAAATGGCGGTGTTTGATACCGAAGGGGCATGCTTTGAAGCTGTTGATCCTTCATCTGCCGCATTTTCGGGTGTCGTCTCGCCCGTAGCAGTTCAGATATCATCGGAGGAGGATGAGCCTATGATTGCGACAGTGCCTCGTTTATTGAGTACGCCAGCAACTTCTACCATTGCTGGTATTCTTTCTTTTGTCGCGCCATCTGTTGAATCGACAGCCGTGGCAACGTCCTCCACAGTCATTCCTGGAAGGTGATTTCCCGGTATCGCAGCCACTTCCAGCGTGCATCCGGTCTTCGATATGCTAATTGAACAATATACCAGCCTATTCTACCTCAATTTGAAGGAGTTGATATCCATGGTGCTGGAGAAGAACATGAGCTTTAATAATCTGCTGACGTCCTCCCAGCTTGCGATAGCGCCAATCAAAAATTTCCATGACGCTGGACGAGCTGATGCTCTCGAGCAAATAGTTAATAATTTGGAACAACCTATTAACGAATATTTGCAATTATCTCGAGGCAACGTCGATGATATGATTCAGGCTGAGGACAACTCCTTGACTGTGAAGCTTGCTGAACAGATGGAATCTCTGAACAAATCTATCCAGACACAGCAGCGAGAGATGGATAAAGAGCATGCCGTCTTGGAGGAGGTTATTCCTCAGGTAACCCAGTGCGAGACCGAACATGAGGGAAATGAAGCGAGGGTCCGTAAATTGGAAGCTAAACTCGCTCAGGCAAAGGAGTGGGCTCTACAGTCATCGGCAGCTCGAGATGTGCTGAAGGGTCGAATGGATACAGCTTAGCGAAAATTGGCTCATGCGGGTGTCATCCGCGCCGGTTTTGTTCAGGCTTGGTCCGAACTATCCCTCCTGAGTGATGAGGAGGCACGACTGGAGCGAGCTCGCGCTAACAACTTGGACTCCCGGAATAAAAAGATGGCTGCTTTGGAGAAACAGATTCGTAATTTGACTGCTCCTCCCCAATGATGTACTTTTTGCTTCTTTTTGGTAACTCGCTCTTCCCGGAGATAATAAAGAGGTTTTATCTGACTTTTGTGGACCCATCATTTTTGAATATAAATGATAGGCTACGATGAAAGTGATATCAGAGGTATCATGAACATGACATACTTTCGTTAAGGTTTTGCTGAATGTACATCTATTCAGAGTTAACATGAACCTGAAAGAATATAATCCAACCAAATTTGTATACTAAACACTATCAGAGGTAATATGAACATGATAGGTTTACAAATTTAGTTAAGGATATGTATTCTAAGGTCATATGAACCTGATAGAATATGATCCAGTTAACCTTTGTATGTGGTATCGTCAGAATAAGATCTTCATCATACTCCGTTTAAGCAAGGGAGATTAAGCATAGTACTTCTTCAGGAATTTGCCGTTGATAGGAGCCATTACCAATTTTTATTAGGCTTGGCTAAGATAGAAACATCATTTGTAATCATATAAGGACCTTTCCATTTCTTTATGATTATTTCTGTGCACTTCAGATGTTGTACTAGAGGTAGTATGGACGTAGTACAATATCGTGTTTGTTGAAGAAATCCCACTGGGGGATCTTTTGTGGACCTATTATGTGTTGCACACATTGAGTGCAAATAAGTTCGAAACAAGCCCAATCAAAATTTGAATGTGATAGGTTTTGAGGCTAGTAAAGACATCCTATTGGGAGATTTTTGTGGACCTATCACTTTTCGTGCATGTTAGCGCAAGTAATAGGTTTGAGACAAGTACTAACATAGGTCATATAGACATGACAGTTTTTGTGGACCCACTACTTTTTGTGCACGTTAGTGCAAGTAATGGGTTTAGGATAAGTCCTGGCGGATGCTTGTAAAATATGACTCTATGGGGATGAACAGAGACTGACTCTTTCTTCGCTGGGGAAACTGAGGATAGTTCAGAGGTAATATGGACATGAACCATTCATTTTTTATTGGACCTATTACTTCTTGCACGCAAGAGTACAAGTGATAAGTTCAAGACAAGCCCTGCCAGAGGTAATATGGACATGGCAGTTTTTTGTGGACTTAACACCACTGGCGTACTTAGGGTTTAAGTATGGATATTAAGTTGAGATGACAACCGATATCAGAGGTAATATGGACATGATAATCGATAGCCAAAAACTCAGAAAGTTTGCTCAGAGGTAATATGAACATGACAAACTTTTGAATTGTGACTCCACTGGGGATGGAGGAATATATCTGCTCAGAGGTAATATGGACATGGCAGACTCGGCTGAAGAAAATTATGACAGCAATTCAGAGGTAATATGGACATGAATTAATGTCAGGAAAATTTCTTGAGAATGTGGTCTATCCGATCATGAAGACGGATCGAGAGATTATTCTGCTGAAAGATTGATGGGGCGATAGCTCAAAGGTAGTATGAACATGGCTAGCATCTAGCGAGATTGGTTGTGAATGGTCACTGCGGGAGTGTGTGAGTAGACCTAAAGATTACTTTGCTGGGGGAAATTTTGAGGATCCATCATCCATTGCGAATCCGAGACTCTTGGACACGGATGATGGCTTTTTTTACAAAAAGCGAAGGAGAAAATGCCGCACATAAACACTTGCTGGGGATGATAAAAACAAAGGTTGATTCGTACATCCGGGTGGTGGACTTTTTACCTATGGCGTACCTTAAGTACAGGTAATAAGCTGAAATGACTTAGCACTATCAGGGGTTATGCGAACGTGATAGTAGAAAGTCGAAGAGAAGAACTTTACTCAGAGGTAATATGGACATGGTAAGTTCTAAAAATATCTTACTCAGAGGTAATGTGGACATGGTAAGAAAATTCTTTGTGGTGATAAAGAAAAATATGACAGAGGTAATATGACCATTTTTGTGGTGATAGATTTTACCCTGCCGGAGAAAGTGGCAAAACGTAGCTCAGAGGTAATATTGACATGAACTAATCGATATCCACAAGCTGGAAGGTTTTGCTCAGAGGTCATTTGGACGTGGCAAAATTCAGCTGGGGAGAAAGAAATGTTTGGATAACAGTTCAGAGGTAAAATGGACGTGAACCGATGTCCAAAAAATTTATTGAAGAGTGATTTTGCTGAGTGGGGATAGACCTGAAGGTTGTTCCTTTGGGGAGATTTTAGGGACTCATCATCCATACTTCCCGAGGGGCAAATTGCTACGTTGGAGTGATATCAATTTGTCGTGACTGTCATCTTGTTTATAGATGCAAAGTGATGACTTTGGCGTCGATCAACTCCTGAATTCTCCTTTTCAGTACGTAGCATGCTTTCATGGGGTAATGAATGTACCGATGAAAGAGACAATATTCTGGGTCATCGATTTTGTCAGCCCTTTCAGGGTGTTTGATGTTGGGAAGCCGAAGTTTGTTTTCCTTCATCAATATATTGAAGATTTCAATGATGTCATCTTCAATGAAGGGGAAAGTCCCCTTCGGCTTTCGGATTCCCGATACTTGAGTTGTACGGTCCTCAGAAGAAATGGTCATCATTACATCATCGGAGGGAATTCTACCCCCAGCTTTGGATGTTGCCCTATTTTGTCGAGGGAGGCTACCCCCAGACATGTCGTTGCGTTCGTCCACAGAAGTTGATTTAGAAGGACCTGCATCTGGTATTGTAGGATGAGACTCTGAAGGTCTGGAGTTTGCAAGAGATACGATATATCCTAACCCAAAGCGAGTTCGCTGACAGTGAGGATCATCTTGTAACGGTATTCGTCTGCCTTTTCCATAATTGAGGCCTTGCTTCAACTTCAAATCATAACCCTTGCTTTGTATAATCTTTAAAGCCTGTGGGCTATATCTGTGGATTTGCATTTTTCCAGCATCAGACTCGTAAGAATCTTCTTGTACAATCGGTCTATTCTGCATTCGACCGAAGACTATGTGATGTTGATTGTTACGAGTAGGTGGAATAATGAAGACAGATTCTTCATGTGGCCCATCTGTCGTGACAATATTAGATGTTGGCACATCTTCCCATATGATCTCCCCATGCTTGGTAGTTAGGGGCACTGAGTCTTGATTTTGACCAATGTCTTTGCGTTTCTGGATCAAGAAATCACGCAAATCAGGGAGATGGCCGAAAGAAGAAGAAGTCTTATTTCGCCTTTTTACATCAATAGGGATATGAAGATTGGGAACCCTAACCCTTTCCCTGCCATAAGAATACAGTAGCTCAGCCATGTGAGTAGCGTACGATCCTTCATCCGTCCGAGGAACGTATGTTCCCGTGAACCGGGTCTTCTTTATGCCGAGAGGCTTGTCCTGGCGTAATCTGAAGCTTTGCACAGGTTGGCGTAAAACTGAGGAAGTATTCAATCAGCCATCAGTATTCTGCGTAATCTGAAGAGCGGGCAAATTCTTCTCTTGATGGCGTAAAAGCCGAGAGGTCGGGAAATCTGCCACTTGTTTTCCCTTACGGTGATTGCAGGGACCATCTTCCTCCTTATAGGTGAGAGATGTATTTTTACGCACGGAGCACGGAGTAGACTTCTGGATTGGCGCTAAGGCACTGCCAGAAGCTTTGTCTGCCACGTCACAGACGAGAGACAAAGTTTTACGTGTAGGGCGCGGAGTAGACTTCTGGATTGGCGCTAAGGCATTGCCAGAAGCTTTGTCTGCCACGTCACAGACGATAGACAAAGTTTTACACGCAGGGCGCAGAGTAGACTTCTGGATTGGCGCTAAGGCACTGCCAGAAGCTTTGTCTGCCACGTCAAAGACGGGAGACAGAGTTTTATGTGCGGGGCATGGAGTAGACTTCTGGATTGGCACTAAGGCACTGCCAAAAGCTTTGTCTGCCATGTCACAGACGGGAGACAGAGTTTTACGGGCAGGGCACAAAGGTTGCGATGTCACAACCTTATTGGTCGGAGAGAGAGAGTCCGCAGGAAGGGTAGAGGATGTCCGGGGCATCCATACTTTATGCAGCTTTCTGTTATCTTGGACAGAGAGGGAACGAGAACCACCCCCTGCGCGAAGCATATCTTCATAAGCAGATTGGTCGAATTGGACGACCAGAGTCTTCTTCACTGATCCGACGGATACAATATCGTGTTGAGAAATGGCTTTCTCGTCATATGAGAAAGTAGTCCCCAGCAGAGTCGCCATCTTGTGTTTGATAATAAACGAAAGAAATGAAACTAGGTTTATATGATACCCTTTCTTTGGTTTACAAATAAGAAAAAGAAGTACAATTAATCCTATACGAGGATGTTAAGTACAAAAATTTGATTCTGGGAAAATATTGCTATAGGAGTCTGATCTGCAGTCAATCACTTTGTCCCTTAAACCACACGATGACGAAGAAGTGTTGTAGAAGACAAAAAAGAAGCTTCAAAGACTGCAGGAAAGGTTGAACTCTCGTTGCCAAATCTCTCTATATGTGCTCTCTTGACCTTGACCTCTGTCTATGGCTCTAGAATTCTTTCCTCCTTAGATTTGAATCTTGCTTTGTTTTTCGACCCTGGTTCCACCCTGGACCTCCGTGACCGGAGGTATCTATTGATAGGGTTCAGTGACAGTCGGCGTAGAAACCGAACAGCGGAGAGAGCTGCACCTTTTATGCGGTAGTTATAATAACTGCTACCCACGTATGAATGATCTTCTGAATTGGCGTGTGACGTGTGTCCCATTATGAGGTAACGTGTATAATCGCTCATCGAAGATCACGACATGCAAGCCACGTAGATAACTGCCCCTCGCGTAGAGATGGTTGGCATAAAGGCCAAATAACTGTCTCGTTAGCGTAAAAGCCAAGTAGGCGTAGAAGCCGAATAGTTTGTCAAGTTGACGTAAAAACCAAATAGCTGTTCTGATGGCGTAAAAGCCAAGTAGGCGTAGAAGCTGAATAGTTGTCATGTTGGCGTAGAAGCCAAATAGTTGTCATGTTGGCGTAGAAGCCAAGTAGCTGTCAGGTTGGCGTAGAAGCCAAATAGCTGTTTTGTTAGCGTAGAAGCCAAATAGCTGTCATGTTGGCGTAGAAGCCAAATAGCTATCATGTTGGCGTAGAAGCCAAATAGTTGTCATGTTGGCATAAAAGCCAAATAGCTGTCATATTGGCGTAGAAGCCAAATAGCTATCATGTTGGCGTAGAAGCCAAATAGCTGTCATGTTGGCGTAAAAGCCAAGTTCTGCGTAAAGCTTGATGTTGCATGGATAGGTAGCCAGCGTAAAGATAGCCGATTATCCTTCCTTGACTGAAGTCTTGAGCGTATTCTGGGCTAAATAGCCTAATCACGCACCTTTGCAAATATAGCCTGAGTTGGCATATTTAGAGGAGATAGCATACGGCATACTCCTATAGCTGAAAATAGCCAGGTCATCGTATTTCGAGGAGATAGCTTACGGCGTACTCCTATAGCTAAAAATAGCCTATTTGGCATAATATGCAGGGATGGTAATGTGGACGTATTAGCCCTAATTATAGCTCATCCAGTCATGAAAAGTAGAACCAAATATCGTGCATTAAATACAGAGATCTGCCCCCATCTCGCGCATTAATTGCAGAGATGTGCCTCGAGTTCTGTACGAAAACAGCTTTTGACGTGGCGGTTGGTTTTGTCTTATCCTGAGCGTAAAAGCTCATCTCTGCCTGTGTAAAATAGGCAGCGTATTCCTTGAATGCGTAAACGATGTCTTATGTCAAGGATTTGTCACAAAACGACAGTCTGGGGCTCTGTGTAGAATCATTATTACAGCCGTCCTCTTGATAGTCATGCAGTACTCTTTGTCAGGAGTCAGGTTTATTGCTTCGTCTGACAGGTTCATTCGAGGAATATGAAGAGTTCCTCGTACAACTTCCCACTGCATTAAAAGCCGATAGGTTTTACGCCGAAGTGGCGATGTAGCAACCTTTTTACGCCAAAGTAGTCTGGAAATATTGTATTACGCGGATTATTCTGGAGCTATGTTTTACGCTGAATAGCGTTAAAGCTCTGTTGTACGCCCATGGTTCTGAAGTCATATTTTACGCTACCCAGTGTATGTTGGGTTTTACGCGTATGATTTTCCCGCGTATTTTTCATGCTTCTACACCAACCTCCAAGTCAAATATGTTATCATTTTATCTCTTCATCGAACCACAATAGTTCTTTCTCGGGATAACTTCTTATTCGTACGATATTTTATTTAAGTTTAATCTGTTTGTTTCAATCTGAAATCGCTTACACAATCCTCCAAGTTTCTAACAAGTTTCCTTAACCAAGATATCAATTTCTATTTCCATGAATCCCAATTCGATATAAGCCTTATCATTTATTCAAGATATTCTCCAATCTGACTATCGTACAAGACCTATGAATCCGTTTATATATTTCTAAATGATCTATACACCACTCAGAATCGAGTCACCCAATTAAACCATATTTGATTTGTATCTTCCGACATGAAATATCGTTTGAGCTATTTTCCAAAATTCAAGCATGATTCTCTATATTCGCCTAAGCAATAAATCTAAAATCATTTCTATCGATTGGCACTCTAAGTTTAACTTGTCTTTTTTGAGTGATATCCTAATCTCATTTCCAACTAGCTTGCACCAAAGGGTCTTGGCATGCGATACTCAACACAACTTAGTCGAAAGGCTGTGTGCATAGCTAACCGTTCGAACGATATTCTATTTCGCACATTAACCATTTAGGTAATCACGTATAGGTATTCGGGTTCGCACATACTTGCAGATTCTAACATGGGTCTATTTCAACCAAGTCTAACACAGGTAGGCACAAAAGCCTTCGTATCATAATTTCGTACAAGTAATCACATTATTTACATACATTTTTTAAAAGTATTTAGACTTATTATATAGAATATTTTGATTGGGTCAAAGAGAGAGAGAGAGAGTGTATGCACATAACCCACGAACGAGCTTTCAAAACTGAGAAAATCAAAACGAAGTCCAAAGGCGTAAAGCCATGCTCTAATACCAATATGTCATGCCTCAATCTTCCACAGGCAATCGGCCGTCCCAGCTAGGCGCGAATCACCGTGCCAGCGCTCCCGCAGGATGATCACTTGACCCATCTGGTCGTGATGTTGCAAGAGCGTAATATGCGCCCGTGCAAGGCCATGATCCGAACAGGCACTAAGAGGTCTAAGCCATAGAGTCGCACAGATAGTCTGAGTGCAGCAGAAGTTTAAGCGCACAGGCGATTGGTAACAAGTTCACAGAGTCATCAATAGCGGAAGCATTGAATAACACAACTATAGAAATAAAATAAGCTCTTTATTGATATGAACAAGTGTTACAGGCGGGGATATGCCGAGATTACAAGTCGTTCAAGCCTCTCTCTGAAACAGTAAAAGCGTGCCAATTGGCTACATTTGTGGAATAATACACAAGCGATATTCCAATATTATATTTTGTATATGTGCTTCTGTTCCGGATCGCAACGCTCCAAGGCTTCAGAGTGAACTCAACGCCTTAGCACGCATGAATGAGGCATCCATACCGAACGAGGTTCTCCCGCATCCTACAAGCAATCTGGTGGGTTATCAGTACATGAATGCACTGGTGGGGAGGCTTCTCGCCCACTCGACAAATCCAAACACGTTATATAGGTTTCGTGCACCATCTATTAAGTTATCTTTCTAGTCTTGTCTTAGGATCAGTTTTATGGTAATGATGAATAGCCTATCTCGTGTGGCAGTGCGTCATGTGATATAAGAGAACTACGACAAGACTAACTTATAATCCGTTACCAAGTTAAATCATGCACGAGCATACATACAATGAAATCCAAGGCAGCAACATAAGCAAACATAAGTGTTGTGAGCGAGATTACTTTTTGGGTGCACGAGTTATAAGTATTTCTCAGGCATGTTGCAGGAGCTATTCAAGTGTTCCATATGTATAAGTATATTATACTCAAGATCGTTCAGGTGTCTCAGATATTCTCGATGTGATGTAATGACTCACACACAGATAACCACTAAGCGAGGATGACTTATCTATATGAACAATTATCGCTGGCATAGCCATAAAGGACATATTCATTGACGGGGAGGGTATGCAATAAAAGTACGTGGTGCGCTGTAAGCCATTTCGCCAATCATGTGAGACTAAACATCCGGATCGGATCAGTCCTGGTGCCCTGGAGACCACCCGTGGAATTGGATCCGAAGATCCAGTTGTTAAAACAAGTTATCCGCGACATGCAAGTCTTGGGTCTTCCAAATTCACACAACTTGACATTATAATCTATGATTCTTGTTCTGAATTAGTATTTGCTCCATGAGATATGATTCTTGATTTGCTTGACATAATTCTTGTTTATATATAAACTTGACATAATTCTCGTTCAGAGTTTAACTTGTCTTGATGCATTCCCCTGGTTCAGAGACTGCCTTGGTGACCTAACGGTCCTAGATACTTGCAGGTTCATATTGCACAGAAGAACTATTCGATAGTCTTCTGGCTAACTAAATGCATGCACGATAAGGATAGCGTTACTTGATTATGGCATAATTTTATGTAGCAAATATTTAAACGAGGCAACGAGTACAAACTACACTAAACAGGAAAGCATGCATTTGTATTGAATATAATATTTACGTTTAGCATGGGTCTAAGGATAATGCGAGGAGTAAAACCGTAAAGGGATATACCGAGCGACATGATCTTGGGACGTGCAGTGTAAACAAGTGAACAGTGCACTACGCGGGGTCTAGTTGCACAAGGCAAAGGTAGCATGCGAGGGTCCATATATATAAGCAACATTTTATTTTCATGTTCTAACATAAGCAATACAAGCTGGGATTATTCCCTTAGCTAGTGTCACGCTCCAGTCCCAAAATACGTAGGACTAGGACACGTAAGCATGCCAGCCGCATGTATATGGCAACTCTAATATATAGATACCATGATACACACGTACGCTGTAATATGAACAATAATTCATAAGTGGTATAAACTATCACAAGTCACAGGGTATAACTAAATCTCATCCACAGAAATCAATATAAATAAAAAACCAATATCTATATAACTAGATCTCAATATGAAGTATCAGAAGATGATAGTTGGATGAAAATAAATCCACTGCCGAACTAGAATATAAAAGCAAACACAATATAATTACAACTAACAATCACTGAGACTCAAAGAGAAGACCTCGAAATATAAGTAAGCAGTCCGGATCTGCGCTTCTGCAAATACTCATGAATATCTATACCTAAAAAGGGACCAGGTCCTCAGAGGGACGTAACAAGATACATAGAAGCATGCCAATAAAGTACTGTAATAAACATCCAATGGGGTTACCTAACCATCTAAGTGAATGCAGTTTGAGAACAACTTTCCAACACGTGGGCTATCTGGCCAAAACGAGATTGGCATGATTCTCTTGGAGATTCAGGGGCCTAAAAAGCATGTCGTCTTTTGAAAGGTAGAGGCCGCCAGGTAGTATAGGGGTCATCACGACCACGCATCTCCGACGGAGCGTGCATGTTACATAAAAAAAGTACAAAGGAGCCCAAACGCCTTACTTGTTGTTATTTCTACCCCATGCTCTAAGCGTGTCACATCCATGATACGATAATACCTCTAATAACTGCCAAGTCTACTAGCATGCAAAGTTTTTAACAGAAGTCATCCCTAACGCACGACCCATACGTACATGAGGCCAAACCCTGCATGCAAGTCTGTGATCTATATGAGACTCACACTCGTGTAACAGCTGTGTCACGGCCAATGAAACCTAATGATGCTTTATGATAATAGGGTGGTCTCATAAACAAGGTCAATGCATATACATAATAAAAATAGATCACGTTGACATCGTTATTGTACCCAAGTTTCCTTGGACGTGCAGTTTATATAGCAGTTAAAATACATGAACAAAATGATGAAAATAAAGATGCATGCAACATATGGAATATGAATAACAGTACAATGGCAAGGTATACTTGCCTGGCAAAAAAGCTATGTAGTGCCACTAACCTGCTCCAGAAGTCGCGCAGAACAATCCAATAGTCCTATATACATATAATATAACTCAATACAACGTCAATCATTACACTAACACATACACAACCATATTCACTGGACTCAGAGGGTACGCTAGGGGTGACACTGGTCAACTAACACGGTAAATTGTGCGTCTAATTACGCGGGTGTCACATCTTCAAATACTATAAAAACAGACAGTCAACTAACATGTGTCTAAGCCAGTACGTCAGTGTACACAAGACAGACAATTCACAAGTTCTTAGGGTCACTTGGTCAAACGTAAATATGGGATAATCCACAGTGTCCTAGGGTCGTACAACAAATAAACACATATATAGCCACAATTATTATTATTATCATCTAATTACCTACTTATATATATTTATCCATATATTTATATAACAATATAACCAATAATTTATATACATACCCAATTGAATACAAATACTATATATATATATATATATATATATATATATATATATATATATATATTGTATATATATATCTATATATAGTATATGTATATTATTGTATATATATATCTATATATAGTATATGTATATTATTTATCGGTATATATATATATATATATATATATATATATATATATATATATATATATATATATATATATATATATATATATATATATATATATACCAAATTGAATAATATACGCATATGCATACATATACGTATACGAGTTGGGTTCACCGACTCAGGGTCTGATGTTAACTAATTATGGTAACGAAATACTAATGTCCTACTAGCATACACACAAGCACACATAAAAAGGAGAAGAGGGACAGGTTCGAACCTCAGGGTATGTGCACGAGGACGACGATGACGACGATGAGATTGACGACGATGACGATAATGGTGATAATAGTGAGATGATGAGATAATGATTGGAGATGATGATGATGGGGTAATGATGATGATGATAATGGTGATGATGATGATGATGATGATGATGATGATGATGATGATGATGGTGATGATTAAGGATGATGATGATTGTAATGATGGTGAAGATTATGATGATGATAAGGTGATAATGGTAAGTTGATAATGGTGATAATGTTAGGCAATCTGCACCCAGAATTTGGGCATGAGTCGTGGGTACATCCAGCCTATGCCGCAGCATCGGCGGTAGAACGCTGTCTAGGTCTCAAACATAACTCATCCTGTCAATAGTCTCAACTCCATAAGGAGGACAATGATAATATATGAATCCACAGTTTAATAATATACTCAATCACAAGGCTATATGAAAGTAATTGGCATGATGAGAAATAAGGATAAGAGTTCTATCATAAGTCAACACAATATAAATACATCATAAGTCCAGCGTCTAGATGTCCACCAAAAGTCACAATAATAATAAAACCCAAATCTCAGTTGTAGAAGCATGAAAAATACGCTGGGAGGATCTACGCAGCATATTGATGCAGAGCAGTGTAAACAGAGGCCTTCATAGCCATCAAGCGTGCCACAGAGATTTTTTCGCTAAACACAGCGTGAAGTATAAGCTCAAAGGACCATCCGCGTAAGTGCAGTACGTCCAGGCCGCTTCAGCGTAAATAGGGTTCTTCATCGCCTCCATGGCATAAAACTCATCCCCTTTCAAAGCAGCGTTAAAGCGTACGAGGAACGCTTCATCTTCCCCGAAATGAACCTGTCAAGTCACGCAGTGAACCTGACCTCTGAATCCTGACAAAAAGTGCTGCACGGCTACCCAGACGACGGCTGGAAACGATGGCAGACCACTCGGGACGTGCCCCATAGTATGATGGCGGATCTCTGCATTTAATGCAGAGAATTTGGTTAAAATATCACCGAACCGTCATTTACTAACGTCCCCTCAGCATAAACTGCTCTTTCGCGTACAAGGGGATACGCCGTCATTTTACACAGGCAAACATGAGCTATTTTTCGCTCCGCAGTAGACAAACCGCCTGCCACGTCAAAAGCTGCACTTCGTACGGGGATTGAGGTACGTCTCTACGTCTAATTGCACAGATCAGTGATAGTTTCTTTCGAGGCACGTCTCTGCGACGGATGCACATAAGGGCTGCAGACCTTCAAAATACGCCTCCGTATTTAATGCATAGGATGGTGGCAAATCTCTGCAAGAGATTTGATTATATCTTCAAAAGCCATAATTCAGGCTAAGACGTCCATATCAGCACTCTGGCACGGTACGCAGCGGCTTCTATGCCCATTCAGGATCTGTGCTCACTCGGCTTCTATGCCTATTCGGCTTCTACGCCCACTCGGCCTCTA
The DNA here is from genome assembly GCA_036927795.1 of Iris macrosiphon. Taxonomy (NCBI): domain Eukaryota; kingdom Viridiplantae; phylum Streptophyta; class Magnoliopsida; order Asparagales; family Iridaceae; genus Iris; species Iris macrosiphon. The sequence goes on from JAYESA010000010.1 coordinate 21,398,694, forward strand.
CGACCATTCGGCTTCAACGCCCACTCGGTCTCTACGGCCATTCGGCTTCAACGCCCACTCGGTCTCTACGACCATTCGGCTTCAACGCCCACTCGGTCTCTACGACCATTCGGCTTCAACGCCCACTCGGCCTCTACGACCATTCGGCTTCTACGCCTACTCGGCTTCTATGCCTACTTGGCTTCTACGCCAGGGTGACAGTCATTTGGCTTCTACGCCAACCTCTTCTACACGAGGGATACCTACCTACGTGGCTTCTATGCCGTGATCTTCGCAGCAGATATATGTGTTTTGTCCCCTTAGTTGGACATGCATCACATGCTCACTCAAAAGGTATCTATACGCAGGCATTGGTTATTGTAACCGTTGTGTAAAAGGGTGCTGTACTGTCCACTCCTCGGTTTCTACACCGACGGAGTGGTCACTGTCACCAAAACTCTATAAATAGAGACCCCTATCAATGGGGAAAAAGGTTGAAACTTTGAAAGAAGGATCGAACAGGTCAAAAAACTTCAAACTTGAAGATCGAACGGGTCGAGAAATTGAAGATCCAAGGTCGAACTTCCAAGAAAGATCGAACCAGAGGTCAAGAGAGAGAGAGAGAGGGAGAGAAGAATCCGGAGCTCAGGCAAAGAGTAGGGACCGACGACTTTGGAATCGTGCATCCACCCTCCTTTGCAACCTTCGAAGCTGCTTCCTGTCTTCTACGGCATTTCTTCATCATCGTGTGGTCCAAGGGCTAAAGTGATCGACTGCAGATCAGACACCTATAGCAATTTATACCCAGATTAAATAAATTGTACTCCCACATCCTCGTATAGGATTAAATTGTACAAGTTTGTTTGTAAACCAAAGGGCACGGGTTTCGTATAAACCCCGTCTTGAAATACACTTTCATTCTTTCGTTTAATACCACAAACAAGATGGCGACTCTGCTGGGGACGTCTTTCTCTTCTGATGAGGAAGTAATTGCTCAACACGATGTGGTATCTGTAGGAACCGTGAAGAAGACACTAGTCGTCCATTTCGACCAGTCTTCCTACGAAGACATGCTTCGAACCGGGGGTAGCTCTCACCCTCTCTCCGTCTAAGACAACAGGAAGTTGCGCAAGGTGTGGATGCCCAAGATATCCTCCTCCATTCCTGTGGACTCTCCGATCTCTCCGACCAATGAGGTTGTAGCATCACTCCCTCCGTGCCCCGCACGTAAAATTCAGTCTTCCGCTACGCGCGGTACAGACGAAACTTCGGGCAAAGCCTCAGCGCTAACCTAGAAGTATCCACTGCGCTTTACGCGTAGAAATTAGTCTCCCGCTATGCGCTGTACAGACAAAACTTTGGGCAAAGCCTCAGCGCTAACCCAGAAGCATCCACTACGCTCTACGCGTAGAAATCAGTCTCCCGCTCCGCGCGGTACAGACAAAACTTCTGATGATGCCACAACGCCAAATCGGAAGTACAAATCATGCTCCATGCGCAAGACAACATCTAACCTCTATGGTGAACCAGATGAGCGCTGTGATCTCCACAAGGGAAAGCAAGCAGCAGAGTACTCAACTTCTCGGCCTTTACGCCAGCAAGGGAACAATCTGCCTACCCTTCGGATTATGCGAGAAGCCGATGGCCGACTGAGGGCCTCTCCAGCTTTATGCCAGTCTGAGCGAATCTCCGAGTTACGCCAGGCAAAGTCCCTCGACGTAAAACAAGCTCAGGTTGCGGAAAGACACCCTCCCAGGGGATTATCCGCCACCCAGATGGCCAACCTGTTGTATACAGGTGGCACAGGGAAAACCATGGTGCCCAGCCTCCGCATGCCCCCTGATGGGAATAGAAGAAACAAGCCTTTGTCTTCTTCTTCTGCAACTCCTCCTGACCTGCACAAATATCTAATCCAGAAGCGTAAAGAGAGGGGACCTTCCAACATGTCTATTACGCCTCCTAGCGAGTACTATTTTAATAGTCATAAGGTTGTGATTAATTGCTGCTGTTCCAAAGCAAAACGATCGGTTTTCGACCGGTTGAGCTACTCTCTGTCTTTCCAGGAAAAGGAACCCGCGCATGCATCTGTGAACATAGCTTCACACATACCTAGAGGAGGGTCGAGCTCAAGACGTCATCCCTCTAGGCCTCCGAGCCGCAGGAGGTTCAGTAAGCTCCTCAGGAACGCTGAAGCCGGGGTGTTCCAAAGCACTCGCGCAAGGTCACGACAACCAGCTTCGTCCTCTTCTGATTCCGACGTTGGGGGTCGCCAAGCCCCCAAATCAGAGGCAGAAAGTGTAGAGTCGACTTCTACAGCGACCTATACTAATCCTTCAATGTCACCCAGGGAGATGGAAGTTTATGCCGTTGAAGATGAACGCGAGGAAGCTTCACCGTCAGGGAACGCGGAACAACGCATCACTATACTGGAGACATCTCTGAAACAAATATAATCCATGATGGAGAACATGCACCAGATGATGCTAACTCAGCACGCAACTGCCATGGCTCAAGCATCGGTCCCGCCAACTCAGATACGTGTGGGGGTGGACTTACCACCATCCAACCCGAGCCAAGAGCCTGCTCTAGATCAAGAGTCAGCAGTTCCTCCGCTTCCTCACTCAGAGGATGCCTTACCTCCCGCTGGAGTTACGATACAACCAACTCCGCACTACACCATAGTCCCGCTTCCGACTGAAGATCCGATGCAGGCAGTACGGGAGTTGAAAGCCCAGTTCGATACCTTGAAGCACAAAGATCAGCTCAAGAAACTGGGAATCAACCAGCCTTACCCAGCTATTTGGGAGAAGGTCCCTTTCCCACCGAGGTACAAACCTCAGACTATGGCTCTGTTCGAGGGAAAAATATCACCAAGTCAGTACATGAACTATTTCAGTATGATGACGGTGTTGCTACAAGGGAACGATGCCCTCCTCACTCGGGTGTTCAAGGACTGTCTCTCAGGAGTAGCTTATCAGTGGTACCGTAGCTTGGCGGACAACTGCATTACTTCCTTCGAAGACTTCAGAGCTTTATTCTTCACACGATTCTACGAGGGAGGAATGGACATGTCTATGTCCTCTCTTATCGAAGTCAAGCAGAAGGAAAAGGAGGACGTTCGCATCTTTATCGAACATTTTCGTCAGGCCACCTTACAGATGCCTCCAGGAGTTCCAGACTCTGCATTAGTAGACATTTGCAGGAAGAACCTCCTTCCCGTGGTCTCGGTGTTCACAGGACCATATCAGTTCCATGATTGGCCCTCGTTCATCATCTCGACAGTAGCCGCCGAAGACAACAGTCGTAAGGCGCACGATAATGGCATCATGATCTCCGCCTCTGACAGAGGCAAGAGGTCATCTCCTAGCAGCGACCATCCTTGTGGTCCCAAAGGGAAAGAATCCCTGGCAATCAATACGTCCAGACCAAAGATTGCGGCAACCACGCAAACGAGACCCGGGACTTCCAGGCCCGTCGAAGTCTACTCTTTCGACGACAACGATATCCCAAGTATATTCGAGTGTCTCGTCAAAAGTGGCAAGATCACCCTTCCAGAGCTAAGGCGGCCCCAGGAAGTCGGCAATACTAACGACCCCAAATACTGTGTCTTCCACAGATACGTACACCACCCGACAAAGGCGTGTTACATACTGAAAAGGAAGATCCAGGGGTTAATCGATGCTAAGGCCATCACTCTGCACAACACCGAGAAGACGGTCACGGCCAACATGATCTCTCTACAGTTTGGCAATCTGCCTCCCCAAGAGGTCCCGGATGGTTTTGCACCTATCTCCCGGACAACGATGAACATCGTCAATCTCCCTCCAGCTAGGGGTCAAAATCACGACCTGGTACCCCTAACTACCAGGCAAGGCGAGATTATGTGGGTTCATCCAGATTTGGTGTCAGAGCTCGAGGAAGAGACTAAGGCTACTAAGGCTACATCCAAAAAGAGCTCCAAATGCAGACCATGCCACATGGTCGCAACTTCTTCGGCATCAGACAAAGACGAGGTATTTGTTGCGACCCGTTCAGGGAAGGCCTAACCCAACGACTACGGAGCAAGTCAAGAAGGTGCACCGGCAGACGCTCCAGCTACCAAACCTTCAGAACAAGGTCCCGTCGTACCAGATGTCAGTCCTTCGAAACCAACTCCGGCGGAGAAGGGGAAGCAAAAAGAAGTGCACTTTGATAAACGTGAAAAACATTACAAGCAAAGGTTTAAAGAAGCCATACAACTTCGATATCCTGGCCCAACTAGCTAATACGCCAGCCAGGTTGTCCATCTTCGAGCTACTCAGGCTCTCCCAAGACACTCGTCTAGCCCTGAGTGAAGCACTGATGCAGGCGGAGGCATACTTGACCCAGCTCAAGTCCCCCGACAAAGAACCAGTGGCGTGTCCTCAATGCCACTGTGTGATGGAGGTGGTCCCAAATATCACTTTCAATCAAAACGACATGCTGTTAAAACATAACAGACATGACAGGCCCCTCTATTATACTGGGTACGTCGGTTCCATGGAGGTCGACCGGATTCACATAGATCCGGGATCGTCGATCAGCATCATCCCTCACAGTCTGCTCAGACCGCTGAGAATTCCTACCAGCAAATTGGCTTACACCACCACTACAATCGTGGGTTTCAACGACGGAAGAAGTAAGCCGTTGGGGAAAATTCGCCTGAGGATCCAGATCAGCAACCTTAGATCGGTGGCCACATGTTACGTCATCGATTCATAGGTATCCTACAATATTTTGCTGGGAAGACCGTGGATCCACGACCACAACATCGTTCCTTCAACCCTACATCAATGCCTTAAATATGTAGACGCACAAGGAACAGTACAAACGGAGGTGGCTGACCTAAACTCGTTTAAGGGAATAGAATCCTACTATTCCGATGTCGTGTTATACTCCCAAGACCACACGGAAGAAGTGTCAGGCGAGGCAGAGAAGGAATCCCACCGGGAGGCAGAAGAACCCTCTGCCACACTACCGCTGTCAATCAGAGTGAAAGGACGAACCACTCGTCCAAAAGCCATAGAGCCTATAGCTATCCACCTGAACAAGACCAGGTCAGGAAAAGGGAGTGATCCTCTAGTGATCACTTTGAACCAGAAGCCTCCACCCTTGATCATCAACCTTCGGTGCAACAGGCAGTCGACTGATGTAAATGCAACCAGGAACGGAGTTCTAGATGATAATAAACATCCTCTTTTCTAGTATATTGACGCTCAAATTCCAAATCAGGAATCCACTCCCCGTGACGAGGTAGAACCCATAGCACAAAAATTCTTGGAAGCTATAAACTCCTACCGTCCGTATGTCTGGGAAGTAGCGTCATCCTCCAACGTCATCGCAACGTATGGACCACATGAGGATTCTATCTTCATTGTCCCGCCTACCTACAGCAGTCAGCGTTCAATAGTCTTCGGCCGCATGCGCAATCAACCGACCGTCCAGGAAGATGCCTTCGATGACGATACTGGAAAAATGCAAGTTTATCGATATAGCCCGCAAGCGCTAAAGATCATGCAAAACATGGGCTACGATTTGAACCAGAAGCCAGGCCTCAACTACGGAAGAGGCAGACGAACGCCACTGCGCGGCAACCCCCACTGTCAGCAAACTCATTTTGGGTTAGGGTATGCCACCTCCTCTAAGTCGGACAAGGATATCCCTTTCTCTTCTCAAAATAGCTCGTCACCCTCTGACTCACCTGATGCTCTCAAACAAACACTATCAGTAAATATGGTGGTGACAGATCCCTCAGAAGCAGATGAACAGAATTCTGAGCCGTTTGATAATGACTCTTGGGCTCAACAAATGGATACGCAGTGGAAATTCTGCTTCGAGCAAGGAAAACCTCCCACCAAAGACGAAGTTATCCAAATTGATGTTGGGGGCGAACTTTCGCCAAAGCCGATATTTATCAGCAACAATCTTCCCCCCGCTGAAAGGAAAGAAATTATACAGCTGATAAAGGAATATATCGACGTCTTTGCGTGGGATTATGAGGACATGCCAGGCCTCGACCCGAAGGTAGCTACTCATAAACTCAATATATTGACCAATTCAAAGCCGGTGAAGCAGCACCAACGCCGGTTCCGCCCGGATATGATGGACGCCATCGAAGCTGAAGTCAAGAAGTTGATAGCCTGCGGCTTTGAACGCATGTCTTTTATGGACGGGTTCTCAGGATACAATCAGATCAAGATGCATCCTGAAGACGAGAAGCACACTGCCTTCCGGACACCATTGGGGGTATATTGCTATACGGTCATGCCCTTCGGATTGAAGAACGCCGGGGCTACATACCAACGGGCTATGAGTAACATATTCCATGAGCATTTACGCAAAATAGTGGAATGTTACGTGGACGACATAGCCATCAAGAGCCGCCTCAAAGATGATCACATTCAAGACTTGAGGACGGTATTCGAGTTAATGCGCCAACATCAACTCAAGATGAACCCTACGAAGTCCTTTCTGTGTGTATCTAGTGGCAAATTCCTGGGATTTGTCATTACCGCCAAAGGCATCCAAGTGGACCCTGACAAAGTCCAGGCAATCGTAGAAATGCGATCGCCCCGTAATCTGAGGGAACTCAGGGGATTTCAAGGACGTCTGGCTTATATCCGGTGATTCATATCCAACCTCTCGGGAAGATGTCAGCCCTTTTCTTATCTCATAAAGAAAGGTGTATCCTTCGTATGGGACAAAACCTGTCAGCAAGCGTTCGGAGATATCAAGCGCTACCTCACTAGTCCGCCAGTTCTGGTGCCTCCCGTCATGGGAAGACCATTCTTGCTGTACGTTCGAGCGATGGATCATTCGCTAGGAGCTCTTCTCTCACAGAAGAACGATATGGGTCATGAACAGGCTATCTACTACCTCAGCAGGATGATGGTCGGAGCCGAACACCGGTACAGCCCAGTGGAAAAAGAATACTTGGCTCTGATGTTCGCTATCCAGAAGACGCGGCACTATGTCACCGGCCAGACTATTCATATCATCTCCAGAATCAACCCTCTCTGAGTACTGATGAGCAAGCCAAGTGCTCTTAATTCCCGACTCGTGACTTGGGCGATGCTGTTAACACCATATACGTCCCGCAGAAGTCCATCAAAGGCCAAGCATTGGCCGACTTCCTAGCTGCTCATCCGATCCCGGAGACCTCCAAACTATACGAAGACATCCCTGATGAAGTTGCGGAATGTAATTCTGCAAGGGAAAGTGACGCATGGCAACTATTCTTCGATGGTGCCTCCAGAACCGGTCCTAGGGGAAATGTCATTTCTGGAGTAGGAGTCGTCCTGGTCACTCCTGATAAGCTCGTCATCTACCGAGCATATTCTCTTAGCGAGCCCTGCTCCAACAATGTGGCAGAGTACAACGCTCTACTAGTCGGGCTCCAAGTCGCTAAGGAGCTGGGGGTCGAGTCCCTGGAAGCTTTCGGTGATTCTCTGCTTATCGTCAATCAAGTCAGGGGAATATATGAAGTCCGAAATCCAGACCTCATCCCCTATCACCAAGCAACGGTCGAGATAGCCATGATATTCAAGGGATTCTTCCTAGAGCATGTACCTCGATCTCAGAATCTGGAAGCCGATGCCCTAGCCAGTCTGGCTGCAGATTTAGCTACTCCTATAAGATGGCAGGATTCGGTAATCCTTCTTAACAGAGATTTATTCTATGTGAAGAGCAACTGTCACATAGAATGCAGCTACGCTGTAAACACCGATCCTCCTACGAGAGATTATAAAAGTCCCTTCTTAGATATCATGGCATACGGAATCTTGTCGGAGGACCACAAAGAAGCAATATCAGTCAAAAGACGATCATTACGCTTCTTCTTCGATGCATCTTCACAATGCCTATATCGCCGAACCTACGACGGACTGCTATTGAGATATCTCTCTAACGATGAAGCACAGCAGATTATCCGTGAAGCTCGCGACGGCGTATACGGAGCACATCAACCCGGTCCTAAGCTACAGGATCGCATCAGAAGAATGGGCTATTACTGGCCTACTATGATCGCAGATGCAATACGGTATGCAAGACAATGCAGAGCCTGTCAGGTTCATACAGACTTCATACATCAACCGTCTGAACATCTACATCCTACGGTTGCATCCTGGCCTTTCGAAGCATGGGGTATGGATATCATCGGTCCTATTCACCGGTCTTCTTCCAGGGGTCATCGGTTCATACTGGCCATCACGGATTACTTCTCCAAATGGGCAGAGACGATCCCTCTTGCTGAGGTAAAGGAGTCTAATGTGATTAGCTTCATCAAGCATCACGTCATTTATCACTTCGGGGTACCCCGGAGGATAATTTACGATAATGGGCTTCAGTTCATCAGCCAAGCATTTAATCAATTTTACGATAAAATCGGATACACAATATTGCCTCTACGGCATACTATCCAGCTGCTAATGGTTTGGCGGAAGCTTTCAACAAAACCATTATCAAACTCTTGAAGAGGTTCGTCTCTTCAAACAAAAGAGATTGGAATGAGAAACTGGGCGAATGTCTCTGGGTATACCGCACAACGGTACGAACACCGACAGGCTGTACCCTATTCTCGCTGGTCTACGGGAGCGAAGCAGTTCTCCCCATTGAAATCCAGATCCCGTCACTCAGGATAGCCATGGCTAATGAGCTGACTCGAGAAAAGAATGACCTATTAAGTCTCCAAGAGCTAGAAGGATCAGACGAGAAATGCCTCCAAGCTCAACAGCGCATCGCACTCTACCAAGCACGCATTTCCAAAGCTTTCAATCATAAAGTAAAGGAAAGGGTGTTCAAAGTCGGCGAGCTAGTTTTAGCCGTAAGAAGGCCGATGATTCTTACTCACAGAAGTAAAGGCAAGTTCCAGCCCAAGTGGAAAGACCCTTATGTGATCGAGACAACGTTCTCAAACAGCGCCTACAGGTTAGCCCAGCCTAATGGAGACCTGTTAATGGCTCCTATCAACGGCAAATTCCTGAAAATGTACTATGCTTAATCTCCCCTGCTCGAGTAAAATATAGCGAGAATCTCAATTCTGACAAAACTACTCCCAAAATAAAACTAGTTGGGTCATATCCTATCATGTCCGTATGACCTCTGAATAGATATATCCTGCTAAAAAGTTTATCGAGAGTCTGTCATGTCCATACTACCTCTGATATCACTCTCGTCTAAAACTATCATTTACATTCCGAAATGATGGGTCCACAAAAGTCAGAAAAGAGTCGCTTTTATTTATTCCCAAAAGAGAGCAGAATTACATCTGGGGAAGCAAAAAGAGAAAGGATACATCATGATGGGGGAGCGGTCAGATCGCAAATCAGCCGCTCCAGTTCAGCTATCCTCTCATTCCTGGAAACCAAGGCATCGGCGCGAGCCCGCTCCAGCCGTGCCTCGGGGTTGCTCGTAAAGGACAACTCAGCCCTTGCCCGAAGAGAGCCCGCACGGGCAGCTTCTGCACGCTCCAAATCCCGTCGCGCTGCGCTCAGTCGACCAGTCACTACATCTAGACCTGCCAACGACTGAGAAGCCCACTCCTCTGCCAGAGCGAGTTTTTCCTTCAGCTTGCGGTCCCTCGCTACGTTCCCTTCGTGCTCGGATCGGCACTTCATCTGAAGAGCGAGAGCCTCTTCCACGACAGCTTTTTTTTATCCATCTCCAGCTTATGTGTTTTGATGGAGTTGTCTAGGCTTTCCAGCTGTGCAGTAAGCCGTGCAGTCATGAGGTCGTATCTGGCCTGGACCTCAGCATCAAAGCTGCCCCGAGTCTGCTGCAAGTATTCGTTAATAGGTTGCTCTAAACCATTAACCACCGCTTCCAGGGCATCAGCTACCCCAGGATCATCGAACTCCCTGACAGCCCCGATCGAAAACTGAGAAGTCTTCTTCAGGCGCTCGAAGTCTAGATTCTTCGCCAACACCATTGATATCATCGATTTCAAACCAGTGTAAAAGAGGCTGGTATGTTGCTCGGTCAGCGCAACTAGATCCGATTGAACGCCAGGAGTGGCCGCGATATTAGCGAGTCCCCCTCCAGGAGTGATTGCAGACGAGGTGGCCACAGCCGCCGCCTCGACGGGTGGTGCGACCGAAGGAGGTGCGACGACAACGGTCGAAGTCATCGGCATACTCGCGAGAGGCGAGGTCACGATAACGGGTTCGTCCTCCTCTTGAGGTGACGAAACTACTCCGGGCAAGCTGGCCCCCAAAGATATTTCCTCCTCGAAATCGGGTGCCTCCGTATCATCACCAGGAGCCGGAGCAGAGCCAGAAGGCGCTTCAACGCTGTACTCCCCGTGGACGCCGTCCCCTAAGAAGAGGACAAGAAAGTTGATATCAATATGATGGTAATCTTTCTAAGAGGAGACATAAAGACGACATTTACCCGGAGCCAACGGTATATATGGCGCATCTGCAGCCGATGTAGCTAAACCACGCCTTAATGACGCAATACGAACTATCATACCTGGAGAAGGAGGTGGGCCGACCGACATCGCCAGGAGTTCTGCCAAGCCTTCACCAAGACGCAATCGAGGTTCGTCAGCTGGAATCTCGCTAGGCGTGCTCACTGACACAGCGGAAGTTTCATCCGTTGTTGGTCTAGGGAAAGATTCTCCCATCTGCCTCGGCCACGCAGGCAATCTAGTTCTACTACCTGGACCAGTGACAGCGACAGCAACCTCTAGCGAATATTCTTCGGCGCCGCCAGCCGGAACTGTAGAAGGTCCCTCTCTAAAAGGCGAGGAACCTCCAGCCAAAGAATCATCCTTGATATGGGGAGATGCAGGCTCACTCCCAGGAGCCTCAATACCAAGAACACGGAGGGGACGAGCAACCGTCTCCTTCCTCCTCTTACGAAGAAGAGCTTCCTTCGGAGCAGGAGCCCGTCGCTTCCCAGAAGAGACTACCAAAGCCCCCGCGGGCGGAGGCACTTCACACCTCGGCACCGACACCAGAGGCTCATCCGGAGTGACAGTCTCCTCACCCTCGTCAGAAAAAACCGAGGGAACTTCAACTCTTCCCCCAGGCTTGGGAGAAGGCACCCTAAAGCTTCCACGCATGTCAAAATCGCGATGGAAGGTGTTAATCGCCACATAGAACTGGGCATACGAATGGAGGATGTGCAGCTCCGTGGAGAGTGTGACGACCGGCACGATAAAGATTGCTCCCGTGCAACCCATGATAAAATATTGCCACCCTCTGGCTCCATCAATGAGTCCGCCCCTGGACCTGAAGCTGGTGACGGCATTGCCCACGTGCAACTGATCGTACCCGAACTGCCTAGCGAACCGACTAGGCAAGTAGGGCTCGAAGAAGCAATGATCTTCGCTCCTGTATAGCAGATGGGAGGGTCTAATGCAGACCAACCAATTAAAAGCTTCCGGAGAAAGATCAGTCTTCTCTCCACCTGAATCCTTAAGCCGCATCCCTGATTGATTGTGATGTACAGGGGGGGCAGTACAGAGGAGCTTCCAGCCGTGACTAAGGTTCAACACCAGCCGGCAGTCCAAAGTTGTGTTCACATTCCAGGGAGAATCCTTGTAGTTCAGCAAGAAACTACCCCCCGAGCTGCTACCAGAGCCGGGAGACATCACCCGGGGATTGTGGAGAATTAACAATCCCATCAAGTACAGGTATGGTAATTCCACCCTGGGAAAACTCTCACGCCGAGCTTCATCGACGAGCAACCCATCAGTCATGGCTCTCAGGCCAGCCAGTATACGGCACACCATGGCAGGAAGCAAGCCCAGTCTTGCCCCGAACACCAGACGCACTGCAGGCCATATGATATTCCGGTGAATGCGGTCCGCGGACGCAGTACCAGGCACTACTACTCGACGCAGCCATATGGAGAGGAAACCAGTCAGCTGGGCTTCCTTAGACAGAGGCCTGCGGCAACGCCTCAAGTAACTGTGGGCCTTAGTGCCTTCGGGATACTTTCCTAGCCCCTCAACGAGAATCTGATCTGGAGCCTTAGCATCTTCCATAAGATCCTCGACGACCTGGGCACTGAGCACGCCCAAACAGTTCACGGGCTCATTCTTGCCCCCCGAGACTTTCTCCGACTTGGCGGCCCTGGCTCGGTGGAAGAAGAGGTAGGACATCCACTTGGTGGTATGAGCCAAATCAGAAGGCTCGTTATAAAAAGTGGTGCACGCGAAGTATTGACACATCAACTCCTGATACACTTCCGCCACCCGAGGGTCCAAGTCCCCCAACTCCCGGTTGGTGGGAACATACTCTTCATATGGGGTATCCCCCATCGGCAGTCTCGAGACCACTGCCATCTCATGGAGGGCCAATCCTAACTCCCCCAGTGGAGTGGAGAAAGTCCCGGTGAGCGAAATGTATCGCTCCATCAGTGCCAGAAACAAGTTAGGGTTGGGAGGCAACCCAACACTAGTCGCACTCACAGCGGCATACAGTCCAATGCCCTCCAGCTCTCTCCGAAAGTGCTTCAAGGCCCAGTCAACTAGGCAAGCCCATCGGAGGTTTGTTGGGGTGATCCACCCATTGCACCGAGGATTCTCCTTGGGATATACCCCCCTCGTCCCATGAAGTCGTTGCAGAAGGTCGGCAATTGGACCGGCTGGATCACTGAGGTGTCTTCACTCGGGACACTGCCCGGGCACAATCCCCTAAACAACGTCACAACACCGGAAGGGCGGCTGACAAACGACCCCTGGTCAGCTCCTTTCAGATGAAAGATCTTTCCTGGCTTGCCGTGAAGATCGGGAGTCAGCGTCTACGACATCCTCCTGGGATGCGTCGCATGAAAGAAAGTCGAGATGGAATAATCCCTCGGCATCGTTGGCAGATACCAAACCAAATTCCCGACAGGGAAAACCCAGGGTTCCCTCTTGGGCTTCGTTTGGGACTGTTTGTCAATCATGTCCCCAAAGAGGAAAGCCAGCTTTATGTACTGCTCCCCGTCTATGTATGTCAGGGGCTCTCCGTTGATCATGTTCAGCAGCGTCCGCTTGCCCTGAGCCGATATCAAAAACTCCCTTCCCTCAGGATACTGGGGTCCGGAGATGGGAAATGCCACGTGGGACAGATCCTCCAGATAGTTCGAGTGCAGCATCCCGGCAGCGGAACCCATCACCTCGGCCAGTGGAGACTCACCCAAATTAACTGCAAAAGTGCAAGGAAAAAATGTCATTGCAAATCTTGCACAAACATATAGACCAAAGAAACGACAGTCTGTGCTCTACGCCAAGATTGTACAAATTTGGTCATTTTACGCCGGAAGTCCCCTCCACAAGCGTAAAACTCAAATTTTATAATATACACCAAGTTTTCGGTAGTCAGAGCTTTTACGCTCAAAACTACGAAAAATATGGAGTTTTTACGCTGGCACATTAGAAATGTGGGCGTAAAAGATGAAAACGTCTCCGTACGTCATCTTCCTCAAAGAGGCTATCAGCACAGAAGACGACCTAGTGTGGTCACGTTCAACGTGTGCGAAGGATTTTTCGTCGTTTTTGTCATCCCAAAGGCTCTACCTCTAAGACCGGGTGCGCTGCTCGTTGGCGGAATACTTCGCTCAGAGTGAAGTTCACCTTGCCCGACCGAAGACTCTCTCGCTGGGGCAGGAGAATGAGATGAACAACCTATACTCTTTCCCTTAGTGGAGGGGGTTTGTTTCGGCACCATTTCTGCAGACTCGAAGTGCTCGGAGAAGGAACGAAGAAAAACTCGAACAGTCGAAAGCTCTCTTTCGCAGAAGACAGATGAAAAGTTTTTCTCTCAAAAAAGCTTGGGATATATATAGAGTTCGGGTCGACTCCTCGAATCCTCGGACGGACTCCTCGAGACCCTAACCAAATCTCACAATGAATAGCTGGTTATGATCGGGTGCTACGTCAGCCCGCTACTCTCGAAAGACGGACAGTCAGCAAATTCGAAAAGTTTTTCGTGCAAGACAGATTCATGGTTCTACGACAAAGAGCTTTCTACGCTCGACAGCTACAGATCTACGGTTTTACGCTCGCAAGCTATAAGTCTATGGTTTTATGCCCGGATGTCTTTTGTGCTCGGTAGCTTTTACCCTCGAGAGGCTATAAACCTACGACTTCACGCTCAGCAGATACCAAACCTACAATCTCACGCTCGGTGGCTTTCTACGCTCAATAAGCTATGAACTCAGGATTTTTAGCTCATCTACACTACGGATCTCTGACTTTCCGTATATCCGAACAGTTCTCAAAGCGGTCGATTACAGGAGTTCACACAGAAGATACTCCTTCTTGACCTATCCCAAGTACCCGAAGCATACAGAGTTCAAACATTGAGAAATTACTCTTCTCGGGTCCAAAATTGGAGGTTCATCCAGACTCCAATCTGAACATCTCGTCTATCAAAATGGCAACTCAGTTTGACAGCCAAATCCTCGACCCTGTTCCAAGGGAGTTTCGAGAGATCATTTTTGAAGACGAAGTCTGAAACAAGAATTCTGTTCATCAGAAGCAACAGTTCAGAATTCTACGCGGTCCCTCAGTCCTAGCAACAGGACAGTTCTGAATGTTCAAAATGCTCAACAGCGTTCTATGGACTATTCGCTATACGTAAAGGACCAGGCCTAATACTCTTTCTATCAGAGTCGGCGTAAAGAATCAGACGTGTCGAAGCTACACATATTCAGACTTCACAGCAACGTATGGAAAGATGATCATATGAAGAAGCAAGACAATTTTATTAAAATCAAAATCATGATTACATATGAGGAAAATCCTGTCTACAAAGGGTTTTTCTTCATTTTCATGATTACATCTGAGGGAAACCCCGTCTACAAAGGGCTTCCCCATCGTCGTCTGAAGATCGCACCGAGAAGCCGTTCTGACAGGTTCTCACGTCGGTGAAGGTCTTCCTCTTCTTCCAAGAAGATGATCAGTGGTGGGAGGATACAAAACTGGGCATAGACCCATCCTCCAACAGAAGAAAAGCAGGGTAAATCTGCTTCCCTACAGACTAACGCCGCTCAAGCCGGGACAGAGCTAGTCTGTCTGACTCTCGTCACCGGAGGCAACGGAAGAAGGCACCACTTGCAAGCTGTGTGGTCAAATACGACCCTTCCTCTCTCCTGGGCAACAGCCATATAAATTTGCTGATTATCCCGAGCAAGGAAGGCCAAGATATCCTTCCACGATCCATCGTTGCAGTGGACGCTTGCTCGAAGACGCCGTCTTTTTTGGCTCCCTACATGCTGGAAGAACATGGTCTTCTTCTTCCTCAGGTCGACCCGACGAACTCCGACGATCATCTCTGCGTGGTGATGGGAATGTGGGGAGAACAGGTTAACCCCCCAGCCTTTTATAGGCGAAAAAGATCACACCGGTCCCCAATAAATCCGCCATAAAGTCAGCATCGACCGTTTCAACGCTCCATTCAGAAACGTTTCGAGTTACGAGGGGCGGTTCATGCTTCATTCAAAGCATTTCAAATTCTGAGGAATTTAAAAGCTTTGAAGGGGGTCTTGTAGAAGCATAAAAAATACGCTGGGAGGATCTACGCAGCATATTGATGCAGTGCAGCGTAAACAGAGGCCTTCAGAGCCATCAAGCGTGCAACAGAGCTTTTTCCGCTAAACACAACGTGAAGTATAAGCTCAAAGGACCATCCACGTAAGTGCAGTACGTCCAGGCCGCTTCAGCGTAAACAGGGTTCTTCATCACCTCCATGGAGTAAAACTCATCCGCTCACAAAGCAGCGTTAAAGCGTACGAGGAACGCTTCGTCTTCCTCGAAATAAACCTGTCAAGTCACGCAGTGAACCTGACCTCTGACTCCTGACAAAAAGTGCTGCACGGCTACCCAGACGACAGCTGGAAATGATGGCAGACCACTCGCGACGTGCCCCACGGTATGATGGCGGATCTCGCATTTAATGCAGAGGATTTGGTTAAATTATCACCGAACCGTCGTTTACTGACATCCCCTCAGCATAAACTGCTCTTTCGTGTACAAGGGGATACGCCGCCTTGTTTTACACAGGCAAACATGAGCCGTTTTATGCTCCGCAGTAGACAAACCGCCTGCCAAATCAAAAGCTGCACTTCGTATGGGGCTCGAGGCACGTCTCTACGTATAATTGCACAGAGCAGTGACAGTTTCTCTCGAGGCATGTCTCTGCGACGGATGCACAGAAGGGCTGCAGACCTTCAAAATACGCCTCCGCATTTAATGCATAGGATGGTGGCAAATCTCTGCAAGAGATTTGATTATATCTTCAAAAGCCGTAATTCCGGCTAAGACGTCCACATCAGCACTCTGGCACGGTACGCAGCGGCTTCTACACCCATTCAGGATCTGTGCTCACTCGGCTTCTATGCCCATTCGGCTTCTACGCCCACTCGGCCTCTACGACCATTCGGCTTCAACGCCCACTCGGTCTCTATGACCATTCGGCTTCAATGCCCACTCGGTCTCTACGACCATTCGGCTTCAACGCCCACTCGGCCTCTACGACCATTCGGCTTCAACGCCCACTCGGCCTCTACGACCATTCGGCTTCTACGCCTACTCGGCTTTTATGCCTACTTGGCTTCTACGCCAGGGTGACAATCATTTGGCTTCTACGCCAACCTCTTCTACACGAGGGATACCTACCTACGTGGCTTCTACGTCGTGATCTTTGCAGCATATATACGCATTTTGTCCCCTTAGTTGGATACGCGTCACATGCTCACTCAAAAGGTCATCTATACACAGGCATTGGTTATTTTAACCGTTGTGTAAAAGGGTGTTGTACTGTCCACTCCTCGGTTTCTACTCCGACGGAGTGGTCACTATCACCAAAACTCTATAAATAGAGACCCCTATCAATGGGGAAAAAGGTCGAAACTTTGAAAGAAGGATCGAACAGGTCGAAAAACTTCAAACTTGAAGATCGAACGGGTCGAGAAATTGAAGATCAAAGGTCGAACTTCCAAGAAAGATCGAACCAGAGGTCAAGAGAGAGAGAGAGAGGGAGAGAAGAATCCGGAGCTCAGGCAAAGAGTAGGGACCGACGACTTTGGCATCGTGCATCCACCCTCCTTTGCAACCTTCGAAGCTGCTTCCTATCTTCTACGGCATTTCTTCATCATCGTGTGGTCCAAGGGCTAAAGTGATCGACTGCAGATCAGACACCTATAGCAATTTATACCCAGATTAAATAAATTGTACTCCCATATCCTCGTATAGGATTAAATTGTACAAGTTTGTTTGTAAACCAAAGGGCACGGGTTTCGTATAAACCCCGTCTTGAAATACACTTTCATTCTTTCATTTAATACCACAAACATCAGTCTAGTACAATAATACATAAAATAGGACAGTCTAAGTACATGTAGGTAGAATCTCCTCTAAGATGGGTAACTCCTCTGGGATTTTTGGTATGAAATCTTCCTCTGCTCCCAGGCCGTAGTGGGTGGGGCAAAAATCCTCCAAGTCCTCTGAAAATGTTATCCAATCAGGATTGCAGCGAAGCACAAACACTAAACAGCAGTTTCATTTATGTTGACAAAAACTATAAAATAATGTAGGGAATTCAGGATGAAATAAATACTGGAAATTTAGAGCACTAGAGAATGTGAATGAGCAATAGAATATCTAGCAATGAATAAATATATCAATGGATGCTAGAACAAGTAATCTGAAATAAAGAATAAACATCTGGCTAAGTGTTTAAAATATTGATTTATTATGTGATCGGCTTGGGACAGATCAGGCTGGTTACATATGATTAGCTATGATTCATGTAGGTAAGGCTAACCATCTGGTTAGCTATGATGCATGTAATAGTCAGGCTAATCATATATAGCAGCTATGAGGCATGTAATGGTCAGGTCGCACCCGACGTGAGATGTGGGGTGAGCTATGATGCATGTAGAGTTGGGTATGATCACATAATCTACTAATAATTCCCCATCCCCATCTAGCACGATGGATTCCAATCATGACTCCTCATGATGGGTATCTAGGGTGCTAACCCGTGTATCCATGGTGTCAGAATAAAGTATATAATACAACTAGAATTATAGAATTAATCAACAAAAGCAAAAATTGTCAGAGAATGTACTCGCCTGTGGTCCTGAGGAAGGTGCGAGGGTCGATGTCCAAGATGAAATCACAGTCACCTAAAAATATCAAATATCCATATCAAAAAGTTTTTTGAAGAGATAAACATGCATACCTAATTCCATGTTAGGTATTGGGTCATTTCTAGGTCTTTGAAAAGCTGACTATGAACCACCTAACTATACTAGTCAATATTAACTATAATTGTCATTGATACTAAGGTATCCACCTATACTAGTTAGTAATTATAATTCATTTCTATTTTAGTAATAATATAGTATCTATCTTATTTTACCTTAGCTATATAACTATAGGTGATATACATATTAGCTACCCTCTCATCAACCCAACTTACTAGTGAGATACCTTGACACTATACCTGGAATCTCAACTCTCCTACACTAACTGATACCAACTGATTTCCCCCTACTCTCCTACTGCCCATGTATCAACTCTACATTCACCACTCCTTAACAACTGATACTAAGTATCAGTATCACACGGACACTGATTCCTAAAGGCTAACTCAAGCTCATAGGGTCTAGTTTGCAGTTCAGCCTGTACCCCCAAATGCCATATACAACCCGATCCTCAAATACCCTAACTAACCACCTGCAGGTAAGGACTCACACCCCTCAAACTGTAATGGCATTAGCTAATACATATGTATATAATTACTTATATATACTACAGCTTTTCTTACCCCTCTTGAACTCATGTAGTTGATTCAACTAAAACATACCCTCCATTAATACTAACTAATGCACTATACTACTAATACTAACACAGTGATCCTCTAGTTGATACCACAACATTGATACTGCTATTGTGTAGCTAACTGCATAGTGAGGCTTCTACTACACACAGGAACACACACAGTCACATACACAGGCACATTGAGCTGAACTTCTCACTGATCCTCTATACCTATTCACTGATACACTAGTCAACTACACCTAGATACAACTAAATAGGATACTCAAGTAGCCAAAATTTCCTATTCAAACCACTCACACCTCACTGATACTTAATAACTCACTGCTCACTCACACACACAACACTCACTCACAGGTACACACATACAGATACACACACACAGTTATATGCAGTCACCACTGCATAGCAGGGGACTGAACACCCCTACAAGCACATCAAAAATCCTGATACTCTAACCACAGTGTCAAAACTGATACACAAAACATTGACTTGACAAAATACACTACTACCTGTGAGGAACCCAATCTTCACTGCACTCTTAATACTGATACTCTAGAGAAAACTATTTCACTGAACTCATACACAAACTCACAGAACTACTGCACACAACATATTGCTCACTCATACACAAACTCATAGTAGTGAAACCCCCAAATCCCACTGATACTGACATCAGTGTATCCCAATCACTGATACCTTGTATTAGACACCCAAGCACAACCATCTCCTACACTGCACTCGATCCAAGCCATCATCAGCCTCTCAAGACCCCAAATGTACATCACATAGACCCCCAAATCTGATACTGACCTGTCCCCCAATGCTGGTATACTGACACTCCTTCCTCTAATACCAAAAATGTACTAAAACACAGTGCCACACACACAGGCACTCGTAAAGTAACCCCCATATACTGATACTCGGAACCTTTAACCCTACTGAGACAATAACCCTAACAACTACCAAACTGCTCCTGCAACAAATCCAAATGCACGAGCCCACAGTTCAACTGCACAGAAAAACCCACCCTGTTCCCACTGTCGATACACCCAGGCACATCAAACCCGACTGTGCACAGAAACCCCCAAATCACATAACCTCTATACACATATGCAAATATATCTATGTATATAGATTTATGTATATCAAACATGCAGAAATTTGAACACATTAGATAGGTAAATCCCTAAGGGGCATTCCTACAAACACCTAGGGGCTAAAATCGGGTTTCACATCAAGAACTCCAGAATCCTCAACCCAAACCCTAAAAATCGAGATCTAGACTATAGGTAGGAGGTGTAATCCTGTCTACATGCAAACCCCTAGGATTAGGGTTCACGAAATTGGGGAAAATCAAACGTAGGACACCAAAACCCTAGATCCACCTAGGTTTTCATAGAAAAACTCCAAAAATAAAATCTAAACAATTAGGTGGGCTCCTAATGGCTAAACACAAATGAAAAACAGAATTAAAATGGGTTTAAATTCTGATTCTTACCTATTGGGAGATGGTTTCCCAATGTAGGTCATCTTTCTTCAAGTCTTCTTGGTCCAAGCTCCTTGATTCCTTTTGATGGAGGAGGAAATGGACTTCTAGGATTTTTAAATTCTAAAATTTATGGGGAAGGAATGGTTTTTCTAATGGAGGCTAGGTTTAGGGCTTTCTTCATAAATGAAAAGCTTGAGGGAGGCTTCCCTTCATTATATAGGGCTAGGGTTAGGGTTTCAAATACCAAGGATTAATTAACCCTTCATGTTTAGTCATGTAGAACTAAAATTAATTAGGGTTTGCTATTTCTAGGGTTTTAAAATCTAAATCTAAAATACAAATTTGGGTTTCACCAAAACTTAGAACACCAATTAGGGTTTGGTCACTAGGGTTGAACCTATTGGGTTTTTAGGTCAACCTAAAACTTATGCATCAAGAACATCCTATAATTATTTAATAAAACTCATCACACAAATTTATTACATAATAAATTAAACAGGGAAATTACAATAATCTTCTAATATGAAAATGTGGTAGTGACAGTTGAAGTCTGCCGGAGTCGGCGAGGAGGAGGAGGTTGAGCAGGGATAGGAAGGAGGATAGTGGTGGTGGTCGAGATGCACGGCTTGGTCGATGGGAGAAGGTTATCAGGGAGGAATGAGGAGGAGTTCATGGAGGAATAAGAAGAGGAGGCTAGGTGCTTCTCCGGCCAGGCTCAAGCGACCATGGGGGAGGACAGGGAGCAGGGGGAGGTGAAAGAGGCGATATGGGCGATGGTGTCGTTGCAGAGGGAGGTGCGGCGGAGGAGGTTAATGGTGGTGTTGATGGCAGTGGTCCGGCAAGGAGATGATGACAGCAGAAGGAAGGGGGGACGATGTCGGTCGTGGTGGTGCTAATGCGGCGGAGAAGGCCGGGGGTCGATCGAGGAAGGTGTTTCGTCGGTCGTGGAAGGCTCAGGTGCAGGCGGCCGGAGGAGGGAAGGATGTGTCAAAGCAGTTGGGTCTCCGACGTCAATGGCAGCGGGGGAATGAGGAGAGGACTGTGGCGGTCAGTTCAGTCGACTCCGACAGAGGCTGAGGTCGGGAAGAGGAGAAGAATTTGGAGAAGAGGAGGGTAGTCGAGGTCGAAGACTCGGTGGGGGTCATGGGTTGTAGTCCAAGCGGGTGGCTCCGGCGAGTTCGGTTGACAGGGATGAAGGAGATGGCGGCGGTGGTGATGAGCGATTCAGGGAGGAAGTAAGATGAGGCTCTGGGTGGCTCGATGTGGATAGGTTCAGTGGGTTGGCTGGGTTCTCAAGCGACCGCGGTGGTTAGGCGAAGGTCAGGCGAGGTCGGGTGGCTGGGCTCCGGCTGCGGGGAGAAGTAGATGAACAGTATGGGAGGGATGGATTCGGCTAGGTATTGGTCCTTGGGTTTTGTGTGGATGAAAAAAAATAGGAAAAGAATATTTATACATGTGAAGGAGGGTTGAGTGTTTGACCTAAAAATTTGGGCTTGGTCAACACCTCCTTGGAGTGGGCCTTGGCTTGTCATGGGGATGTTTGGAGGGCTGTAGTTTGCATTATTCCAAATGCAAGGCTAGAATTAGATGAGGGTGATATTTGTGTGTTTGCACATTCCAAAAATCATGGTAAAATTTTATTTGAAGGAAAAATAGGTTTCTTCATGTACTGAGTCCAATAGTGTGGACACCTAAATGCACTTTTGCATAAAAGTGCCCAACAATTAGAAAATTGCATAAAAATGGAAATTGGGTTAAATTAATTAAAATTAATGCACAAGGTGTTCTTGAATTAATTAGAAGTACATGGGATTAAAATTAGGCGAGACACAAGGATCATGGACATAGGGGACTCAGAATAGAATATTATCATAAATTGGGTTGCATAAAACAGATCAAGATTGTGTCTCCAATTTTGATTAGAACGCACAAGGATATAAAGTTGAATTTATTTAGAATTAAATATAAATGTGTGCGACGAATGTTGTGCGACTAGAATATAGCACAAAGGAGCATAAATATAAGTCACACAATGGTCAGAATGGACGACTGACACATCTAGGATAAGAATGTGAAATTTATAGGAAGGCAATGGCTAGTGTAGTGCTCCAATTATCGAAGCAATGGTAAGGTACGTAAGTGATATAAATATTGTAAAATTAAATAAAATTCCGTGTCCTATTTCCAATTTGATACAAACTAGCCCTAGTTTCTCTATCTATGCCAAGTAGGCCTAATTTTGGGTGAGAGGGTTTACAATCTACCCAACTTAAAATAATTTTGTCCTCAAAATTAAAATAAGGCATGGTTTTCTCTATATAATCTTACTTGGTCACAATCTAAAAGTAATTCACTTCAAGTTAACAATGCAACTTCTATCCAACTTAGAATTTACCAATCTATCACATAAGGCTATACGTTTAAGAAAATTATTTCTCAATTATTTAATCATGTTATTCAATCCTTAAAATATTTAACACCAAATATATCATATATGATATGCCCTTAATTACAAAAGATAGTCACCAAATAATACGGTTGGCCTATGGGGTATATCTAGTACTCTCTGTGTATCAACTTATACCAGGCACGAGTGTTCATCTTTCCGGAATAGGAGAAGACGAAAAACAATAATAAGGAGTTCAAGTAGGAAGTGATAGATTACAAGTATGGGGATCAAGGAGATTAGAGAATTCAAAAGGGAATTGTTAAGGCAGGTGTAGATTAAAATCCTATTTGGTAAATTCTTATTCGCATGCTCGTATCAGTATAGTTATGTAATTGATACGATATGCTCATACACGTCTAGGGCAAGTATATTCGTCTACTAGTCAACTATATATCTCAATCCACATAAATTAGTCATGCGAAGAGCGAACCAAGCGCACTATGGTTGATCAGACCGTAATATACTGATTTTGAAATGTATTAGTGTGTATACCCAATAATATATATATCATGATCAAGCTCGATAAAAGAGTAAGCTTGCAAAACTAGGCTATAATAGCGGCATAAGTCAAGGTAGTTCAGAAAATACAAGTACGCTGGATTATGATGAAAGAAGGTACAAAAATAATTCAAGTTTATCTAGAACATAAGATTCTACAGTTTCTACAGATGTCATACTAACTCCTTGTCTAAGTCACTAGTCGACAAAATAGGGGTATGGTCCTCTAAGTTCCACAGTCTGAATAAACACTATCTTCTTATGCAAGTCTATAGTTGGTGTCATTCAGTTACACTTTATTAATGAGTCAAGAGGATTATGCGTTACTAGGTTGTGAGGCATACTACCCAACTTAAAATAATCAAGCTAATACTGTAACTGCTTTTAGGGGTTTCTACAAAATAATATTGTCCTTGTAAATAAAGTAGAACTCTTATTGGGCTATACGAGGAAAAGATCTTGGTACCTATTTAGGGTCTCATATTGCATTATATAGGTAATGGTCATCTTAAGTCTTAATCATTGTGTTTATAGAACAAAAGTGTTAATACTAAGAGTGGAGAAGTTACTCTCACGTGAGAGAGAATGTAACCTATATGGTGATATGGGAACAAGATTATTTGATTTAAAACTAAGGTATAACCATAAAATTATAATCTAATTGAATACTCAACTATCAAGTTCTAACTACCAAGCACAAAAATTTCAAACTTCAAGAATTACAACTATAATCCTAGCATAAAATAAAATCACTTGGCCTACAATCATAAGAGTTAGGTGGCACGACTTGAAGAGATGAAGAAAAGAAATTTAGCCGTCGCACAAAAGACGAGCGTTAAGGTTTCAGAGGAACAAGGTATGAAATTAAATAGAAAGACTCTAGATAATATCATGGTTTTCTAAGGGAAAGGTGGTGTGCTAATCTCTGTGTTTGAGGTATGATCAAGGAAAATATTAGATTCATTCCTCTTGGTTTCCTAAGGCATTGTCTGCTAATATCAAGACAATAATCTAAATTTATGGTCCTCTAATACTATCTTACTCATGAAAGTTAGTTTCAGTCATAATATTCGACCTTGGATTTCTATTGGTTCCTCAATGCTAGGATCAAATACTATGGTCAAATTTCTAACTAACTCTAGTAGTGTCTATACCACTCTCAAGTCATCCCTAATTATCAAGGGATAATGGTAAATCAATCTATAGGTAAGGGATGCTAGGGTTCATTAGGTATTCTCATCTTAGTGATGTGTCTATATTCTAGTTGTATTCTTAGTAGGTGTATTACCCTAATTATCATCCTAATAACAGGGATTCATATACTCTAGGAGAAGGCTATACTCAAGGAACTATTAGGAAGTACATGAATCAAGCAGGATACGATTATTTAAATAGAATATATTTAAAGGAAAGATGAGCCATAGTCAAATATGGATGAGATCCTATACTCTATTCCTAGGTGCAGGCTTGCTCGGTACAGTAACGTAAATAAGAAAATATGCCCTCGACCTTTATGGGCCACCACTAAAAACATGTCACGCCCCAGTCCCAAAATACGTAAGACAAGGACACGTAAGCATGCCAGCCGCATGTATATGGCAAGTCCAATATATGGATACCATGATACACACGTATACTGTAATATGAACAATAATTCATAAGTGGTATAAACTATCACAAGTCACAGGGTATAACTAAATCTCATCACAGAAATCAATATAAATAAATAACCAATATCCATATAACTAGATCTCAATATGAAGTATCAGAAGATGATAGTCGGATTAAAATAAATCCACTATCGAACTAGAATATAAAAGCAAACACAATATAAGTACAATAATTAACAATAACTGAGACTCGAAGAGAAGACCTCCTCAAAATATAAGTAACCAGTCTGAATCTGCACTACGAATACTCATGAACATCTACACCTGAAAAGGGACCAGGTCCTCAGAGGGATGTAACAAGATACATAAAAGCATACCAATAAAGTACTGTAATAAACATCCAATGGGGTTACCTAACCGTCTAAGTGAATGCAGTTTGAGAACAACTTTCCAACACGTGGGCTATCTGGCCAAAACGGGATTGGCATAATTCTCTTGGAGATTCTGGAGCCTACAAAGCATGTCGTCTTTTGAACGACAGAGGCCGCCAGGTAGTATAGGGGTCACTACGACCACGCATCTCCAGCAGAGCGTACGGGTTACATAAAAAGAAAAGTGCAAAGGAGCCCAAACGCCTTACTTGTTGTTCTTTCTACCCCATGCTCTAAGCATGTCACATCAATGATACGATAATACCTCTAATAACTGCCAAGTCTACTAGTATGTGAAGTTTTTAACAGCAGTTATCTCCAACGCATGGCCCATACATACATGAGGCCAAACCCTGCACGCAAGTTCGTGATCTATATGAGACTCACACTCGTGTAATAGCTGTGTCACGGCCAATGAAACCTAATTATGCTTCATAATAATAGGGCGGTCTCATAAACAAGGTCAATGCATATACATAATAAAAACAGATCACGATGACACTGTCATTGTACCCAAGTTTCCTTGGACGCGCAGTTTATATAGCAGTTAAAATACATGAACTAAATGACGGAAATAAAGATATATGCAACATATAGAATATGAATAACAGTACAATGGCAAGGTATACTTGCCTGGCAAGAAAGCTGTGAAGTACCAATAACCTGCTCCAGAAGTCGAGCAGAATAATCCAATAGTCCTACATACATGTAATATAACACAATACAATGTCAGTCATTACACTAACACATACACAACCATATTCACTGGACTCAGAGGGTACGCTAGGGGTGACACTGGTCAACTAATACGATAAATTATGCGACTAATTATGCGCATGTCACGTCTTCAAATGCTGTGAAAATAGACAGTCAACTAACATGTGTCTAAGCCAGTACCTCAATATACACAAGGCAAACAATTCACAAGTTCTTAGGGTCACTTGGTCAAACGTAAACATGGGATAATCCACAATGTCCTTGGATCGTACAACAAATAAACACATACCCATTTGAATATATATACTAAATATATAAATCCATATATTTATATAACAATATAACCAATAATTTATATACATACCCATTTGAATATATATAATAAATATATATATATATACACCAATGAATAATATACATATACTAAATATAGATATATATACATACAATATATATATATATATATATATATATATATATATATATATATATATATATACCAAATTGGATAATATATGCTTATGCGTACGTGTACGTATACGAGTTGGGTTCACCGACTCCGGGTCTGATGTCAACTAACTGTGGTAACGCAATACTAATATCCTACTGGCATACACACAAGCACACATAAAAAAGAGAAGAGGGATAGGTTCAAACCTCAAGGTACGCGCACGGGGACGACGATGACGATGAGGTTGACGACGAGGGTGATGATGGTGAGATAATGAGATGATGATTAGAGATGATGATGATGGTGATGATTAAGGATGTTGATGATTGTAATGATGATGAAGATTATGATAATGGTGAGTTGATAATTGTCACGACCCGCACCCGAAAGTTCGGGCACGAGTGCGTGGGTACGTCCAGCCTACGCCGCAGAGTCGGCGGTAGTACGCTGTCTAGGTCAATCCATAATTACTAACTAGCTCATTCACAACACATAGGCAAGATAAATAAGGAGAAATGAAACTTAAGATTGCAACTGAAAATAAATGTGACAACAAATTCAAATGTTTAAGTACAGAAATTCAATATTGAAATCGGGGACAAACCCGATAAATAAGATAAGAAATAGAAATGAAAGATAGCTACTACTAGCTACTCAGCAGCAGGGGTCTCCTGGGTGGGTTCTGGCTCCTCATAGGTATCATCAGTCCCCTCATAGGGACCATAATAAGTAGGGGCAAGGTCCTCATCATCGCCTAAATCAACAGATCCAGTCAGGAAAGGAGCGAAGTACACAGTGCACAACAATGTTAAACTAATATTTTATGACAATTAAATATTGGCTATCATGTTGAGAAACAGCATTAACAGAACATTATTATCTCAGAGTTAACTGCAAACAGGAATATGTGAAACAGAAATATATGAAACAGGAAATGAAACTATAATAGCCAGCAAGAAATAACCAGAAACTATACGTGTGTACTTGTGTTTATTTTTAGAATACATAGTTGGCATGTAGGGGTTTATAAGGCTAATCAGGCACGCCATAGGCGGCTAGCAGTCAGGAATAATCGAGTATAAGGCTGATGGTACAGTCGCGTACCAAAAGCTAGCAGTCACGACAGGGGAAAGGGTAAACTACATGCCTCCTAGTATTCTTCCACCCGACATGAAAAACAAGACAGGAACTACCAATATTCAAGACATGAAATTCAACATTTCTAACATGATGTGTAATCATCAAGGGTACATGTAAGACAGGGAATTAATTATCACAATATATAAAGATTAACTTGAGGTGCAGGTACTTGCCTGTTGTTTGGATCTGATTAATTAGGTTCTTGGGAAAAAAGTCCAGAGATGAGTCCAAAAGCTGAAATAGACATTACCATCACTCTCAGAAGATGTCAAATAGCTAGAAACGCCTGTCCTTGGGTCCAATTTGGAGACAAGGGCAAAAACGACAGTTTTGGGTCAAAACGGGGTCCGCCGGTGGGCCCGCTTTGCACCGAAAAACGTGTTCGGGTCAAAGGTCTCCAAATTCACCAAACTTAGTGTCAACAGGTCAGGAACGCTGATACGAACCCAACGAAACTTCCAGATTTGGATTCCGATGAGCCGAACACAAAATCGCCCGTCGAGCGGGGCCTGTGGGGCCCACGACATGCGATTTCGTCAACGTTCTCAGAATCGAACCAAACTTGACCCACAGGACCAGCGTATCGCTACGAGTCCGATGACGCAAGTTTCGTCTCGATCTGACGAGTGTGCACGAAGTTAGGGTGAATTGCAGAAAAGCCGGATACGGGGCGATGTCCGCGGATACGCGTTGATTCCGGAGTGCACGCACACCCGAATCAGCTTCCGCGAACTCTCACACGTCCGTATCGACGGTGCGCACGTATCTGTGAAGACCGCACGCGACCAAGTCATCCCATTTGGCGGGACGCACTCAGTTTCGGGGTGAAACAGGGTCTGGTTTTTCCTGTTTTTGGATCGCGGTGTGCGATCACCACAGGACGCGATGTCCCGAACAGTTTGTCCGGACACCGAGAGGGTCATACAGGCTTCACAACGCAATTTGCGGAAATAGAAACGGAGCTACGAGGCGAAAGTTACGCGTACCTGAAGGGGACCCGGGAATCAGGGTCGAGGCGTGTCCGTGTCGTGTCCGACACGGAATCCCAAAATTAGGGCTAGGGTTAGGGTTCTGGCGGCCCGCGGCGGAGGGAGGCGGCTGGCCTGCGGTGGAGGTCCGGGGGCAGCTCGGCGAGGGGCGGCGCGGCACTGGCGGTGCTGGTCGGAGGCGGTGGAGCGCCGCAGCGGCGTCGGGCGGCTCAGGCGAGGGGAGGGGAAGCTGCTGCTGCTGCTTTGGGGTGCTGGCCGGAGGCGGTCGGCTCAGGCGGAGCAGCGGCGGGAAGAAGGAGGAGGCGGAGAGGGGCTTCGGCGGTCTGGGCGGGACGCGGTGGTCGAGCAGCGGCGGAGCGGCGACGGAGTTAGGGTGGAAGTGAGGGAGGCGGAGGAGGGTTTTTAAAGGAGGAGGGGGCGGTTAGGGCAGCCGGGACGGGCGAAGGGAGAGGGGACGTGGCGGGGTGCGCGGAGGGGAGGCCGGAGGATGCGGCGGGCGGCCCGGGCGGAGCGGCGCCGGACTCGGGCTCAGGGTCGTGGGGGAGAAAGAGGGGGACCGGGTCGGGTTTGCGGGTCGGGCGGCGGTCAGACCCGACCCGACCCGGTGGGGAGCGGGCTGGGTCAGGAAGCTAACGGGTCGGTCCATTGGGCCGGGCCGGCCCAAAGAAAAAGAAAAGAAAATAAATAAATAATAAAAATAAATAATAAATAAATAAATAATTAATTAATTAATTAATTAATAAAAATAGTTTTTAGGCATTTAAAAATAGGTCTGAGGCCTAGAAAAATCCAGGAAAATTACCCTAAGTCCAATTTTTCATTTTACACCCAAAAATGTTTTTTTCATGATATTTTAATATTATTTATTGCTAATTAAAAATCATTTATTAATTGAAAAGCTTGATTTTAATTACAGAAAATTCCCAGAAAATTCCAGAAAATTGGGAAAAATCCAAGATTTAATAATTTGAAAATTTAGGGGATTTACAACCTACCCAACTTACAAAAATTTTGTCCTCAAAATTTAAGAATAACAAGGCACGAAAGGAAAGGCCAAGAAATAAAATACACCTCAGGGTTCAAAAAGATAGGGGTATCGCTCTCTAATCTCGTCTTCTCGCTCCCAAGTGGATTCGCCGGGGGAATGGTGCTTCCAAGCTACGCGAACCAGGGAGATAACCTGGTTCCGTAGGACTTTCTCCGAGTGATCCAGTATCTCCACGGGTTGCTCCTGGTAAGTCAGACTTGGGCCTACTTCGAGTTCTGAGTGATCCAAAATGTGGCTGGGGTCTGACACGTACTTCCTCAGCTGCGACACGTGGAAGACGTTATGTACTCCATCCAGAGAGGGTGGCAATGCCAGTCGGTATGCCACTTCTCCGATTTTCTCCTGAATGCCAAAAGGTCCAATAAATCTTGGGCTGAGTTTTCCACTCCTTTCGAACCTAATGGTGCCACGTGTCGGGGAAATCTTTAAGAATACCAGCTCTCCAACCTTTAATAAAGTCACAATCAAGTCTTAGTTCCATAAGCAAAATATTTAAATTGACTTGAATTTCATAAATTTAATTACCTCAAATTCTAAGGGCCTTCGGTGGCTATTTGCCCAATGTCGTTGCCTGTCTTGAGCCACTCGAAGTCTGTCCCTTATTTGCTTTACCTTCTCAGCTGAATCGATCACCATCTCTGGTCCCAGCAGGGCTCTTTCTCCAACGTCGTCCCATGATAGCGGGGTACGACATCTTCGTCCATACAGAGCTTCAAATGGAGTCATCTCAATACTTGCTTGGTAACTATTATTATAAGAGAACTCCACCAGATGTAGGTAGTCTTCCCAGGATCCTCCAAAATCCAGAACACATGTACGGAGCATATCTTCAAGTGTCTGGATTGTACGTTCCGATTGTCCATCGGTTTGGGGATGATAAGCTGTGCTGAATTTGAGTTGCGTCCCCAAGCTGGCTTGTAAGCTCTTCCAAAAGTGAGAGATGAACCTTGAATCTCGGTCGGAGACAATACTTACCGGAACTCCATGCAGCCTGACGATGTGTCTGATATATAAATCTGCCAGCTTCTCTGTAGATAGCCCCACTTTGAAAGGTAAAAAATGTGTAGACTTGGTCAGTCTATCTACTATCACCCAGATTGCATCCTTTCCACTAGGTGTCCTTGGAAGTCCGGAAACAAAATCCATTGTGATATGTTCCCACTTCCACTCCGGAATGGGTAGGGGTTGAAGCAATCCTCCAGGTCTTTGTCTTTCTGCCTTGACTTGCTGGCACACTAAACAACGAGATACGAACCTGGCTACTTCTCTTTTCATGCCATGCCACCAAACATGCGTCCTCAGGTCCTTGTACATCTTGTTGGCTCCTGGATGTATAGAGTATTGCGATCTGTGCGCCTCTTGCATGATTTCTTCTCTTATGTCTCCTTGAGGTACACATAATCTATCGCCATGCCTCAGTGATCCATCTTCATGAATTCTGAATTCTTCTACTAGTCCAGCTTGCACTTGACCTCGAAGGCTTCGCAGGCCTTCGTCCTGAAATTGAGTCTCCTTGATCTTGTCCATTAAGGTAGACTGAATCTGCAAGTTCATCATTTGGCCTTCTTTTCCTGGGATAATTACTTCAATACCTAAACTTTCCAAGTCCTCCAGCAGGTGTCTGTCCATAGTCAAGTACATCGCCATAGGATACCTGCTTAGAGCATCAGCAACTACATTTGCCTTCCCAGGGTGATATTGAAGAGTGATATCAAAGTCTTTCATTAGTTCCAGCCACCTTCTTTGCCTCATGTTTAGCTCTTTCTGGGTGAAGATATATTTTAGACTTTTATGGTCTGTAAATATTTCCACCCTTTCTCCATAAAGATAATGCTTCCAAAGTTTAAGAGCAAAAATGACAGCTGCTAATTCTAAATCATGGGTTGGGTAGTTCTTTTCATGAGGTCGGAGCTGTCTAGAGGCATAGGCTATTACCTTCTTGTTCTGCTCCAGTACACAACCTAGACCTTTTCCAGAAGCATCACTATAAATAGCGAAACCTCCGGTTCCGGAAGGTAAGGTCAGAATAGGGGCAGAGGTCAGTCTTTTCTTCAATTCCTCAAAAGCACGCTGACATTCATCAGTCCAGGTGAACTCTTCATCCTTTCTTGTTAATTTTGTCATGGGCTCCGCAATTCTTGCAAAGTCCTTCACAAACTTCCGATAGTAGCCAGCTAGTCCCAGGAAGCTTCTAATCTCTGCTACAGAGTCTGGAGTGGGCCAGGATTCTACTGCCGCTATCTTCTTAGGATCTACGGCTATTCCATCTCCAGTCACAACATGTCCCAAGAATTCTACTTTGTCTAGGAAGAAGGCACATTTAGATAATTTTTCATAAAGTTTTTCCTTCCTCAGAGTCTCCAATGCTAACCTCAAATGTTCTTCATGTTCTTCGGGGGTCTTGGAGTAGATCAAAATATCATCAATGAAGACCACTACAAATTTGTCTAGGTATGGCTGGAAAACTCTGTTCATTAGGTTCATAAAAACTGCTGGAGCATTCGTCAACCCGAACGGCATTACTAAGAATTCGTAGTGTCCGTTCCGGGTATTGAAAGCAGTTTTAGGGATGTCTTCCTTTCTCACCCCTACTTGGTGGTAACCAGACCTTAAATCAATCTTGGAAAATACCCGAGCTCCACTCAACTGATCAAATAAGTCATCTATCCTGGGCAGGGGATACTTATTCTTAATTGTTAAGGCATTCAAGGCCCTATAGTCAATACACATTTGGGATGTTCCGTCCTTCTTGGGCACAAATAACACTGGAGCTCCCCAGGGTGAGACACTAGACCTAATGAAGCATTTGTCTTCTAGTTCTTTGATTTGCTCATTTAGTTCTATTATCTCCTTCTTGTTAATTCTTTAGGGATTTTGGGACACTGGTGCTGCTCCTGGCACTAAGTCAATGGAGAATTCAACTTCTCGGTCTGGGGGTAAGCCTGGGAGATCCTCAGGGAAGACATCAAGGTATTCAGAGATGATAGGTAGTGGCACTTCTTCTGTTATTAGGGCTCCACAAATTTTATTATTACCCATTTCTCTAGAACCTCTAGCAAATTCAAATTCTGGCTTGTCAGGTGGCCTGAAGATTACACTACCTCTGTGGCAGTCTATTGTGGCATGATGTTGACTTAACCAATCCATACCCAGTATAATGTCAAAACTGGGCACTGGCATTACAAGTAGTCTAGCATACAGTTCTCTTCCACATAATGTGATGGGACAATTGTTACAGGCATCACTAACCGGGATGATTCCTCCATCGGTAATGATCTTATAACAATTCCTAAGGGGTTTAGTGGTTAAGCTATGCTTCATAAGGAAATCTACTGACATGAATGAATGAGAAGCTCCAGAGTCAAATAAAGTAATAGCTGGTATTGAATTTATAAGCACGGAACCTGTGATCACGTCTGCTGTGGCCTCAGCTTCTTCCAGAGTCATTGCATAAGCACGGCCTTGCTGCGGTGCACCCCTCTGTTGCTGCTGGTGCTGAGCAAAGCGTTGTTGTTGTGTCGGAAGCGGGGGTCCCCTCTGTTGTACTGCTGGGGCCCTGGCCTGGGCTGGAGCCTTTGGTGCAGCTGGGCGTTCTTGAGCAGTTGGACAGTCCCTCATTTGATGCGCTGCTGAGCCGCAGTAGAGGCAGGCACCTAGCCTCTTCCTGCAGACTTGCCAAGTATGACCTGGTTTTTGGCAATAGCCACAAGGGGCAGCTTGTTGGTTCTGTCTCTGAGCCTGGGGTTGGGGTGCTGGAGCTCGAGGGAGAGGACGCTGAGTTTGCTGCGGGGCCCTCTGCTGTTGTTGCTGTTGCTGTTGTTGAAAAGGGCGTTTGTTGGGTCCTGTATTTCCAGTATCTCTTTCCCGCTTCAGTTTGTGCCCCATATCTCTCTCTACGCCTTGTGCCACGCTCAGGATTTCTTCATAGGTGCGAGCTCGGCTGGTGGTGACAGCAAGGCGAATATCCGGAGACAGCCCCTTCTTGAATCTACGGGCTCTGTCCTCCGGGGTACGAACCATGTACTCCGCAAAGTGGCTTAACCTGCTAAATTCAGCAGTATATTCATCAACAGTCAGGGTACCTTGTTCCAGTCTCTCGAATTGGCTTTCGAGAGCTTCCCGAGCCACTTCGGGGTAGAATTTCTCCTTGAATAGCCTCTTGAAGTCCTCCCAGGTGATGTCAGGAGCAGATAGTTGGGGTTCGTCTCTGAACCAGGTTCGAGCAATGTCGAACAGTTGCAGGCTTGCGGACTCCACTTTGAGGTCATCAGGGACCCGGGCAGTCTTCAGGAGTCTCTCGACATTCTCTATCCATTCATCGGCATAGAGAATGCCCTCAGTTCCATAGAATTCCAGGGGTCTTAGATTCTTGAAGTCTTTGGCACTCCCTGGCCTCTTGAGTGACGACTCCTGGGGCTTAAGAGCTTCTGAGAGGCTGGTCCGCAGAAGTGCTGTCTGTTCTTTCTGGGATTCCACCAATCCCTGGAACACTCCTAGCAGCTGTGCCCCATCTAGGGTAACTGCCGGAACAGATGGAGGCAGAGGGAGGGCAAGAGTCTCGGGCACATTCTGCTCAGCTGGTTCTGATGTGCCTCCTACTGTATTCCTGGTCTGGACCATTCTGAAAGATTAAGGGATAGGAAGATCAGAATAGAATACTTGGAAATCAAAGGCGATAGGAAAAATTGAGCAGCAATGATATCAAGAATTGAAATAAGGACGCTATACTGTGAATGAGCTTTTCCTAGAATCCTCAATTTTATTCCATACCCTGTCCTAGGGTATTACCCTATTTTAGGATAGGACCTGCATGGGCCACCATAAAAACGTGTCACGACCCGCACCCGGAAGTTCGGGCACGAGTGCGTGGGAACGTCCAGCCTACGCCGCAGAGTCGGCGGTAGTACGCTGTCTAGGTCAATCCATAATTACTAACTAGCTCATTCACAACACATAGGCAAGATAAATAAGGAGAAATGAAACTTAAGATTGCAACTAAAAATAAATGTGACAACAAATTCAAATGTTTAAGTACAGAAATTCAATATTGAAATCGGGGACAAACCCGATAAATAAGATAAGAAATAGAAATAAAAGATAGCTACTACTAGCTACTCAGTAGCAGGGGTCTCCTGGGTGGGTTCTGGCTCCTCATAGGTATCATCAGTCCCCTCATAGGGACCATAATAAGTAGGGGCAAGGTCCTCATCATCGCCTAAATCAACAGATCCAGTCAGGAAAGGAGCGAAGTACACAGTGCACAACAATGTTAAACTAATATTTTATGACAATTAAATATTGGCTATCATGTTGAGAAACAGCATTAACAGAACATTATTATCTCAGAGTTAACTGCAAACAGGAATATGTGAAACAGAAATATATGAAACAGGAAATGAAACTACAATAGCCAGCAAGAAATAACCAGAAACTATACGTGTGTACTTGTGTTTGTTTTTAGAATACATAGTTGGCATGTAGGGGTTTATAAGGCTAATCAGGCACGCCATAGGCGGCTAGCAGTCAGGAATAATCGAGTATCAGGCTGATGGTACAGTCGCGTACCAAAAGCTAGCAGTCACGACAGGGGAAAGGGTAAACTACATGCCTCCTAGTATTCTCCCACCCGACATGAAAAACAAGACAGGAACTACCAATATTCAAGACATGAAATTCAACATTTCTAACACGATGTGTAATCATCAAGGGTACATGTAAGACAGGGAATTAATTATCACAATATATAAAGATTAACTTGAGGTGCAGGTACTTGCCTGTTGTTTGGATCTGATTAATTAGGTTCTTGGGGAAAAAGTCCAGAGATGAGTCCAAAAGATGAAATAGACATTACCATCACTCTCAGAAGATTTCAAATAGCTAGAAACGCCTGTCCTTGGGTCCAATTTGGAGACAAGGACAAAAACGGCAGTTTCGGGTCAAAACGGGGTCCGCCGGTGGGCCCGCTTTGCACCGAAAAACGTGTCCGGGTCAAAGGTCTCCAAATTCACCAAACTTAGTGTCAACAGGTCAGGAACGCTGATACGAACCCAACGGAACTTCCAGATTTGGATTCCGATGAGCCGAACACAAAATCGCCCGTCGAGCGGGGCCTATGGGGCCCACGACACGCGATTTCGTCAACGTTCTCAGAATCGAACCAAACTTGACCCACAGGACCAGCGTATCGCTACGAGTCCGATGACGCAAGTTTCGTCTCGATCTGACGAGTGTGCACGAAGTTAGGGTAAATTGCAGAAAAACCGGATACGGGACGATGTCCGCGGATACGCGTTGATTCCGGAGTGCACGCACACCCGAATCAGCTTCCGTGAACTCTCACACGTCCGTATCGACGGTGCGCACGTATCTGTGAAGACCGCACGCGACCAAGTCGTCCCGTTTGGCGGGACGCACTCAGTTCTGGGGTGAAACAGGGTCTGGTTTTTCCTGTTTTTGGATCGCGGTGTGCGATCACCACAGGACGCGATGTCCCGAACAGTTTGTCCGGACACCGAGAGGGTCATACAGGCTTCACAACGCAATTTGCGAAAATGGAAACGGAGCTACGAGGCGAAAGTTACGCGTACCTGAAGGGGACCCGGGAATCAGGGTCGAGGCGTGTCCGTGTCGTGTCCGACACGGAATCCCAAAATTAGGGCTAGGGTTAGGGTTCTGGCGGCCCGCGGCGGAGGGAGGCGGCTGGCCTGCGGTGGGGGTCCGGGGGCAGCTCGGCGAGGGGCGGCGCGGCACTGGCGGTGCTGGTCGGAGGCGGTGGAGCGCCGCAGCGGCGTCGGGCGGCTCAGGCGAGGGGAGGGGAAGCTGCTGCTGCTGCTTTGGGGTGCTGGCCGGAGGCGGTCGGCTCAGGCGGAGCAGCGGCGGGAAGAAGGAGGAGGCGGAGAGGGGCTTCGGCGGTCTGGGCGGGACGCGGTGGTCGAGCAGCGGCGGAGCGGCGACGGAGTTAGGGTGGAAGTGAGGGAGGCGGAGGAGGGTTTTTAAAGGAGGAGGGGGCGGTTAGGGCAGCCGGGACGGGCGGAGGGAGAGGGGACGTGGCGGGGTGCGCGGAGGGGAGGCCGGAGGATGCGACGGGCGGCCCGGGCGGAGCGGCGCCGGACTCGGGCTCAGGGTCGTGGGGGAGAGAGAGGGGGACCGGGTCGGGTTTGCGGGTCGGGCGGCGGTCAGACCCGACCCGACCCGGTGGGGAGCGGGCTGGGTCAGGAAGCTAACGGGTCGGTCCATTGGGCCGGGCCGGCCCAAAGAAAAAGAAAAGAAAATAAATAAATAATAAAAATAAATAAATAAATAAATAATTAAATAATTAAATAATTAATTAATTAATAAAAATAGTTTTTAGGTATTTAAAAATAGGTCTGAGGCCCAGAAAAATCCAGGAAAATTACCCTAAGTCCAATTTTTCATTTTACACCCAAAAATATTATTTTTATGATATTTTAATATTATTTATTGCTAATTAAAAATCATTTATTAATTGAAAAGCTTGATTTTAATTACAGAAAATTCCCAGAAAATTCCAGAAAATTGGAAAAAATCCAAGATTTAATAATTTGAAAATTTAGGGGATTTACAATAATGGTGATGATGTTAGGGATGATGGTGGTTGAAGTTTGCCGAAGTTCGGCCAGAGGGAGGTCCGACGAGGAGCAGGAGGTTGAGCAGGGAGAGAAAGGAGGACAGTGGTGGTGGTCGAGATGCACGGCTTGGTCGATGGGAGAAGGTTCTCAGGGAGGAAGTAGGAGGAGTTCAGGAAGGAAGAAGAAGAAGAAGAAGAAGAAGAAGAAGAAGAAGAGGCTCGGTGCTGCTCCGGCCAGGATCAGGCGGCCATGGAGGAGGACAGGGAGCAGGGGGAGGTGACGTAGGCGATGTGGGCGGTGGTGTCATTACAGAAGGAGGTGCGGCGGAGGAGGTTAATGGTGGTGTTGATGGCAGTGGTTCGGCGAGGAGAGATGATGACAGCAGGAGGAAGGGGGACGAAGTCGATCGTGGTGGTGCTCATGGAGCGGAGAAGGCCGAGGGTCGATTGGGGAAGGTGTTCCGTCGGTCGGGGAAGGCTCAGGTTCAGTCGGCCGTAGGAGGGAAGGCTGTGTCGAAGCAGTCGGGTCTCCGGCGTCAATGGCAGCGGGGGAATGGGGAGAGGACTACGGCGGTCAGTTCAGCCGACTCCGGTAGAGGCTGAGGTCGGGAAGAGGAGAAGAAGTTGGAGAAGAGGAGGGTGGTCGAGGTCGAAGGATCGATGGGGGTCGTGGGTTACAGTCCAGGCGGGTGGCTCCGGCGAGTTTGGTTGACAGGGATGAAGGAGATGGTGGCGGTGGTGATGAGCGGCTCAGGGAGGAAGGAAGAAGAGGCTCGGGGTGGCTCGATGTCGATAGGTTCATTGGGTTGGCTGGCTTCTCAGGCGAGCGCGGTGGCCAGGCGAAGGTCAGGCGAGGTCGGGTGGCTGGGCTCCAGTTGTGGGAAGAAGGAGATGAACAGTATGGGAGGGATGGATTCGGCTAGGTATTGGTACTTGGGTTTTGTGTGGATAAAAAAAATAGAAAACAAATATTTATACATGTAAAGGAGGGTTGAGTGTTTAACCTAAAAATTTGGGCTTGGTCAACACCTCCTTGGAGTGGGCCTTGGCTTGTCATGGGGATGTTTGGAGGGCTATAGTTTGCATTGTTACAAATACAAGGCTAGAATTAGATGAGGGCAATGTTTGTGTGTTTTTACATTCTAAAAATCATGGGAAAATTTTATATGAAGGGAAAATAGGTTTTTTCATGTACTGAGTCCAATGGTGTGGACACCTAAATGCACTTTTGTATAAAAGTGTCCAACAATTAGAAAATTGCACAAAGATGAAAATTGGGTTAAATTAATTAAATTAATGCACAAGGTGTTCTTGAATTAATTAGAAGTACATGAGATTAAAATTAGGTGGGACACAAGTATCATGGACATAGGGGACTCAAAATAGATCAAAATGGATCAAGATTGTGTCTCCAATTTTAATTAGAACGCACAAGGATACAAAGTTGAATTTATTTAGAATTAAATATAAGCATCTGCGATGAATGTTGTGCGACTAGAATGTAGCACAAGAGAGCATAATTATAAGTCACATAAAGGTCAGAATAGACGACTGGCACGTCTAGGACAAGAATGCAAAATTTGTAGGAAGGCAATGGCTAGTGTAGTGATCCAATTATCAAAGCAACGGTAAGGTGCGCTAAGTGATATAAATATTATAAAATTAAATAAAATGTCATGTTCTATTTCCAATTGGATACAAACTAGCCCTAGTTTCTCTATCTATACCAAGTAGGCCTAATTTTGGGTGAGGGGGTTTACAGCTAGGTGCATTGGATTCTTTATTAGCATGCAGGGGGTGATTCACCTAGCGACTAGCATGTATCATCCATATTTTTAAGTGTGCTAGCTAAGCAAAGATAAGTTCATCATAGCCATCCACTTTAGCGATGATTCACCTCGGTCGAACGATACTCCAAGCGAGCCTTTGAAACTCTAAGTCCAAACTTCTGAAGGGCCAAGTCTGGAAATCCTTTTGTCTCAAACGAGTATTCTCGTTGAGCAATGTGGGTCAGGTCAATGCATTTTATGGTTTGAATTGGCTGTCCGCTTGAACAGAACAGGTCGTTACATGATACACCACTCAAAAAAGTCTCGTCCTCGAGACTTCCTGAGCGCAAGCCATTCTACCACATTATTGAATCTATCTCAAGAGTATCAATCGGTACTACTAGATCCGTTCGAACATAATTCCCAACTCGTTACTTATTATCGTGTCGTATAAATGAAGGGTCGGTCTCATTGAATGACTCTATCACTCAATCCAAGTTCTGAATCAGTCTCAATTATGCCTTAGTGCGGAACATATATCGCTTAATGTAGGGTCCATTATAATCAATCGTGAATAATGATCTAATGTTGAGGCAAACTTATACAAGTTATTGTACTTGTCCATACGGTCTAACATTTTTATTTGCATTAGCATTCAAGATCAGCATATCGTGAGTCTGAATCATGCACATATTTAAAGTGCCCCTCAAACATATGCATGTCAACCAACTCAGCGATATCGAAGTCTTTTGCACTCGAGCTCCATATATCATTGAGTCTTGGATTGTGCACACATTCAAGGCATCCCTCAAACATATGCATTCAACCAAACTTAACAATATTGAATTCGGACAAGCTACTTGCGAAAATCTCAAGGATTCTCATTTTATAAATCACAAGGATACTTCTAACAAGGTCAATCAAATTCTATATCATTTCAATCCTACTAAGTATTTGCACTACCGTCAAGCACGATCTATCCGATCAATCAACTAGCGTCCATCCATTCGGGTCAAACATAGCACATGTTATCGTTTCCAAGTCTAACCCTAAGTCTTGTTGTCCTAGTTTTATAGTTTGTTCAAGAAATATTCTAAAGTCGGCCACACTAATTTTTTTACTCGGCACAGGGTCATCTGCCTAATTGCTAGGTCAGCTCACAAGGTCATAGGTACAAGTTTAAGCATAAGATTCATCGTACAAATTTGGCGCACGATGCTTATCCCAATTCCTAGGGTTAAACCATTGTTCATTCAGGATATTCTATCCAAGCTTATTTTACTCAGATTTTTAAACATCGAGTACGGATCATCATATTCTCATTAACACGTTAGTTTGTACAAGGTTCGAGTTTGTTCAGTAAAATTTATGATATATCCAAGTTGCAGGGCGAGCCTAGTAATTCGCATAGTCTATCTCCTTAACATGTTTCGATAGAATCTATATATCCAATCCAAGTCTATATCACCAAGACAAGATTCAGTTCTAAACCTTAACTACCAGAATAAGTCAAATTAGCGACGTCTAAAAATATCGCTAAATGGCCAAAAAATGTCGCTAAATAATTTTAACGACATATGTAGCGATATTTCGATGAAGTCACCTTTAAGATAGTCGCTGACTAAAAAAATATTGCAAGAAGTCGCTATATCGACGTTTTCTAGCGACGTAAATGCGTTGCTATATTAGCGACGCAACGTTACTAAATTATCGATGTGTTATTTGTCGCTATCTGTCGCTAAGTAAAATTAACATACATTTAATATGAATAATATAGTAAAATACGAAGAAAATGAAATATTGAGATTACAAACTAAGTCAGGACAAAATCTCATCGTAAAGAATACAACAAATATCCACACAACTGAGTCTGAAAGCCTCGTCGTAAAGAATACAAGAAATAAAGTCAGAAAGCCTCAAAAATAAAGAATATTTATAAATGACCAAATATCGTAGGTCTAAAATACAAATCATCAATAAACTATCCTAACTAGGACTATCTATTATACCCCTTGGGGCCTCTCATGAAGAAATAGTTAAGGAGAGAAAGTTATAGTCTAATGGTTTAATTAAATTAATCATCCTCCTAATGAATGGGCTTCTAATTGGGCTCAATTCTAACAATTAATACATGTTGGTCCATGAGTCTAAACTAAACTAGTTAGGTCCACTAACACAAGTCCAAAATAATAAACTAACATCTAATAATAATAAAATAATACGATAAATAATTATTCACATGCATAATATTTAATTAATTATGAAATTACAAAAATAACCTTTCCTAGAAAATATGGTAGTGACAAATCTACCCTCCTTAAAATAATTTTTTCCTCGAATTTCAAAGACGAAAACTACCCCCAAAAAATAACAAAACAGAGCAAAGAACAGAACAGAACTATGAAAGAACATACCTTAAGACACAAACAAATATGGATAACGCTCTCTCATTTCATCCTCTCTCTCCAAGGTAGACTCTCCCGGAGAGTGATGCCTCCATGTGACGCATACCAAAGGAATAGTCTGGTTCCTCAGCACCTTCTCTCTCCGATCCAGAATCTTAACTGGCTACTCTGGATAGCTGAGAGTAGGGCCCACCTCTATCTCCGAGTGATCCAATACGTGACTAGGATCCGTCATGTACTGTCTCAACTGTGACACATAAAATACGTTGTGTACTCCCTCTAATGCAGGTGGCAAGTCTATTCTATAAGAAACTACACCGACCCTCTCTAGAATAGTGAAAGATCTGATGAATCGCGGACTAAGCTTCCTGCCTCCACCGAAGCGAATCGTGCCTCGTGTCAAAAAAATCCTCAGAAATACCAAACCACCCACCTAGAACAAAACACCACCTTAAGAACTTAATTTATAACAAACAACCAATAACAAGCACAAAATAAAATCTAAAACTATACCTCGAACTCCAAAGTTCTCCGATGGCTATCGGCCGAATGTCGCTGTCTATCCTATGCCACTCGAAGTCTGTCTCTGATCAACTGAACCATCTCTGCTGCATCTATAACCATCTCTGGTCCAAGCAAAATTCTTTCTCCAATATCGTCCCATGAGAAGGGAGTACGACATCTCCGATCGTACAGAGCTTCAAATGGTGACATCTCTATACTAGCCTGGTAGTTGTTGTTGTAAGCAAACTATACCAAATAGAGATGTGTCACGACCCGCAACCGGTGTAAGGGTACTAGTCGGAAACAACGCCCAGCCTACGCCGCAGAATCGGCGGTAGAACGCTGTCTAGATAATCTATCTAATATAATGAACCACCAATAATGATAAAATACTCAATCACAGAACTAAGATAGAATGAACACGAATCAGATAAGAACAGAATAGTCACCATACAACTCATGAGTCTAAAATAATACATCAATGAGTCTGAAGAAAATACAGAAATATGCTGGAGACAAATCCAGTACAAAAGAATACTACAAAACTATAAAGCTACAACTCCAGGGTCAACTGTCTCAGTTGGGATAAGTCCCTCGTGAGCCAGGGTCTCAGAATCTAAACCCACAACATCCTGGGGTCCATAATAGGTAGGGTACTCCTCAGTGTCATCTGAAAAAATATATCCAGTCAGGAAAGGAGCAGAGTACAACCCTAACAGCAGTTCTCAATTAATGATAAAAACTATGTAACAGTAAGTAGCTGTGGATAAACAAGATGCATAAATAGATACAAGAATGTATAGACAATAAGGAAATACTGGAAAGAAATACCATAATGAACAATATGCTGATGGAACAAGAATACTAATGACTAAGTGTGTGAGTACTAGCTTTAACATGTGATCGGCTTGGGAACTTGCACAAGAGTAAAATGGCCTGGCTGATTATACGTGCAGTATATAATCAACACTCACAAGGAACAAGACATGCACAAGGAGGGTATGATCACATATCTACACTAAATACTCCCCACCCCCGACTGGTATAATAGATCCAACCACGGTACGTTATAGCACGAGATTCCCCAAGAAGAGAGCGACTCCTCCCAAAAATCGGTGTCTGTACATGTACAAGATAACCAATAAAACAATACTTGCACCATATACACCATAGACCAAGGAATAACATCTCATGACGAGATCCGGATATACCAATCCGTGTAACCATAGTGTCAAGAGAAACATGTAAATCTACACTAGATACAACGAACATAGAGGATATCATAAATGAGAAACTATCAGAGAATGTACTCGCCTGAAGTCCAATGAACAGTCTCACAAATGTCTGACTCGGTGCCTCGAAGACCTAGATATGGAATACATCATTAAAACAAGGTCCCGGAAAGAGAACAAGTCAAACTAGACAACTTCTAGGTCAAAACTCAAATCTAAGGCAAAAGTCAACTATGGTCAACTCTAAAGTCCACTAAAGTCAAACATGGTCAAACCCAAAGTCAACCTCACAAAATATCCATACAATAATATAAAGATAAAATACAACAATTTAGGAATTAAATTAGATTCCAAAAGAAAAATCACACAAGGTATACTAATAATACAATTAATATATATACCTTAAAAATATATATATACAACCCAATATATATACTAGTAATATAATATATATATTATAACAATTATTATCCCTCACAAAACACATATATATATACATATAAATATATACAAATACAATATATAATATATAAATTAAATCTGTCAAAGCGTCACTGAAAACAGTGAGCTAAGAAAACTATTTAAATTAAACAGCCTATAGTGACAGTTCCCACTGTCGCAGCAAAAACTGTCGCCAATACTGCTGTGAATTAAATCCACTGCCACTTAAATAGTGACAGTCAACGACTGTCACAGAAAACTGTCATTAAACCGCTGCTCATTCCCGCCGCCACTGTTGTGCTTTTAA
The DNA here is from genome assembly GCA_036927795.1 of Iris macrosiphon. Lineage (NCBI taxonomy): Eukaryota > Viridiplantae > Streptophyta > Magnoliopsida > Asparagales > Iridaceae > Iris > Iris macrosiphon. The sequence goes on from JAYESA010000010.1 coordinate 21,442,537, forward strand.
TGACAGAATCTGTCATTAATGGCTTCAGCGGCTGCTGCTGCTGCCCGAGGCTATTAATGACAGGATCTGTCATTATTAGCTGCTGTCGCTAAAAAAACAATTAATATATACTATATATATAATATATATATAAATCAATATATTTAAATATATAAAACAATAAATAAATAAATACTTATGTATATATAATCTTATACATATAACAAATATTAAAAGCTATAATACACAACCAAGCACTAATGTACATATTTTAACATGGCTAGAAGCACATCTAAAATATATACATTAATATACAAAAAGTACATAATAATTATAAATAATACAATTACACAATCAACACATAAATATATTTTATAAAATATTTTATGTATAAAATATATTATTTAACAAGTAGTAACATATATAATTACATGTAAGAAGCTACATATTATATTATATTAGCACACACAAAAATATAGATCTATGCTACCATAATTACTAGAATAAATACACAAAATAAATATATAATATCCATATATATTTACTAATTATAATTGAAGGATTGAACCACAATTAATTAGATCTATGCAAAAATACACACACTTGGAGAGTATCTCACCGTATCCCACTAGATCTAGGATACGCATGCGACACGAGTCCAACACACAACCAAATGCACCCCGAAGGACACAAACAAATCACAAATAATATTTATGAGCAAATCAAAGTGTCAAAAGTAGATCTATGTGTCCGTGTCAAAATACGACATGTTCAAAGCCCCGTGTCGGAGGAAAACCCCCAAATGACACGTATCACCAAATAGTTGGGATACGAACCACAAGTATCCCAATATGGACACGACACTAGCCTCAAACACAAAGTTCATTGTCCAATTGATCTATAGGATCAATTGACACACACAACAAAATGTAAATTCGGAGTTCCAACAAAATTGATACAAAAAGCACCATAACTTTCTCCATGGGTCTCCTATGAACACAAAACAAAGTCCTATGGGTAGTACATACATATAGGTTGATTTTACATGATTAAATCCCAGATTTAGAAGCTATTTAAATGGGAAAATCTGAATTATACCTATTGGGAGATGGATTCCCAATGAAACCTCCAATTGAGATAAACTTGCTTCCAAATTGTAGATCCTTGCTCCTCTTTGTAGATCCTTACTTCCTTCTTCTAGATCCTTGCTTCCTCCTTCTCTAATGGTGAATTGGGAAGAATTTGGAATGAATTTGGTGGAGAAATGGAATGGGAATGGAGGGAATTTGGTAGTGGGAGAATTCTAGATCTAGATTTGGAATGAGATGAGAGGAGAAAGAAATTTCCCCCCCTCTTTAATAGGCCGGCCATAGCCCCTCCCCCAAGCAATTGTAAAATGTCCATGTACCCCTTGGGGCCTCTCATGAAGAAATAATTAAGGAAGGAAGCTTATAGTCTAATCATTTAATTAATTTAATCCATCTCCTTAACCATGGGCTTTCTAAATGGGCCAAGTCTAACTAATTAATTCATGTTGGTCCATGGGTCCAAACTAAACTAGTTGGGTCCACTAAAATAAGTCCAAAATAATTAAATAATATCTAACAACAATTAAATAATACAACAAAAATTATTTACCATGCACAATATTTATTTAAATAGGAAATTACCAAAATACCCTTTCCTAGAAAATGTGGTAGTGACAAGTCTACCCTCCTTAAAATGATTTCGTCCTCGAAATTAAAGACGAAAACTACCCCCAAAAAATCACAGAATAGAACTAAAGAATCACAACTAACTAATGAATAGAACAGAACATAACTAGAAATAACATACCTCAAGGTACAAACAAATATGGATAATGCTCTCGCATGTCATCCTCTCTCTCCCAGGTAGACTCCCCCGGAGAGTGATGCCTCCATGCAACGCGCACCAAAGGAATAGTCTGGTTCCTCAGCACCTTCTCTCTCCGATCCAGAATCCCAACTGGCTGCTCTGGATAGCTAAGAGTAGGGCCCACCTCTATCTCTGAGTGATCCAATACATGACTAGGATCTGCCACGTATCGTCTCAACTGCGACACATGAAACACGTTGTGCACTCCCTCCAATGCAGGTGGCAAGTCTAGTCTATAAGCAACTGCACCGACCCTCTCTAGAATAGTGAAAGGTCCAATGAATCGCGGACTAAGCTTTTCGCCTCCACCGAAGCGAATCGTGCCTCGTATCGGAGAAATCCTCAGAAACACCAAACCACCCACCTAGAACAAAACATCACCTTAATAACTTATCTATAATAAACAACCAAGAACAAGCACACAAAAATAAAATCTAAACTATACCTCAAACTCCAAGGGTCTCCGATGGCTATCGGCCCAATGCCGTTGTCTGTCCTGTGCCACTCGAAGTCTGTCTCTGATCAACTGGACCTTCTCTGCTGCGTCCACAACCAACTCTGGCCCAAGCAAAACTCTCTCTCCAACATCGTCCCAAGACAAAGGAGTACGACACCTCCGACCATATAGAGCTTCAAAAGGTGACATCTCTATACTGGCCTGGTAACTGTTGTTGTAAGCAAACTCTACCAAATGGAGATGGTCCTCCCAAGAACCCCCGAAATCTAGTACACAAGTGCGCAACATATCCTCGAGAGTCTGAATAGTCCTCTTTGACTGCCCATCTGTCTGGGGATGATATGCAGTACTGAATTTGAGCTGAGTGCCCAAACTCTCCTGCAAACTCCTCCAGAAATGAGAAGTGAAACGACTATCTCGATCTGAGACTATGCTGACGGGAACTCCATGTATCTTAACGACCTGCCTCACATACATCTCTGCCAGCTTCTCCGTAGACAAACCCACCTTGAAAGGCAAAAAGTGGGCCGACTTGGTCAACCTATCAACAATGACCCAAATCGCGTCTTTCCCTCCTGGAGATCGTGGAAGTCCGGACACAAAATCCATAGTAATGTGTTCCCACTTCCACTCTGGAATAGGTAATGGCTGAAGTAAACCTCCTGGTCTCTGCCTCTCAGCTTTCACCTGCTGGCACACTAAGCATCTGGATACAAACTGTGCCACTTCCCTCTTCATGCCATACCACCACACACTCTCTCGTATATCCCGATACATCTTGTTAGCACCTGGATGTATGGAATACTGAGAGCGATGTGCTTCCTGCAATACCTCCTCTCGCAACTCCCCACTAGGCACACACAATCTAACTCCATGCCTCAAAGATCCATCCTCTGCAATAGTGAAATCATCCTCCAATCCTGCTCTCACCTGAGCTCTGATACTCCTCAAGGATACATCATCATACTGTGCTGCCTTGATCCTATCCATCAAATCTGAGTGTATCTGCAATCCCCACATCTGCATAGCACCACCAGGAACAATCACCTCAATGCCCAAGCTCTCCAAGTCCTCCAACAAATATCGATCCTGCGTCAAGAACATAGCTACCGGATACCTGCTCAAAGCATCGGCAACTACATTGGCTTTCCCAGGATGATATTGCAAAGAGATATCAAAATCCTTCATCAATTCCAACCACCGACGCTGCCTCATGTTCAACTCCTTCTGCGTGAAAACGTACTTCAAGCTTTTGTGGTCTGTGAAGATCTCCACACGCTCTCCGTACAAATAATGTTTCCACAACTTCAGGGCGAATATGACAGCTGCCAACTCCAAATCATGGGTAGGATAGTTCTTTTCATGAGGACACAATTGCCTGGATGCATAGGCAATCACTTTCCCATGCTGCTGAAGAACACAACCTAAACCCTTTCCCGATGCATCACTATAAATAGTGAAACCTCCGGACCCTGATGGCAACGTCAAAATAGGAGCAGACGTCAACCTCTTCTTCAACTCCTCAAAAGCATCTTGGCAATCTTCCGTCCAAACAAACTCCACATCCTTCCTTGTGAGTCTGGTCATCGGCTTGGCAATCCTCGAAAAATCTTGCACAAACTTCCTGTAGTAGCCTGCCAATCCCAAGAAACTCCTGATCTCTGCTACCGAACTCGGAGTCTTCCAAGATTCCACTGCTGAAATCTTCTTCGGATCCACTGAAATACCATCACCAGTCACAACATGCCCCAAGAATTCCACCTTGTCCAGGAAAAACTCACACTTGGACAACTTTCCATACAGCTTCTCCTTCCTCAGCACATCCAACACAATCCTCAAATGCTCCTCATGCTCCTCCGGTGTCCTCGAGTATATGAGTATGTCGTCGATGAACACCACCACGAACTTGTCAAGGTACTGGTGGAACACCTTGTTCATCAAGTTCATAAATACCGCCAGTGCATTAGTCAAACCAAACGGCATCACCATAAACTCGTACTGACCATACCGATTTCTAAAAGCAGTCTTCGGTATGTCCTCCGGCTTCACCTTCACCTGATGGTAGCCTGATCTCAAATCTATCTTAGAAAATACCTTCGCACCACTCAACTGATCAAACAGATCATCAATCCGTGGCAAAGGATACTTATTCTTGATAGTGAGATTATTCAAAGCTCTGTAATCAATGCACATGCGCACTGATCCATCCTTCTTCGGTACAAACAATACCGGGGCTCCCCATGGTGAAGAACTCGATCTGATAAACCCCTTATCCTGCAATTCGTCCACTTGCTTCTTCAACTCAACCAGCTCGCTGTTGTTTACTCTATAGACATGCTATGAAATTGGTTCTGCACCTGGCACCAAGTCTATAGAAAATTCAATATCACGATCTGGCGGCAATCCTGGCAATTCTTCAGGAAACACATCCAAAAATTCTGCTATCAACGGATGTGGCAACTCTTTGTCTTCCACCATAGCTCCACAAATAATGCCTTCTCCCTGCTCCGCAGCTCCTCTAGCAAACTCGAACTCTGGCTCTCCTGGCGGACCAAACAAAACTCTACCTCCTCTACAATCTATGCTAGCACGGTGCCTACTCAACCAATCCATCCCGAGTACAATATCGTAGCTCGGAAGTGGCATTACAAGTAGACACGCACTCAACTCCCGGCCTCCCAGAGTAACTCTCCGATCCTTGTAAATATCATTAACCAGGATAATGCCTCCCCCGGTCATGATCTTGCAAGTCCTAAGCAAAGACTCAGCTACCAAACCATGCTTTAGAGCAAAAGAAACAGATACAAAACTATGGGAAGCACCACTATCAAATAAAGCTAAAGCTGGAATGGAATCAAGAAGAATAGAACCTGCGATGACATCTCCTGTGGGTTCCTCCTCTTCGACTGTCATAACAAACGCTCGTCCCTGTCGAGCACCTCCCTGCTGCTGATGCTGGACAAAACGCTGCTGCTGTGTCGGAAGCGGTCCCCTCGGTTGTGCTGCAGGTGGTCTCATCTGTGCCCTCGGAGCTGGAGCTGCTCCCTGAACTGCACGACGAGGACACTCCCTCAATTGATGCCCTTCAGTACCACAATACAAACAAACTCCTAGCCTCTTTCTGCAAACTTCCCAGATATGGCCGGGCTTCTTGCAGAAGTTGCATAGAGCTTGCTGTAACTGTCTCTGCTGCTGAGGTGCCTGGTGAAAAGGCGCTCTAGCTGGAGTCTGGTTCTGCTGTGGCTGCTGGAAAGGTCTGGACTGGAAATGAGGACGTTTGGCAGATACTGCACTGTCGTTGGCCCCCAGAAAAGAATCACGGTCTCTCTTGGTCTTCAAACCCAGATCCCGCTCAACCTTGCGTGCCTCCGCAAGTATCTCCGAGTATGTCTCATAAAAAGACGGAATGAGAATCTTCACCTCCCAGTTTAGACCCTTACGAAAACGAATAGCTCGAACCTCCGGCTCCCTCACCAGATACTCTGCAAATCGGCTCAGCCTACCGAACTCCGCAGCATATTCCTCCACAGACATGCTTCCCTGAATGAGACTCTCAAATTGTCTCCCCAAGTCAAGCATGTCTATCCGGGCGAAAACTTCTTCTTGAAAAGGTCCTTGAATACCTCCCAAGATTGTCCTGCGTCAACCAGAACTGGCTCATTCCTGAACCAAGTGCGAGCGACGTCGAACAGTTGAAGTCCTACCGCCTCAACCTTCAGATCCTCAGAAAGACGGGACACCCTCATAAGACGCTCAATGTCCTCGAGCCAATCATCAGCATAGATGATGCCCTCCGTCCCCTTGAAAACCCTAGGCTCCAGTTTCTTGAAGTCCTGAATGTTGCCTGGCCGAAGCTGAGCAACTTGAGGAACAACCTGCTGCTGGACCGGAACTCCTCTCTCAACTACAGCACGAGCAAGCTGATGAGCACTCTCGATGCCCTGCCGTAGAACGTCGGTCTGCCTCTGATGTGCCTCCGACTGAGCCCTCTGTGCCTCGAGCATCTCACGAAACAGAGTAAACATCTGTGACGCCTTTGCTGGCACATGAGGTGGAGGTGGAAGCCCCTCAGATACAGCTGGCACAGTCCTCTGAGTGGGTGGTGGACCTCCGAAAGTAGCTGACACTCCAATCACCGGAGAAGTGACTGGTGCAGGCCCTCGGGATATCGCAGACCTCTCAGAAGCTGCTCTCCCCTGCTGTGATCTAGTCTTAGGCGGCATCCTGAGACAAAGCGAAAGAAAGAATCAATATGGCACAAGATGTAAGATATCAAGGAAAGGACAAGTTTAAGGGATCAAGTATCAATATCAAAGGAGAATAGTTGAATCAAAAGAATTTTCCTAGATGTGATTGAGTATCTCAGCCTATATCCTATATTCTATCGCAGGCTCGCAGTAGTACAACTAAGTTGTCGCACTACCACGATATCACATACTTGTGAAGCTAGACCTGCATGGGCCACCACCAAAAACGTGTCACGACCCGCACCCGGTGTAAGGGTACTAGTCGGAAACAACGCCCAGCCTACGCCGCAGAATCGGCGGTAGAACGCTGTCTAGATAATCTATCTAATATAATGAACCACCAATAATGATAAAATACTCAATCACAGAACTAAGATAGAATGAACACGAATCAGATAAGAACAGAATAGTCACCATACAACTCATGAGTCTAAAATAATACATCAATGAGTCTGAAGAAAATACAGAAATATGCTGGAGACAAATCCAGTACAAAAGAATACTACAAAACTATAAAGCTACAACTCCAGGGTCAACTGTCTCAGTTGGGATAAGTCCCTCGTGAGCCAGGGTCTCAGAATCTAAACCCACAACATCCTGGGGTCCATAATAGGTAGGGTACTCCTCAGTGTCATCTGGAAAAATATATCCAGTCAGGAAAGGAGCAGAGTACAACCCTAACAGCAGTTCTCAATTAATGATAAAAACTATGTAACAGTAAGTAGCTGTGGATAAACAAGATGCATAAATAGATACAAGAATGTATAGACAATAAGGAAATACTGGAAAGAAATACCATAATGAACAATATGCTGATGGAACAAGAATACTAATGACTAAGTGTGTGAGTACTAGCTTTAACATGTGATCGGCTTGGGAACTTGCACAAGAGTAAAATGGCCTGGCTGATTATACGTGCGGTATATAATCAACACTCACAAGGAACAAGACATGCACAAGGAGGGTATGATCACATATCTACACTAAATACTCCCTACCCCCGACTGGTATAATAGATCCAACCACGGTACGTTATGGCACGAGATTCCCCAAGAAGAGAGCGACTCCTCCCGAAAATCGGTGTCTGTACATGTACAAGATAACCAATAAAACAATACTTGCACCATATACACCATAGACCAAGGAATAACATCTCATGACGAGATCCGGATATACCAATCCGTGTAACCATAGTGTCAAGAGAAATATGTAAATCTACACTAGATACAACGAACATAGAGGATATCATAAATGAGAAACTATCAGAGAATGTACTCGCCTGAAGTCCAATGAACAGTCTCACAAATGTCTGACTCGGTGCCTCGAAGACCTAGATATGGAATACATCATTAAAACAAGGTCCCGGAAAGAGAACAAGTCAAACTAGACAACTTCTAGGTCAAAACTCAAATCTAAGGCAAAAGTCAACTATGGTCAACTCTAAAGTCCACTAAAGTCAAACATGGTCAAACCCAAAGTCAACCTCACAAAACATCCATATAATAATATAAAGATAAAATACAACAATTTAGGAATTAAATTAGATTCCAAAAGAAAAATCACACAAGGTATACTAATAATACAATTAATATATATACCTTAAAAATATATATATACAACCCAATATATATACAAGTAATATAATATATATATTATAACAATTATTATCCCTCACAAAACACATATATATATACATATAAATATATACAAATACAATATATAATATATAAATTAAATCTGTCAAAGCGTCACTGAAAACAGTGAGCTAAAAAAATTATTTAAATTAAACAGCCTATAGTGACAGTTCCCACTGTCGCAATAAAAACTGTCGCCAATACTGCTGTGAATTAAATCCACTGCCACTTAAATAGTGACAGTCAACGACTGTCACAGAAAACTGTCATTAAACCGCTGCTCATTCCCGCCGCCACTGTTGTGCTTTTAACAGAATCTGTCATTAATGGCTTCAGCGGCTGCTGCTGCTGCCCGAGGCTATTAATGACAGGATCTGTCATTATTAGCTGCTGTCGCTAAAAAAACAATTAATATATACTATATATATAATATATATATAAATCAATATATTTAAATATATAAAACAATAAATAAATAAATACTTATGTATATATAATCTTATACATATAACAAATATTAAAAGCTATAATACACAACCAAGCACTAATGTACATATTTTAACATGGCTAGAAGCACATCTAAAATATATACATTAATATACAAAAAGTACATAATAATTATAAATAATACAATTACACAATCAACACATAAATATATTTTATAAAATATTTTATGTATAAAATATATTATTTAACAAGTAGTAACATATATAATTACATGTAAGAAGCTACATATTATATTATATTAGCACACACAAAAATATAGATCTATGCTACCATAATTACTAGAATAAATACACAAAATAAATATATAATATCCATATATATTTACTAATTATAATTGAAGGATTGAACCACAATTAATTAGATCTATGCAAAAATACACACACTTGGAGAGTATCTCACCGTATCCCACTAGATCTAGGATACGCATGCGACACGAGTCCAACACACAACCAAATGCACCCCGAAGGATACAAACAAATCAAAAATAATATTTATGAGCAAATCAAAGTGTCAAAAGTAGATCTATGTGTCCGTGTCAAAATACGACATGTTCAAAGCCCCGTGTCGGAGGAAAACCCCCAAATGACACGTATCACCAAATAGTTGGGATACGAACCACAAGTATCCCAATATGGACACGACACTAGCCTCAAACACAAAGTTCATTGTCCAATTGATCTATAGGATCAATTGACACACACAACAAAATGCAAATTCGGAGTTCCAACAAAATTGATACAAAAAGCACCATAACTTTCTCCATGGGTCTCCTATGAACACAAAACAAAGTCCTATGGGTAGTACATACATATAGGTTAATTTTACATGATTAAATCCCAGATTTAGAAGCTATTTAAATGGAAAAATCTGAATTATACCTATTGGGAGATGGATTCCCAATGAAACCTCCAATTGAGATAAACTTGCTTCCAAATTGTAGATCCTTGCTCCTCTTTGTAGATCCTTACTTCCTTCTTCTAGATCCTTGCTTCCTCCTTCTCTAATGGTGAATTGGGAAGAATTTGGAATGAATTTGGTGGAGAAATGGAATGGGAATGGAGGGAATTTGGTAGTGGGAGAATTCTAGATCTAGATTTGGAATGAGATGAGAGGAGAAAGAAATTTCCCCCCCTCTTTAATAGGCCGGCCATAGCCCCTCCCCCAAGCAATTGTAAAATGTCCATGTACCCCTTGGGGCCTCTCATGAAGAAATAATTAAGGAAGGAAGCTTCTAGTCTAATCATTTAATTAATTTAATCCATCTCCTTAACCATGGGCTTTCTAAATGGGCCAAGTCTAACTAATTAATTCATGTTGGTCCATGGGTCCAAACTAAACTAGTTGGGTCCACTAAAATAAGTCCAAAATAATTAAATAATATCTAACAACAATTAAATAATACAACAAAAATTATTTACCATGCACAATATTTATTTAAATAGGAAATTACCAAAATACCCTTTCCTAGAAAATGTGGTAGTGACAAGATGTTCCTCCCAAGATCTCCCAAAATCTAGTACACAAGTGCGTAGTATATCCTCGAGAGTCTGAATAGTCCTCTCTGACTTCACATCTGTCTGGGATGATATGCACTACTAAACTTGAGCTGAGTGCCCAAACTCGCCTGCAAACTCCTTCAGAAATGAGAAGTGAAACGACTATACCGATCCAAGATTATGCTGGCGGAAACTCCATGTATCTTGATGATCTACCTCACATAAATCTCTGCCAGCTTCTCAGTAGACAAACCCACCTTGAAAGCCAAAAAGTGGGCCAACTTGGTCAACATATCAACGATGACCCAAATCACGTCTTTTCCTCCTGGAGATCGTGGAAGTCCGAACAAAAAATCCATAGTAATGTGCTCCAACTTCTACTCTGGAATGGGTAATGGCTGAAGTAAACCTCCTGGCCTATGCCTCTCGGCTTTCACTTGCTGGCACACTAAGCATCTGGATACAAACTGTGCCACTTTCCTCTTCATGCTATACCATCACACACTCTCTCGCATATCCCGATATATTTTGTTGGCACCTACATGTATGAAATACTGAGAGCGATGCAGTTTCTGTAATACCTCCTCACGCAGCTCCCCACTAGGCATACATAATCTAATACTATGCCGCAAAGAACCATCCTCAGCAATGGTAAAATTATCCTCCAATCCTGCTCTCACCTGAGCTCTGATGCTCCTTAGAGATACATCCTTATATTATGCTGGCTTGATCCTGTCCATCAAATCTGAGTATATCTATAATCCCCATATCTGCATAGCCAAACCAGGAACTATCACCTCAATGCCCAAGCTCTACAAGTCCTCTATAAATATCGATCTTGCGTCAAAATATAGCTATCAGATACCTGCTCAAGGCATCGACAACTACATTATCTTTTCCAGCAAGATATGTCAAAATACTTTATCAGTTCCAGCTACCGATGCTGCCTCATCTTCAACTCCTTCTGCGTAAAAATGTACTTCAAGCTCTTTTGGTCTGTGAAGATCTCCACACGCTCTCCGTACAAATAGTGTTTTCATAATTTCATGGCAAAAATGACTGTTGCTAAATCTAAATCATGGGTAGGATAGTTCTTCTCATGAGAACGCAATTGCCTGGATGCATAAGCAATCACTTTTCTATTCTACTGAAGAACACAACTCAAATATTTTTCTGATGCATCACTATAAATAGTGAAACCTCCAGACCCTGATGGCAATTTCAAAATAGGAGCAGACGTCAACCTCTTCTTCAATTCCTCAAAAGCAACCTGGCAATCCTCCGTCCAAACAAACTCTACATCCTTCCTGGTGAGTCTGGTCATCGGCTCGAAAATCCTCGAAAAATCTTGCACAAACTTCATGTAGTAGCCTGCCAATCCCAAGAAACTCCTGATCTCTGCTACCGAACTTAGGGTCTTCCAAGGCTCCACTGCTGCGATCTTCTTCAAATCTACTGAAATACCATCACCAGTCACAACATGCCCCAAGAACTCTACCTTATTAAGGAAGAACTCACACTTGGACAACTTTCCATACAACTTCTCCTTTCTCAGCATATCCAACATAATTCGTAAATGCTTCTCGTGATCCTCCGATATCTTCGAGTATATGAGTATGTTGTCGATGAACATCACCATGAACTTGTCAAGGTACTGATAGAATCCGTGTTCATCAAGTTCATAAATACCGCCTGGGCATTAGTCAACCCAAATGGCATCACCATAAAATCATACTGACCATAACGAGTTCTAAAAGCAGTCTTTGGTATGTCCTTCGGCTTCATTTTCACCTGGTGGTAGTCTGATCTCAATTCTATCTTAGAAAACATCTTAGTACCACTCAACTGATCGAACAAGTCATAAATCCATGGCAAAGGATACTTATTCTTGATAGTGAGATTATTCAATACCCTGTAATCAATGCATATGCGCATTGATCCATCCTTCTTCGGTAAAAACAATACCAGGGCTCCCCACGGTGAAGAACTCGATCTGATAAACCCCTTATCCTATAATTCGTCCACCTGCTTCTTCAACTCGACCAGCTAGCTGTTGTTTACTCCATAGACATGTTATAAAATTGGTTCTGTACCTGGTACCAAGTCTATAGAGAATTCAACATCTCGATCTGACAATAATCATAGCAATTCCTTAGAAAACACATCCAAGAACTCTGCTATCAACGGATGCGGCAACTCCTTGTCTTCCACCATAGCTCCACAAATAATCTTTCTTTCTGCTCTGTAGCTCCTCTAGCAAAATCGAACTCTATCTCTCCTAACAGACCAAAAAAAACTCTACCTCCTCTATAATCTATACTAGCACGGTGCCTACTCAACCAATCTATCCCGAATACAATATCGCAGCTCAAAAGTGGCATTAAAAGTAGACAATCACTCAACTCCCGGCCTCCCAGAGTAACTCTCCGATCCTTGAAAATATCATTAACCAAGATAATGCCTCCCCAGGTCATGATCTTGCAAGTCCTAAGCAAAGACTCAGCTACCAAACCATGCCTTAAAGCAAAAGAAACAGATACAAAATTATAGGAAGCACCACTATCAAACAAAGCTAAAGTTGGAATATAATCAAGAAGAACAGAACCTGCGATGACATCTCCGATGGGTTTGTCCTCCTCGACGGTCATAGCAAACGCTCATCCCTGACGTGCACCTTCCTGATGCAGATGCTGGACAGAATGCTGCTGTTGGGTCAGAAGCGATCCCCTCGACTGTACTGCAGGTGGTCTTCCCTGTGTCCTCGGAGCTGAAGCTGCTCCCTGAATAGCACGATGAGGACACTCTCTCATCTGATGCCCTTCAGTACCACAATACAAATAAACTCCCAATATTTTCCTGCGAACTTTTCAGATGTGGCCGGGTTTCTTGCAGAAGTGGCAGGAAGCTTGCTGTGACTGTCTCTACTATTGTGGTGCCTGGTGAAACGGCGTCCTAACTGGAGTCTAGTGCTGCTGCGGCTTCTGGAAAGGCCTGGACTGGAAATAATGATGCTTGGTAGATATTGTACTGCTGATGGCCCCCGAAAAAGAATCACGATCTCTCTTGGGCTTCAAACCCAACTTTCACTCAACCTTGCGTGCCTTCGCAAGTATCTCCGAGTATGTTTCATAAAAAGACGGAATAAGAATCTTCACTTCCCAGTTTAGACCCTTACAAAAATGAATAGCCCGAAGCTCCGGCTCTTCCACCAAATACTCTGTAAATTGGCTCAGCCTGCCAAACTCCACCGCGTATTCCTCCACAGACATGCTCTCCGGAAGGAGGCTCTCAAACTGCCTCTCCAAGTCTAGCATGTCTGCCCAAGCAAAGAACTTTTTCTTGAAGAGGTCCTTGAACACCTCCTAAGATTGTCCTGCATCAACCAGAATTGGCTCATTCCTGAACCAAGTACGGACACGTCGAACAGTTGAAGTCCTACCGCCTCAACCTTCAGATCCTCAGAAAGATGGGATACCCTCATAAGACGCTCAATGTCCTTGAGCCAATCATCAGCATAGACGATGCCCCCCGTCCTCTTGAAGACCCTAGGCTCCAGCTTCTTGAAGTCCAGAATGTTGCCTGGCCGAAGCTGAGCAACCTGAGGAGCAACCTGCTGTTGGACCGGAACTCCTCTCTCTACTACGGTACGAGCAAGCTGATGAGCACTTTTGATGCCCTGTCGTAAGATGTCGGTCTGCCTCTGATGTGCCTCAGACTGAGCCCTCTGCGCATCCAATATCTCACTAAATAGTGAGAACATCTGTGTCGCATCTGCTGGCACGAAAGTTGGAGGTGGAAGTCCATCAGATACAACTGGCACAGTCCTCTGAGTAGGAGGTGGACCTCCGAAAGCAGCTGACACTCCAATCACCGAAGAAGTGACTGGTACAGGCCCTGGGGACATCGCAGACCTCTCAAAAGCTGCTCTCCCCTGCTGCGATCTAGTCTTAGGCGGCATCCTGAGACAAAATGAAAGAAAAAATTAATATGGCGCATGATGTAAGACACTCAAGGAATGATAGTTTAAAGATCAAATATCAATATCAAGGAAGAATAGTTGAATGAATCAAAAGAATTTTTCCTAAATGTGATTGAGTATTCTCAGCCTATAGCCTATATCCTATATCCTAAAACAGGCTCATAATAGCACTCAATTCAGAGCACCACTACGAATCACACTAATTATGGCCTCGAAGACCTGTATAGGCCACCACTAAAAATGTGTCACGATCCGCACCCGATGTAAGGATGCAAGTCAAAAACAACACCCAGCCTACGTCGCAGAATCGGTAGTAGAACACTGTTTGCGTAATCTATCTAACAATATAATGAGCCACCAATAATATCAATATACTCAATCACAGATCTAAGATGGAGAATAGCACGAATATGATAAAGAATAGAATAGTCACAATACAACTCATGAGTCAAAATAATAACATCAACGAGTCTGAGAAATACTAAACAATAAGCTGAAGACAAATCCAGTACAAGAAAATACTAAGAAGCTACAAGTTCCGGGTCATCTGTCTCAGTCGGGATGAGTCCCTCCTGAGCCAGGGTCTCTGACTCTAAGCCCACAACATCATGAGGCCCATAATGTGTAGGGTATCACTCCTCAGTGTCATCTGGAAAAAATATATCCAGTCAGAAAAGGAGCAGAGTATATCTCTAACAGCAATTCTAATCAATAATATAAACTATGTAACAGTAATAGATGTGAATATACAAGATGCAATAATAGATATAAAAAAATATACAATAAAGGTACTACTATAAATAAATACAAGAATGAATAATATGACAATGAACAAGAATACTAATGACTAAGTGTGTGAGTACTAGCTTTAACATGTGATCGACTTGGGAAATTGCACAAGAAAACTTGTACAGGAATAAAGCCCTGGTTAGTCATACGTGCGGTGTATGACCAACACTCACAGGAAAATAAGACATGCACAAGAAGGGTATAATCACATATCTATACTAAAATACTCCCCACCCCCGACTGGTATAGGAGATCCAACCATGGTACGCTATGGCACGGGATTCTCCAGGAAGATAGTGACTCTCCTCGAGAATCAGTGTCTGTACATGTACAAGATAGACAATAAAATAAGGCTTGCACAAGATACACTATATACCAAGGAATAACATCTCATGACGAGATTCGGATATACTAATCCGTGTAACCATCATGTCAAAAAAATATGAATATCTATACAGATACAATGAACATAGAGGATATCATAAATAAGAAACTATCAGAGAATATACTCGCCTGAAGTCCAAAGAATAGTCTCACAGATGTCTGATACAGTGCCTCGAAGACCTAGATATGGAATATAATATCAATACAAGATTTCAGAATAAAAATAAGTTAAACTAGTCAACATATAGGTCAAAGTGCCATTTCTAAGTCAAAATAGTTAAACTATATCAACTCTAAGTCAAACCGGTCAAACTTAGTCGAACTACCTAATTCTAGATTGCATGAGTCTATCCCAATGATGTTGGGTTCATAAACTATAAAACTAGGTCATACAAGCTAAATCTAGGATACTAAGATACTGTATCGCAAGATACGCAAACAAGAGATATGAATTATCATATATGCATATTCAATCAATAATAAATATAATAATCCTAATTATAATTACTAAATGGATACCTTGGTTTTGACCCAATTCGATATCGCACTACTAAATCCCCATCTTGATACCCAAACCCAATACCTTAAGTATCCTTAATACCTTGGCATTTACCTTGGTATCTCAAAGGTAAATGCAATTCTAATATATATAGTAGATACCCAATATAATGACTAACATATATATAGTTACTAACTAAACTAGGTATTAATAAAGAGATAGTTAAATAACTAGTTAACTAATCATAGTAACTAGCTTACTACTAAGAGCTAACATTAATAATAACAAGTGTATCACTAACTATTAACCCAAATTTAACTATTTCTAACTGTTAGATACACTATTTACCATCTAATATACATTCAATAAAAGGATACATATACCAACAAACCTTACTAATATATATATATATATATATATATATATATATACATAAATCTCCCGACCAATTTAGGGTCCAATTCGAGTTAAATTGAGAGACTTAGATTTAATTGGACACAATTGGAATAATTATGCAATAATTAATTGTCCTAATACACCTTGTCGTTGCTTCGAGAATGGAGCACCACACCAGTAGTTATCTTCCACCCAAGGTCACGAACATCTCTTAGACATGCCAGGCTACCCCTCTGACCATTGTGCAAATTTAGATTCCTGTCATTGCATCTCACCTTAGTTTCACAATATTCGTAAGTGAGCACCATGCGCATTAATTGGTAATTTAATTAAGTTGAGGCCAAGTTCACCTAAAATAGGACTAGACCAAGTCGTGTACACCTTAAATATGGACCAGTCCTACCCTAGAGTCTGGTTGGCCCAAATATCAAGGATAGCCCACGAGAGCCAGCATCTATAAATATACATACTTCCACATTAAACCCTAGTTTTTACTATTCATTAAAACCCTAGCCGTTCTCCCGCGGTCACAGAACCCCCCCCCCCGACTGCCGACTTCACCCCACCGCCTGCCACCGCTGGCACCGGCGCCAACCACCACCATCCTAACCTCCCAATCAGCCCGACCCCTTAGTCGCTGCTTCCGAGCAAACCCCGCATCGCCTTCAGTCGCCCCCGACCGCCTCGGTCACCGCCCACCACCACTCCAGGCCTACCCGACCGTTCCTCCGCGACCGGTCAGTCACCTCCGCCGCTGCCTAAGCCGCCGCCTCCACTGATATATCTGATGCTGCCGCTGCCACTGCTGTCGGTGGCGGCCGACGCCGGAGCCCACCACTCGCTGGAGGACGACCCGTCAGCGAGGAGACCCTCGTCCTGTCAACTAGGTAAACACCTGACTCATCCCTCCTTGTATTGTGTCCACATAAGATCATTGTGTCATCGTGTCAAGACTTGTAGTATTAGACGCAAACTCAGTTAACCCTAACTAGGTATATGATGGCATGTTGAATAATAAGATTTAGAATTGGTTAATAACTAACTATTCCTTAATCATAAGACCTGTTGTTAGAAATATGAAATTCATTAATAAAACTTAGACATCGCCAAGTATGCTGAATTTGGGAATTTTAGGACCAACAATTGTACTAGACTTAATGAAGCTTCGTAAAACCCTAGATGTAGTAATTATTGTCTCAAGACACATGTTAGCCGAGGACAGAACACGTGTACACCCTAACTACGTGCACATGTGATGTTGTATTCGAGCAGCCGTGAACTTGCGACAGTATTCAAGTATAGCATTGTAGTCGTGTGTATTTAATGTTTAGTGTCTGATATCAGTATTTGTTATATTATATTAGTGTATTTAGGATAATTGGATCAGCTAGGAGACGCTGCAGAAGCAGGCTATTAACTTTCACAGCTTCAGGACCCAGGCAAGATACCTTGCCATATTTACTGTTTAATTTAGATTATGCAAATGTTGTATGATTCTTGTTGCTTACTTTATATGACTGTGTGCGTCCGAGATTGACTCGGGTGCATCGACGGTTGCGTCGATAATTTGTATACTTGACCTAGCCATTAGTAGACTCACCCCAATTAGGAGGATACGTTGATATCTTCCAAGACCGACACTTTTACACGTATTCACTCTGACATTCATATTGGGATGCGGGTCCGGGTATTCGACTAGCTATCGATACGGGTGACATGCATCACGGTTAGTACATAACTCAGGATATTTTATTTGTAGAGATTGGCATATAGATACGTGGTATGGACGTCGAGTATTCGACTGGTGTATTTATATTGGGCGGGGAGGACAACTAGTAGGCATATGGGGTACACACATTGAAGCCGTAATTTCAGAGAAACCTCGGGTCCAATGGCTTCCTTTACACTGATGCCACGTTCTTCAGAGCGATATGGACGATATACTATACTGATGCCATGTTCTTCGGAGCGTTATGGATGATATACTGTACTGATGCCACTCTCTTCGGAGTATGGATGCTATGCCTACACCTACTCATACGTACCAGCATTGTCCTCATATTGCATTCACTTAGATGGTTAGCACACCCTTTATTGTATTTATTTTATTTAGTATTCATATATGGCATATTTTTATGTATCTTGTTACGTCCCTCTGAGGACCTGGTACCTTTCCAGATTTGGACAAGGCATATTACCCCACAGTATACGGCCCAGGACAGGAGACGAGGTATGCTACAGCTGAGGAACTAGAGGTGCTACCGTCAGAGCTTCCGTGATCACTTGGTAGGCCTTCTGCCTAGGATTGGACGCATCATTATCTAGTCAGCCGATGCCCTAGTCATTACTCTTTTATCTATTATTTCAGTATATTTATTCCGTCATAGTAGTGGGTTTGTTCCCACCAGACTTTATTGGTTGTACTATGATATCTTGAGACTGGTGTTTATCTTCCAGCAGTTTATTCAGTACTTCTTGCTGTTTTATATTGTGGATGAGATTAGATTACTTGTTGTTGAGTTATATGGGACATGTTAGTATTTAGGACAACGTAGCACTCTTTGTTAGGATCCATTAAATTGGGATATCCTCGGAGATGTGTCAGCTGGCTATTGCCACGTGGCCTGGTCCCGTGTATTTTGGGACTGGGGTATGACATGGTTTTAGTGGTGTCCCATGCAGGTCTACTTTTTGCTTGTGGTATGGTAACATGCCCAGCGAGCCAGCAATAGGATAGAAATTTCTAGGACTCATCCACTTAATTGCATCTTTGAACTCCCTTCGTATTGTTTCTAAATATCTGCATCCTGTTTGCTTGATTCCGTACTCTTTTTAATGAAGTCCTACCTCTTGCAGCAAGATAAACTTGCGCAGTGGATGAGGAGCACCCAGTGTTGTGGTGCCAGACAACACCACCCAAAGGGAAGAGATACCACAAAGGCAACCATCATTACAGACACCGCTGATACATTGGCATGAGACATCGCAGGGCGATCCTACACTGCAGCCCGAAGGACAGACTTCCCAAACAATCCCCACACAATATTGTGAGGGCCAGACTTCAGGAGCTACACCGATGCCGCAGACTAAGAGGCCGACATCTAAATAGATGCCTACTGCACAGCCAGAGATTCCACTACCACCGTCTCCATCTTATCCACTCCAGATGCCACAGCTAGATGGACAACTACAGATACTTCAGTTATTTCAGACTATGATGCAAGCACAGTGGCATCAGACGGAGATATTGAGACAGAGTCTGATGGCGGTACTAGAGAGGACACCTGTCATAACACCAGTAATAGCACCTCCACAGCCCAGACAGGTGGTACTGTTAGATGGTTCCGACAGATGGGACCAGATACTTTCTCGGGCAATGAGACTGCATATCAGATCTTCGATTGGGTCACCAACATGGAGATGTTACTAGAGGCTTCACAACTGCACCCAGACCTTTGGATGACCGTCGTGAGGGCCCAACTAAAAGGCAACGCCCATCACTGGTGGGATTCTATTGAGCACAGTGTAGGCAAGAACCAGACTTGGGAACAGTTTTTAGAGTACTTCAATGCAAAGTATTTCCCAGCTACATTCAGAAATGTCCTGTACTCCCAATTCCTACATCTAGAGCAGGGAAATATGACCGTTGACGCCTATGACGCGGAGTTCAGCCGCCTTAGCATATTTGGTGTCGTCTTGATACCCAATGATCTAGAGAAGGCTCAAAGATTCCATCACGGCCTCACCTTCGAGCTACAGAGGTACACTACCGCACAGGCGAGGATCTCATAAGAGGAGGTTCCTGAAGAGGCGAGGATCCAGGAGGCCATTGTCAGAGGAGCTAGACGTTCCAGCACTACCACGCCAGCCAGAGTCCAGCCAGGAGCAAGAGGACCCATCCGTCATCCCGGAGCGCAGACACAACAGAGGATAGCACCATACCCACACCAGGAACTTCCGACTTGCCACTTCTGTGGTAAGAGGGGCCACTTCGAGAAGGACTGTCGAAAGAGACTGGGGACATGCATGATTTGTGGAGTGAGCCAGCACCTTATCAGAGATTGCCCACAGCGTAGGGAGACAACACCGCAGACCGGACAGAGGCCAGCAGCACCAGTCCCGAGGATACTTCCCCCACTCGGAGGACAACGTCCACCAGCCCCCAGAGGATTTCAGAGGGGACCACCCTTGGCCCCACAGCAGGCACAGTTCGATCGAGCCCGACAACAGACCGGAGGACAGAGACAGGGACAGGCCTTTGCATTAGCAGCTACTGAGGAGAAAATAGAAGGAGAAGCAATCACAGGTACCATTTTAGTTGCATCATTACCTGCGACTACATTGTTTGATTCTGGAGCTACATTATCGTTTATATCTAGTAGATTATAGCAATGCATAGAGTAACTACTACCCCCTTACCTAAGAGTTGGAAGATTCTTACCGGAGGAGGTATCGTGCCGGTTACCAGCACTATCAGAACGTGCTCAGTAATTGTATGTGGTAGAGAGATGAGAGCACGATTCTTGGTATTTCCTATGCCGTACTTTGATGTTGTGCTAGGCATGGACTGGTTAAGCCAGTATAACGTCGTACTGAATTGCCGGAAGGGTAGCGTCACATTTAGACTGTCAGATCAGCCGGAGTTCGAGTACATGCGAGGGACCGTCGAGCAAGGAGTAGGACATATAGCTGAAACTTGCATGTCTATGGAGATTGTACCCCCGCTAATAGTTGCAGAATTCGAGGATGTTTTCCCCGAAGAACTGCCAGGCATACCACCAGATAGAGACGTAGAGTTCACCATTGAGCTAGTACCCGGAGCAGTACCGGTATCTTCTAATGTGTACCGATTGGCGTAGAAGGAGTTAGATGAGCTGAAGCTACAAATAGAGGAGTTGCAGAGCAAGGGGTTTATCCATTCTAGTGCATCACCATGGGGAGCACCAGTGTTGTTTGTACCCAAGTAGGATGGAACAGTACGTATGTGCATTGATTACAGAGCCCTTAACGCTTTGACTATCAAGAATAAGTACTCCCTGTCGCGGATTGATGATTTATTCAACCAGTTGACAGGAGCAGTAGTGTTCACAAAGATCGACTTAAGATCGGGTTATCATGAAGTGAAGGTGCAAAGAGAAGACTTTCAAAAGATAGCATTCAGGACTCGTTATGGTCACTACGAGTTCTTAGTGATACCTTTTGGACTGATGAATGCACCTGCTGTATTTATGAACTTGATAAACAGAGTATTCCACCAATATATAGACCAATTCATGGTAGTCTTCATCGACGACATTTTGGTGTATTCGAAGAGCCATGAGGAGCACTAAGAGCACTTGAGACTAGTGTTAGAGACACTAAGGAGAGAGAGGCTTTATGCCAAGCTGAGCAAGTGTGAGTTTCTTTTGGATCATGTTGCTTTCCTTGGATACGTCATCTCAGGAGAGGGCATTTTAGTGGATCCGGCAAAGATTTCATCAGTAGATACATGGCCAACCCCTACCAATGTCTCAGAGGTGAGGAGTTTCCTAGGACTTGTCGGATATTACCGAAGGTTCGTGAAGACCTTCGCAAAGATTGCAGAGCCGATAACCCGCTTGACTCACAAGGAGCAGGAGTTTACTTGGACAGAGGAGTGTCAGAAGGCATTCGAGGAGCTGAAGAAACGGTTGACTATAGCACCTATCTTGACCATACCTTCTAGACCCGGAGGATTCGTGATCTATAGTGATGCATCCAGGAAGGGATTAGGATGTGTTTTGATGCATCATGGAAAGGTTGTGGCTTACGCCTCTAGGCAGTTGAGGACACATGAGAAGAACTATCCCACTTACAACTTGAAGCTTGCAGCAGTGATCTTTGCCTTGAAGCTTTGGAGGCACTACTTATACGGAGAGAGAGTGGAGATATTTACTGATCATAAGAGCCTAAAGTATGTCTACACTCAGAAGGATCTGAACCAGAGACAGAGACATTGGCTCAAGGTGATGACAAACTTTGAGATTGAGCTACAATGCCATCCGAAAAAGGCCAATATAGTAGCTGGCGCTTTGAGCAGAAGACCCATGGTATTCTTCTTGACTACGCAACAACACCTATTGAGAGATCTAGAGCAGATGGGTATAGAGGTTGTTACGCCCGGAGTAGACGGACAGTTGTCGAGTTTGCCGCCAGATGCCAGATTTTAGAGGCTCAGACAGAGGACAGAGGCTGGATTACAGACAGGACTGCATATACATAAAGACAGAACCTTGAGATGTGGTGATCGTCTCTATGTTCCAAATGGAGAACTTCGGTAGGAGTTGATGATAGAGGCACACAGTTCGACCTACTCTATCCATCCAGGAGGCACGAATATGTACAGAGACTTGAGACAGTACTACTGGTGGCATGGAATGAAGAGGGAGATAGCACACTTTGTGGTGAAGTGCCTGGTGTGTCAGCAAGTCAAGGCTGAGCATCAGATATCAACATGATTGCTTCAACCGCTCCCTATACCAGAGCGAAAATGGGAGCACATCACCATGGACTTTGTTACGGGCTTTCCGAGGAGTCCTAGTGGTCGCAATACAGTATAGGTAATCGTGGATAGACTCACCAAGTCCGCACACTTTTTACCCTTCAGAGTTGGGCAATCGACGGAGGTCTTAGTAGATATGTACATGAGAGAGATTGTGCGCATACATGGAGTATCAGTTAGCATCGTGTCTGACAGGGATACGAGGTTTACATCTTACTTTTGGCGGAGTATGCAAGAGAGTCTCGGTACCCGCCTGAAATTTAGCACAGCGTATCACCCCCAGACAGATGGCCAGTCGGAGCGCACCATTCAAACCTTGGAAGATATGTTAAGATCGTGCATACTAGATTTCAGAGGATCATAGGAGGACCATCTGCACTTGGTCGAGTTTTCCTATAACAACAGCTATTAGGTGAGCATCCAGATGGCTCCCTATGAAGCGTTGTATAGAAGAAAGTATCGTTCCCCAGTATGCTGGAGCGATATAGGGGAGAGACAGATTCTTGGCCCCGAGTTAGTTGTTCGTACAGTAGAGAAGGTGAAGAAGATCCAAGGACACCTACGAGTAGCACAGGACCGACAGAAGCATTGGGCGAACGCGCATCGACGAACCTTAGAGTTCCAAGTGGGAGATCACATATTCCTAAAGATCTCGCCTACTCGAGGGACTATCAGATTCAGAGGCAGAGGAAAGCTGAGTCCGAGGTACATCGGACCATTCGATGTGTTAGAACACGTCGGATAGGTTGCTTACAGATTAGTCTTGCCGCAGACTTTGGAAGGAGTCCATGACGTCTTTCATGTATCTCAGCTGAGGACGTACATACCGGATCCGAGTCATATACTTGACCATTCAGAGATCACAGTTGGCCCGAGCTTATCGTACCAAGAGGAGCCTGTTGAGATCCTGGACAGGAGCGAGAAGGTATTGTGAGGTCAGACTATCCCTCTAGTTCGCGTCACATGGAGGCATCACGCACCAGATGAGTTAACCTAGGAACGCGAGGAGGATATTAGACAGCGCTATCCCCACCTTTTCGAAGGACTAGGTACGTATTAGCATTTTTATTCAGTCTACAGTTCTTACCATACGTATGTTTTAATTTTGAGGACGAAATACTCTAAGGAGGGTAGATTGTAAACCCCCCGACCAATTTAGGGTCCAATTCGGGTTAAATTGAGAGACTTAGATTTAATTGGACACAAGTGGAATAATTGTGCAATAATTAATTGTCCTAATACACCTTGTCGTTGCTTCGAGAATGGAGCACCACACCAGTAGTTATCTTCCACCCAAGGTCACGAACATCTCTTAGACATGTCAAGCTACCCCTCTGACCATTATGCAAATTTAGATTCTTGTCATTGCATCTCACCTTAGTTTCACAATATTCGTAAGTGAGCGCCTTGCGCATTAATTGGTAATTTAATTAAGTTGAGGCCAAGTTCACCTAAAATGGGACTAGACCAAGCCGTGTACACCATAAATATGGACCAGCCCCACCCTAGAGTCTGGTTGGACCAAATATCAAGGATAGCCCATGAGAGCCAACATCTATAAATATACATACTCCCACATGAAACCCTAGTTTTTACTATTCATTAAAACCGTAGTCGTTCTCCCACGGTCATCGAACCCCCCCCCCCTCGGCTGCCGACTTCACCGGCCACCGTGTCACGCCCCAGTCCCAAAAATACGTAGGACTAGGACACGTAAGCATGCCAGCCGCATGGATATGACAACTCCAATATATGGAAACCAAATCCATACGTACGCTGTATTATGAATATCAAATCCACAAGTGGTATAACATATGTCATGAGTCACAAGGTATAATCTAAATCTCATCCACGAAAATCAAATACTAATAACTAACCAGTATTTATGAAACTAGACTGCAATAAGAAGTATCTAAGGATGATAGTTGGATGCAAAAAAATCCACTACCAACTCGAATGGAAAAGTAAATACAAAATAAGTACAACACAACAAACACAGTATAAGAATACAATCTATCAATCACGGCTCGAAGAGAAGACACCCTCGAATCATATGTAACCATCCGAACCTGCACTCCTGCGAATACTCAAGAACAGATACACCTGGAAGGGCCAGGTCCTCAGAGGGACATAACAAGATACATAAAAGCATGCCAATGAAGTATTGAAATAAATATCCAATGGTCGCCTAACCGTCTAAGTGAATGCAGTTAAGAACAACTTTTCCCACAAGTGAGCTATCTGGCTGAAAACTGGGATTTGGCATGTTATCTTTTGGAGATCCAGGGGCCTAAAAGGCACGTCGTCTTTTGAACGCCGGTGGCCCGCCTGATAGTACATAATATATAAGGGTCATCACCACCCGTATCTCTAGCGGAGAATCCGGGCGCACAGAAAAAAGTACAAAGGAGCTTAAATGCGGTACTTGTTGTTCTCCCCACCCCATGCTCTAAGCATGTCACATCCATGACACGATAACACCTCTAATAACTGCCAAGTCTACTAGCATGCAAAGTTTCTAACAGCAGTTATTCCTAACACACGGCCCATACATACAGGAGGCCAGACCTGTCACGCAGTCCTTGATCTATATGAGACTCACACTCGTGTAACAACTGTGTCACGGCCAATGAACCTAATGATGCTATATGATAATGTGGTAGTCTCATAAATAAGGTCAATACGAATACATAAATAAAATATATCGCGACGACATCGTCGCACACATTTTATATAACAGTAAAAATATATGAACTAAAGACAGAAAATAAAGATGTATGCAACATATGGAATATGAATAACAGTACAATGGCAAGGTATACTTGCCTAGCAAGAAAGCTGCGATGTATCAATAACCTGCCCCAGAAGTCGCGCAGAATAAATCCAACATTCTATGCACATATAATATAATGCAAATATAATCATTAGTCATTACACTAGTACATACACAATAGTATTTATACTGGACTCAGGGGGTACACTAGGGGTAACACTAGTATTCTAACACGGTCAATTACGTGTTGAATTACGCGGGTGTCGCGTCTTCAAGTACTGTACGAGATCAGTCAGTCAACTGACAGGTGTCTACGCCAGTACGTTAATGTACGCAAGGCGGACAATATCATTATTTTTAGGGTTAACAGGGTCAAGGTAAGTACGAGGCAGTCCACGGTGTCCTAGGGTCATACAGTCTATATACAGCCATAACTATCAATTAGCATTTACTTAATTATACCATATATATATATATATATATATATATATATATATATATATATATATATATATATATATATATATATATATATATATATATATATATATATATATATATTTATATTTATATATATATATATATATCCATATAATTATATAATAATATAACCAGTAATTTATTTACATAACTATTGGAATACATATATATATTAAATACGTACATAAATATATATACCAATTAATAATATGCTAATGATTAACTAAATATACATCTACTAGATATATGTATATATACAGATTGAATAATGTTTGCATACGCGTACGTGTACGAACGTGAGTTGGGTTTACCGACTCAAGGTCTGCTATCTGCTAACTATGGTGACTAAATACTAATGTCCTACTGGAACACACAAACACACATAACAAGGAGAAGGTGGGACAGGTTCGTACCTCGGGGTACGTACACGGGTATGACGATGATGACGACTATAACGACAATGATGGTGAGGACGACAGTAATGATGATGATGTTGAGATAACGATGAAGTGATGCTGATGATGATGATGACGATGCTGAGATAATGATGAAATGATGCTGATGCTGATGATGATGACGAGGGCGATGGTGTTTGACGATGGTGAGTTGCTGGAAATGACGACGAAGAGATGACGATGAAATGATGCTGATGATGATGACGAGGGCGATGGTGTTTGACGATGGTGAGTTGCTGGAATGACGACGAAGAGATGACGACGATGCGATGATGATGATGGGGTGATGATGTGATGATGATGGATTGATGGTGAGATGACGATGATACGATGCCGATGATGATGATGAGGACGATGGTGTTTGACGAGGATGACGACGAGGATGGAGATGTGAACGATGGTGTTTGACGATGATGCTAATGATGATAGAATGATGATGATAAATTGAGATGATGATGATGATGATGATGATGGTAACTACATTGAAGACGATGATGATGGCCACGATGTAGATGACGATAACGTTGGGGGTGATGACAAGGATGATGATGACGAGGACGATGATGTGGACGATTAGGGTTAAGGTATTGGTGAAGATAATGATTTTGGGGGGGTTTAATAGCAATGGTGGAGGTGATGATAATGTATGGTGGTGATGTGTTGATGGATGATTATGATGGGGATTATGTATGATGATGATGATAATTGTCATGCCCCAGTCCCAAAATATCGAGGGACCAGACTCGTGGCAATGGCCAGCAGCACACACCGATGGAAAAATCCAATTTAATGGATCCATCAGGGCGTACTTAAGCTGTAATACAATAATAAGGGTCTAGAAAGACTAATCTCATCCATAGAAATGAATACAACAATATCAGAATCATAAAGCAAGATCAATCTCAATAAAATTTAAACTCGAGAAATAACTCGATAATGAGTCTGATACATCTGTCAAGATACAAGAATAAAGCTAACCACAGCAACACTGAGTATGTAAATAGTATATACTCAGAAGATACCCTCAGGGATCACTCGTCTACTGGATCTGGTACTACTCCAGTGTCTTCTCCTGCTCCTGCTAATGCTAATGCTCATGTCCCGTATACCTCGGGATAGATCTCGTCTGCTAATCCTGGGGACATAATCCGGATCTAGGTCCTCAGGGGACATAGCAAGGTACAAAATAACTCATGCCAAAATAAATGCAGTGCAACAATAAATGAGACAATAAGGTAAAATATATAACCAACTAAGTGATATGCTAGTGAGAGTTTTAGTCATAATCGGGCTGAGACTACTATAGGCTCTGTGTCGGGGGAAACCCATAGCAATATTCTCTCGAAGGGCCAGAACTTGTGCCAAAGCTCTATGTCAGAGACTAAGACACCTCCAGATGACAATATATGTAATATAATCAGTCTTTGATATGGTAATACTCTTCCCACCCAATGTAATCACACGTCTCATTTCCATGACACGCAAGATCAAAACTAATGCAACAAGTCATAATAAGATCTAATTATATGAATAAAGTATATGTCATGAAACCTGTATCCTATACAGAATCACCATGAATATCTCAGAAAGATTCTGTCTCATGAATAGTGTCAAGTGTCCTAGGTTATGATGTACTTGATAAGACAAGTACGAGAATGTAAAGGGTCACGATGTCCATCTCTAGGTGACATTACACAACTCCGCGTACGGTGTTGGCACCCGACTATTAATCGGACGCTAAGTAAAGTCACACGGTCCTAGGTCAAGCATGTACAACAATATATAAATAAGTCAAGAAAATATGTAACAAGAACTGCAATGTTGGCAAGGTACACTTGCTTGGGGTTGGAATACCAACAGCTATCCCTGTATCAGTGGATTCTGCAGGTACTCCTCCAAAAGATGTAACAAACATCACCAACAGGCTCAGAAAATATCAAATAGCTAGAAACGCCTGTCCTTGAGTTCAATTTGGACACAGGGGCAAAAATGATCGTTTCTGGTCAAAGCGGGGTCCACATGTGGTCCGCTTTGCACCAAAAATTGTGTCAGGGACAAAGGTCTCCAAATTCGTCAAACTTAGTGTCAACAAGTCCAGAACGATGATACGAACCCAACGGAACTTCCAGAATTGGATTCCGATGAGCTGATCACAAAATTGTCCGTCAAGTGGAGCCGAGGGGCCCACGATACGCGATTTTGTCAACGTTCTCAGAATCGAACCAAACTTGGGTCACAGGACCAGCGTATTGCTACGAGTCCGATGGCATAAGTTTCGTTTCGATCCGATGTGTGTACACCAAATTATGACATATTCTAGAACAGGCGGATACAGGGCGTTGTCGGCGGATACGTATTGATTCTGGTGTGCACGCACATCCGAATCAACTTCTGCAAAATCCTGCACCTCCGTATCAACGGCGCGCACCTTTCGGTGAAGACCGCACGCGACCAAGTCATCCCGTTTGGCGGGGCGTACTCAGTTCCGGGTGAAAATGGGGCGTTGGTTTTCCTATTTTTGGATCGCGGTTTACGATCGCCACAGGACGCGACGCACCGAGCGGATTGCACGGACATCGATGGGGTTACACAGCCTACGCGTCACAATAGACGAAACAAAAAATAGAGCAACGAGGAGAGAGAACGGGTTACCTGAATAGGGCTTCGTGGAACGAGGATTTCTCATGTCCGGGTCACTGTGCTGTGTCCTGGTTCGAATCTGTCGTGTCCTGCTGTGTCAGAGCCAGGGCTACGCTGGTCTTCGATGTCCTGGGTGGCAGAGGGAGGTGCGAGTTCAGGGTGGCGAGGTCGGGCTGGGGCTGCGGGCGGCGCTCGGGGGCTGCGGGCTCGTGGAAGGGCGGAGGCGGACTCGTGCTCCAGTGGGCTTGGGGGGTCGAGGGAGAACGGAAGGGGGTGATGGTGGGGGTGCTGGGATGGGCTAGGGCGGAGGGAAAGGTGGAGACGGTGAGGGGATGGTCGTTCTGGCCGAGGCGGAGGAGTTCTAGACGGTGGTGGTCAACGGGAGAGGAGATGGCGAGGGTTCGAGCGGGGTCGTCGGCGGAGGGGCTGCACAGGCGGGTTGAGCGGGGCTGGGCGGAGGAAGGAGGAAGTCGAAGAAGACTAGGGAGAAGGAGTTAGGGTTCAGGCTAGGGCGGAGGATGACCGGAGCGGCGCCGCAGGTTCTGGACGAGGAGATGGCTAGGGTTTCGGCCGGCTGGGCGTGGGTTTCGAGGGATTTATAGGTGGCCGGAACAGTATTTTCGGTAAGGATTCCGACTTGGCTTTAACGGGTTTGGGTCGGGTCAGCGGGTAGCGGGTTAGACCCGAATTCGTTAAGTTTGGGTTCGGTTCAGTTGAACCGGGTCTGGGTTGGTTTGGGTTGGTTTGGTTTAATTGAACCGGATTTATTTCTAGGGTTTAATTCGGTTTATTTAAACTTAGTTTTTAGGGCTTTAAAAATGCATCCGGGGTCCAATAAATTCCCAGAAAATTACCCTATGTCTAGTTTTTCATTTTACACCATAAAATATTATTTTCATAATATTTTAAAATTATTTAACAGCAATTAAAAATCATTTAATTACCAAATACCTAGGTTTTAATTACAGAAAAAATCCCAAAAAATTACAGAAAATTATGAAAAAATACAAATTAAAAATTCTTGAAAAATAAGGGGGGTTACAATAATTAAAATGGTAACGGTGAAGGGGTGGTACTGTTCCGACCAAGGGCTCAGGCGGTCGAGGAGGAAATGGCTGGTCAGGGAGGAGAAGGTGGTTCTGGTGATCCGGGAGGAGATAGGGAATGGTGGAGGTGAAGTGTTGGGGGTGGTGACTGGCTGAGGGAGGAGAAGGAGAGGAGGTCGAGGTTGGAGGTCTGGGTGTAGCCGGAGTCGTATGGTGGTGACTGGCCGAGGGAGGTGGAGGCAATGGCTCGAGGGGAGGAGAGGAATGTGGTGGAGATACGGTGGTTGCTGCTCGTTGTCTGGTGGGTTCTGGTGGAGAGAAAGATGGCAGCAAGGTGGCTGTGTCATTGCAGAGGGAGGTACGGCGGAGGAGGAGATCACCGGAGGCTTGTCGAGGTCGGGATGGAGGAAGGATGGTGGCTGTTGTGCAGTGGAGACTCGGCGGAGTCGTGGCCGTCGTCAGCTTCAGGCGGCGGGTGGAGAGTCAGGGTCGAGGGAAGAAGATAGAAGAGGATGGAAGAAGATGGTCGGACGGAGCTCCAGCTTCTCAAGCGAAGCATAGTGGAGTAGGCTGGGGCGATTGGTGGTGCAGAGAGAAGGTCGGGGCTGCTCGAGAGGATGATGGGAACGGTGGCTCGATGTGGATCCGGCAGGTGGTTCTCCGGTCGTGCAGGCTGCTGGCGGAGAGGTGATGGTGGTAATGGTGATGGCAGGGAGCGGGGATCGGTGGCTCGATGTGTAGGTGACGGTGGTAGTTAGCGGAGATGGCCACGGCAGAGAGGAAGAGGGTTCAGCCGTCCAAGCAAGGAGGAGGATGGCTCGGTCGACGGCCTCCGGCGAGGTGGTGGCTGCAGGGGTAAATCGGAGGGAGGGGGAAGATGAATAGTAGGAGATGGTGTAGTATTCAGCTATGGAGGTTTAGGTTGGGGTGATTTTGGGTGAAAAAAATAGGAAAAATATATATTTATACATGTGAAGGGGTTTTGTTGACCTAGAAAATTTTGGACTTGGTCAACTCTTCTTGGGTTGGGCCTTGGGCTCACATGGGGATGTTGGGAGGGCTAGAAATCACATCAATTAAATATCAGGCTAGAATTTAAATGGGGGACGATGTGCGCATTGTACATCCCGAAAAATTATAGAAAAATTCCTCTAAATGGGAAAGTTGGATTTCTTTATATATTTTCCACTGGTGAGGACACCTCAATGCGTTTTTGCATAAAAGTGCCCCAAAAATTAGAAAATTGCACAAAGGCAGAAATTGGATTTTCATTAATCAAAATTGAATGCGCATGATGTTCTAGAATTTATTAGAAGTACATGGGAATAAAATTAGATAGGACACAAGTATCAGGAATATAGAGGGTACAGTATAGAATATTAATAAAATTCGGGTTGTACAAAACTGTCAAGATTGTGTCTCCAATTTCGATTGGAACGCACAAGGTTACTGAGTTGAAATTTATTTAGAATTAAGAAATAACGTCCGCGACGTTTATTGTGCGACTAAAATATAGCACAGGAGGGCAATATTATAAGTTACACAAGGGTTAGAATAGTAGACGGGCATGTCTAGGATGAGGTTGTGATATTCGTAGATAGGCAATGGCTAGTGAGGTGCTCCAATTATCGAAGCAAAGGTAAGGTGCGCTACACGATATAAATTATTACATAATTAAAAAAATGTCGTGTTCTAATTCTAGTTGGTTCAAACTAGCCCTAGTTTCACTATCTAAGCAAATTAGGCCTAATTTTGGGTGAGAGGATTTACAATCTATCCAACTTAAAATAATTTCGTCCTCAAAATTAAACTAGGGTAGGGTTTCTCTATCTAACCTCACTTGATTACAGTTTAAAGAATTCTCCTTAAGTTAACATTGTAGTTTCTACCCAACTTAGAATTTACCCATCTATCATCCAAGGCTATATATCTAAGAAGGCTATGCCCCAAATTATTTAATCATATTATTTAATCCTCAAAGTTTTTAACACCAACATAACATCTATGATATGTCCTTAATTACAAAAGAATGATCCTCTAAGTATGTGATCGGCCTATGGGGTATATCTAGTACTCTCTGTGTATCAAACTTATACCAAGTATGAGGTTTCGTCTTTCCAATAAGGGAAGACGGAGATCAATAATAAAGAGTTCAAGGGAGAGGTAATAGAATAAAAGTATCGGGATCAAGGCGTTTAAATAATTCAAATAGGAATTGTCAAAGCAGTTTTGGATTAAAATCCTATTTTGGTAATTCTTTGTTCGCATGCTCGTATTGGTACAGTTATGTAACCGATACGATATGTCAGACATGTCTAGGGCAAGTATATTCGTCTACTAATCACTACATATCTCAATCCAAGTAAAGTAGTATTACGAAGGGCGAATCAAGCGCACTAAGGTTAGCTAGACCTTAATACACTGATTCTAAAATGTATTAGTGTGTTAACCCACTAATACATATATCATGATCAAGCTCGATAGAAGAGTAAGCTTGCAAAACTATGCTATAATAGCAGCATAAGTCAAGGTAGTACAACAAATATAAGTACGCTAGATGATGATGAAAGGAGGTACAAATTAATTCAAGTTCATAAGACAAAAAAAAAGCAACAATAATAAAAGACTCTACAATCTCTACAGTTATCATACCACCTCCTTGTCTAAGTCGCTAGTCGACCAAATAGGGCAAGGACCTCTAAATTCTATTGTCTGAATAAACACTGTCATCTTTTGCTAGCATGCGATTAATGTCATTCAGTTACACTTCAATAATGGGTCAAAAGACTATGTGATACTAGGGTGTGAGGTATACTAGCCAACTTAAAATAATAAACTAATACTGTAATTGCCTTGAGGATACCGTAGAAGCTCCTGTTAAGGTCTACGAGAAGGGGTCTTGGTACTTATTAGGGTATCCTCTTACATTACATAGGTCATGGTCGTCTTAAGCCTTAGTCTTAGACTTATAGAACAAGTGTCAATAGTAAGAATAGGAGAGTTACTAGCCGTTAAGGGCGAAAGGATCCAACTTGTATCGAGGTGGGGGTATAATTTATGTGTTCTACAACTAGGGATAATCATCATAATCTAATTGAACAACTCAACTATCAGGTTCTAACTACAAGGTACACAATTAAAAAATCAAGATGACAACTATAACTATAGCAACTATATATCCTATCGTAGAATACAATCACTTGGTCTATAATTTGAGGTGTCAAGTGGCACGAGTTGAAAGATGAAGAAAAGAAGAATATAATCAGTCGTCGCACACTAGGGAGCGTTATGGTCGCAGAGGAGAAATATATGAAATTAAAATAGAGGGCTCTAGATAGCATCATGGTTCTCTAAGGGGGTGGTATGCTAGTTGCTATGTTCGAGGTATGATCAAGGAAAAAGTGTTGATTACATTCCTCTAGGCTTCCTAAGGTACTGTCTGCTTATCTCAAGACAAGAATCTAAATTTGTGTTTCTCCAATACTTATCTAACTGCGAAGGTTAGGTTCAGTCCTAATATTCAATTTTGGTTTTCTATTGGTTCCTCAATACTAGGGTCAAATATTATGGTAAACTTCTAACTAACTCTAGTAATGTCTATACTACTCTCAAGTCTTCATAATACATCAAGGGGTAATGGTAAATCAATCTATAGATAAGGAATTCTAGGGTTTACTGGATATTCTAAACTTAGTGGTGTGTCTATATTCTTGTTGTATTCTTAATATGAAGGTTACCCTACTTATCATCCGAATAACAGGGGTTTCTATGTTCTAGGAGGAGGCTATACCCAAGAAACTATTAAGGAAAGCACATGACTCAAGCAGGATGTGATTATTCAAATAGAATAGAATGAAAGGAAGGTGAATCATAGTCAATGTGGATGAGATCCTATACTCTAGTCCTAGGTGCAGGCTTGTTCGGTACAGTAACGTAATCGAGACAATATGCTCTCGACCTGTATGGGCCACCACTAAAAACATGTCACGCCCCAGTCCCAAAAATACGTAGGACTAGGACACGTAAGCATGCCAGTCGCATGGATATGGCAACTCCAATATATGGAAACCAAATCCATACGTACGATGTATTATGAATATCAAATCATAAGTGGTATAACATATGTCATGAGTCACAAGGTATAATCTAAATCTCATCCACGAAAATCAAATACTAATAACTAACCAGTATCTATGAAACTAGACTGCAATAAGAAGTATCTAAGGATGATAGTTGGATGGAAATAAATCCACTACCAACTTGAATGGAAAAGTAAATACAATATAAGTACAACACAACAAACACAGTTGGAAGACACCCTCGAATCATATGTAACCATCCGAACCTGCGCTCCTGCGAATACTCAAGAACAGATACACCTGGAAGGGCCAGGTCCTCAGAGGGACATAACAAGATACATAAAAGCATGTCAATAAAGTACTGAAATAAATATAACCGTCTAAGTGAATGCAGTTAAGAAAAACTTTCCCCACAAGTGAGCTATCTGGCTAAAAACTAGGATTTGGCATGGTTCTCTTTTGGAGATCCAGGGGCCTAAAAGGCACGTCGTCTTTTGAACGTCGGTGGCCCGCCTGATAGTATATAATATATAAGGGTCATCGCCACCCGTATCTCCAACGGAGAATCCGGGCACACAGAAAAAGTACAAAGGAGCTCAAATGCGGTACTTGTTGTTCTCCCCACCCCATGCTCTAAGCATGTCACATCCATGACACGATAACACCTCTAATAACTGCCAAGTCTACTAGCATGCAAAGTTTCTAACAACAGTTATTCCTAACGCATGGCCCATACGTACAGGAGGCCAGATCTGTCATGTAGTCCATGATCTACTTGAGACTCACACTCGTGTAACAACTGTGTCACGGCCAATGAACCTAATGATGCTACATGATAATGGGGTAGTCTCATAAACAAGGTCAATACAAATACATAAATAAAATATATCGCGACGACACCATCGCGCACATTTTATATAACAGTGAAAATATATGAACTAAAGACAAAAAATAAAGATGTATGCAACATATGGAATATGAATAACAGTACAATGGCAAGGTATACTTTTTTGGCAAGAAAGCTGCGATGTACCAATAACCTATCCCAGAAGTCGCGCAGAATAAATCCAACATCCAATGCACATATAATATAATGCAAATATAATCATTAGTCATTACACTAGTACATACACAACAGTATTTATACTGGACTCAGGGGGTACACTAAGGGTAACACTAGTCATCTAACACGGTCAATTATGCGTTGAATTATGCGGGTGTCGCGTCTTCAAGTACTGTACGAGATCAGTCAGTCAACTGACAGGTGTCTACGCCAGTACGTTAATGAACGCAAGGCGGACAATATCATTATTTTTAGGGTTAACAGGGTCAAGGTAAGTACGGGGCAGTCCACGGTGTCCTAGGGTCATACAGTCTATATACAGCCATAACTATCAATTAGCATTTACTTAATTATACCATACATACATA
Source organism: Iris macrosiphon (assembly GCA_036927795.1). NCBI lineage: Eukaryota > Viridiplantae > Streptophyta > Magnoliopsida > Asparagales > Iridaceae > Iris > Iris macrosiphon. The sequence goes on from JAYESA010000010.1 coordinate 21,478,224, forward strand.
TATATATATATATATATATATATATATATATATATATATATATATATATATATATATATATATATATATCCATATAATTATATAATAATATAACCAGTAATTTATTTACATAACTATTGGAATACATATATATTAAATATGTACATAAATATATATACCAATTAATAATATGCTAATGATTAACTAAATATACATCTACTAGATATATGTATATATACAGATTGAATAATGTTCGTGTACGCTTACGTGTACAAACGTGAGTTGGGTTTACCGACTCAAGGTCTGCTATCTGCTAACTGTGGTGACTAAATACTAATGTCCTACTGGAACACACACAAGCACACATAACAAGGAGAAGGTGGGACAGGTTCGTACCTCAGGGTACGTACACGGGTACGATGATGATGACGACTATAATGACGATGATGGTGAGGACGAAAGTGATGATGATGATGCTGAGATGACGATAAAGTGATGCTGATGATGATGACGACGATGCTGAGATAACGATGAAATGATGCTGATGATGATGACGAGGGTGATGGTGTTTGACGATGGTGAGTTGCTGGAAATGACGATGAAGAGATAACGAGGAAATGATGCTGATGATGATGACGAGGGCGATGGTGTCTGACGATGGCGAGTTGCTGGAAATGACGACGAAGAGATGACGACAATGCGATGATGATGATAGGGTGATCATATGATGATGATGGATTGATGGTGAGATAACGATGATACGATGTCGATGATGATGACAAGGATGATGGTGTTTGACGAGGACGACGACGAGGATGGAGATGTGAACGATGGTGTTCGACGATGATGCTAATGATGATGGAATAATGATGATGAATTAAGATGATAATGATGATAGTAACTATATTGAAGATGATGATGATGGCCACGATGTAGATGATGATGACGATAATGTGGACGATTAGGGTTAAGGTATTGGTGAAGATGATGATTGTAAGGGTGTTAATAGCAATGGTGGAGGTGATGATAATGTATGGTGGTGATGTGTTGATGGATGATTATGATAGGGATTATGTGTGATGATGATGATAATTAAAATGGTAATGGTGAAGGGGTGGTACTGTTCCGGCCAGGGGCTCAGGCAGCCGAGGAGGAAGAGGCTGGTCAGGGAGGAAAAGGTGGTTCTGGTGATCGGGGAGGAGATAGGGAATGGTGGAGGTGAAGTGTTGGGGGTGGTGACTGGATGAGGGAGAAGAAGGAGAGGAGGTCGAGGTTTGAGGTCTGGGTGTGGCCGGAGTCGTGTGGTGGTGACTGGCCGAGGGAGGTGGAGGCAATGGCTCGAGGGGAGGAGAGGAATGTGGTGGAGATACGGTGGTTGCTGCTTATCGTCCAGTGGGTTCTGGTGGAGAGGGAGATGGCAGCAGGGTGGCTGTGTTATTGCAGAGGGAGGTACGACGGAGGCTTGTCGAGGTCGGGATGGAGGATGGATGGTGGCTGTTGTGGAGTGGAGACTCGGTGAAGTCGTGGTCGTCGTCGGCTTCAGGCAGCGGGAGAAGAGTCAGGGTCGAGGGAAGAAGATGGAAGAGGATGGAAGAGGATGGCCGAACGGAGCTCCGGCTTCTCAGGCGAAGCACGGTGGAGTAGGCTGGGGCGATTGGTGGTGCAGAGAGAAGGCCGGGGCTGCTCGAGAGGATGATGGGAACGGTGGCTCGATGTGGATCCGGAGGGTGGTTCTCCGGTCGTGAAGGCTGCTGGCAGAGAGGTGATGGTGGTAATGGTGATGGCAGGGAGCAGGGATCGATGGCTCGATGTGGTGACGGTGGTGGTTAGCGGAGATGGCCGCGGTGGAGAGGAAGAGGGTTCAGCCGTCCAGGCGAGGAGGAGGATGGCTCGGTCGATGGCCTCCGGCGAGGTGGTGGCTGCAGGGGTAAATCGGAGGGAGGGGGAAGATGAATAGTAGGAGAGGGTGTAGTATTCAGCTAGGGTGGTTTAGGTTGGGTGATTTTGGGTGAAAAAAAATAGGAAAAAAATATATTTATACATATGAAGGGGTTTTGTTGACCTAAAAAAATTTGGACTTGGTCAACTCTTCTTGGGTTGGGCCTTGGGCTTATATGGGGATGTTGGGAGGGCTAGAAATCACATCAATTAAATACCAGGCTAGAATTTAAATGGGGGACGATGTGCGCATTGCACATCCCAAAAAATTATAGAAAAATTCCTATGAAGGGGAAAGTTGGATTTCTTTATGTATTATCCACTGGTGAGGACACCTCAATGCATTTTTGCATAAAAGCCCCCCATAAATTGGAAAATTGCACAAAGACAGAAATTAGATTTTAATTAATCAAAACTGAATGTGCATGATGTTCTAGAATTTATTAAAAGTACACGGGAATTAAATTGACGTAGAGGGTACAGTGTAGAATATTAATAAAATTTGGGTTGTACAAAACGGTCAAGATTGTGTCTCCAATTTTGATTGGAACGCACAAGGGTACTGAGTTAAAATTTATTTAGAATTAAGAAATAACGCCCGCGATGTTTATTGTGCGACTAAAATGTAGCACAAGAGGGCAATATTATAAGTTATACAAGGGTCAGAATAGTAGGCGGGCATGTTTAGGATGAGGTTGTGATATTCGTAGATAGGCAATGGCTAGTGAGGTACTCCAATTATCGAAGCAACGATAAGGTGCGCTACACGATATAAATTATTACATAATTAAATAAATGTCGTGTTCTAATTCTAGTTGGTTCAAACTAGCCCTAGTTTCACTATCTAAGCAAATTAGGCCTAATTTTGGGTGAGGGGGTTTACACATCGCCAGCCACCACAGTCACCGAATGCCCCCGACTGCCAACTTTACCCCACCGCCTGCCACCGCTGGCACCGGCGCCAACCACCACCATTGTCACGCCCCGGTCCTGCCCGGGCCGCCGCTCCGCCCTGCCCCGCCCCACGCGGCCGGGATTAGCACAACCGGGCACGAATCACCATGCCTCGGTGCGCCGGACGCGAATCACCGCGCCCGTCCCGCGGGTGCGAGAGAGGAAGGGAGCCAGGCGAATGGCCCGTTCGAGCTTTCGGGGGACGTGATGCCGCACGGGCCTGGGGTTGCGCCCGTGCAAGGCCGATCGTTTAAGTTCATAGTTGGCTATCATCGCATCAATCGAGTAAAGCAGCAGAAAGGGACTTGTTGCAATGCAATGCATTTAGCCAACTGAGTGTTCGGGACAATCGAGGCAACTTGGGTTTCCTTTAGCAAAGGCACACGTTCGTTCCATACATTATGCCCCCTTATACGATAGCATTCTCGGGGCATCAATCGAAACCAGGATTCCGGGTCTTCGGGACTGTGGTACGCCTATCGCTTTCTCGGACGATCCAGTACCTGCGAGCAAGTAAACTGTTGGTGGGTCAGCACTTTATACAAGTACTGGTGAGATAAATCAACTGAACAGAAACAAGCATTCACTCAAACAGGCACTAAGTAATCATGTTATAAAACATTATATTACTAGTGATCTTTCTAGTTTTACCTAGGTTCGTTTCATGCAGTTCTAGCAGAGTCATATTACTTGTTTGGAAACATATTTGGAAACAGAGTTTCATATTGAATATGCAAGCAAGCAAACCGTTCATGTTTCAGGGTGTGCGCAGCGTGTCTCGTGCTACTCCAGGGTCAGATGCAAGCTAGACACACAATGCACATTCTTAGGGGCAGTCACTATCCAAGCCAAAACAATGACTTAGCTATATGCAGGGCGGTCCCCGAGTATCTCAGGATCGGCAGCTGGTGGAACAGCATACCAATGACTCTTTATCTGATGCTAGAGGCAGCTGTGACTCATGGTTGCTTTGCACTATCATGGTAGCAGCCGGGACACATGCAGTTCAGCTCTCCACCAATAGCCATTGTCCGACCGCGTGCGAATGCATGGAACACTATCAAATAAACTCTAGTATGCAGACGAGACGAACCATCAGAATACACTCATTGTTGTGGGGCAATCTGACTTATCACTTGAACACGTTCAGGCACAGTATGGTTCTCTCGAAGCATAGACGATAGTGAACATGTTCATGCACTCTAAGCAGGCGATTCAGGATTCTCGTTTAGCAGGCATTGATTCAAAGACAAGCTAGGTGAGTTCGTTCATTAACATGCAAGGCAGGTTCTATCATTCTCTTAAGAAAACATTGCAAGCAAAAACTCAGGTTATTATTAAGGCGTGCAAGAATCAGAGAACGAAGTTCTGCCCACTCACCTTGATATATAACGCCGGCGCGGAGCGGGGCGTTACATACTTACCAACCAACAAAAAGTTTCGTCCTCGAAACTTCAAGGATAAACTTCTCGATATCCCGAGTAGCGATAGTGCCGTCCCTCGCCGTACTCAATCGAAACAATCAAGCAATTCAAGTTCAAGAAACATTTTGCACTTTGAGAATATCTATGGACTTATTGTATGGAACGCTTTTTGCAAAACCATATCGATAATATCTCAGAGTCATAGCAACAGTTTGGGCCAGAGAATCAATTCCGCTCTGATACCATTCTGTCATGCCCCGGTCCCGCCCGGGCCGCCGCTCCGCCCTGCCCCGCCCCGCGCGGCCGGGATTAGCGCAACCGGGCACGAATCACCGTGCCTCGGCGCGCCGGACGCGAATCATCGCGCTCGTCCCGCGGGTGCGAGGGAGGAAGGGAGCCAGGCGAATGGCCCGTTCGAGCTTTCGGGGGACGTGATGCCGCACGGGCCTGGGGTTGCGCCCGTGCAAGGCCGATCGGTTAAGTTCAGAGTTGGCTATCATCGCATCAATCGAGTAAAGCAGCGGAAAGGGACTTGTTGCAATGCAATGCATTTAGCCAACTGAGTGTTCGGGACAATCGAGGCAACTTGGGTTTCTTTTAGCAAAGGCACACGTTCGTTCCATACATTATGCCCCCTTATACGATAGCATTCTCAGGGCATCAATCGAAACCAAGATTCCGGGTCTTCGGGACTGTGGCACGCCTATCGCTTCCTCGGACGATCCAGTACCTGCGAGCAAGTAAACTGTTGGTGGGTCAGCACTTTATACAAGTACTGGTGAGATAAATCAACTGAACAGAAATAAGCATTCACTCAAACAGGCACTAAGTAATCATGTTATAAAACATTACATTACTAGTGATCTTTCTAGTTTTACCTAGGTTCGTTTTATGCAGTTCTAGCAGAGTCATATTACTTGTTTGGAAACATATTTGGAAACAGAGTTTCATATTGAATATGCAAGCAAGCAAACCGTTCATGTTCCAGGGTGTGCGCAGCATGTCTCGTGCGACTCCAGGGTCAGATGCAAGCTAGACACACAATGCACATTCTTAGGGGCAGTCACTATCCAAGCCAAAACAATGACTTAGCTATATGCAGGGCGGTCCCCGAGTATCTCAGGATCGGCAGCTGGTGGAACAGCATACCAATGACTCTTTATCTGATGCTAGAGGCAGCTGTGACTCATGGTTGCTTTGCACTATCATGGTAGCAGCCGGGACACATGCAGTTCAGCTCTCCACCAATAGCCATTGTCCGACCGCGTGCGAATGCATGGAACACTATCAAATAAACTCTAGTATGCAGACGAGACGAACCATCAGAATACACTCATTGTTGCGGGGCAATCCGACTTATCACTTGAACACGTTCAGGCACAGTATGGTTCTCTCGAAGCATAGACGATAGTGAACATATTCATGCACTCTAAGCAGGCGATTCAGGATTCTCATTTAGCAGGCATTGATTCAAAGACAAGCTAGGTGAGTTCGTTCATTAACATGCAAGGCAGGTTCTATCATTCTCTTAAGAAAACATTGCAAGCAAATACTCAGGTTATTATTAAGGCGTGCAAGAATCAGAGAACGAAGTTCTGCCCACTCACCTTGATATATAACGTCGGCGCGGAGCGGGGCGTTACAACCATCCTAACCTCCCAATCAGCCCGACCCCATAGCCGTTGCTCCCGAGCAACCCCCGCACCGCCTTCAGTCGCCCCCGACTGCCTTGGTCACCGCCCACCACCACTCCAGGCCTACCCGACCGTTCCCCCGCGACCGATCAGTCACCCCCGCCGCTGCCTAATCCGCCGTCGCCGCTGATACATCTGCTGCTATCTGCCGTCGGCCGACGCCGAAGCCCACCACTCGTCAGAGGATGACCCGTCAGCGAGGAGACCCTCGTCCTGTCAACTAGGTAAACACCTGACTCATCCCTCCTTGTATTGTGTCCACATAAGATAGTTGTGTCATTGTATCAAGACTTGTAGTATTGGACGCAAACTTAGTTAACCCTAACTAGGTATATGATGGCATGTTGAATAATAAGATTTAGAATTGGTTAATAACTAACTATTCCTTAATCATAAGACCTGTTGTTAGAAACATGAAATTCATCAATAAAACTTAGACATCGCCAAGTATGCTGAATATGGGAATTTTAGGACCAACAATTGTACAAGACTTAATGAAGCTTCATAAAACCCTAGACGTAGTAATTATTGTCTCAAGACACATGTTAGCCGAGGACAGAACACGTGTACACCCTAGCTACGTGCACATGTGATGTTGTATTCGAGCAGCCATGAACTTGTGACTGTATTCAAGTATAGCATTGTAGTCGTGTGTATTTAATGTTTAGTATCTGATATCAGTATTTGTTATATTATATTAGTGTATTTAGGATCATTGGATCAGCCAGGAGACACTGCAGGAGCAGGCTATTGGCTTTCACAGCTTCAGGACCCAGGCAAGATACCTTGCCATATTTACTGTTTAATTTAGATTATGCAAATGTTGTATGATTCTTGTTGCTTACTTCATATGATTATGTGCGTCCGAGATTGACTCGGGTGCATCGACGGTTGCGTCGATGATTTGTATACTTGACCTAGCCATTAGCAGACTCACCCCAGTTAGGAGGATACGTTGATATCTTCCAAGACCGACACTTTTATACGTATTTACTGTGACATTCATATTAGGATGCGGGTCCGCGTATTCGACTAGCTATCGATACGGGTGACATGCATCACGGTTAGTATGTAACTCAGGATATTTTATTTATAGAGACTGGCATATAGATACGTGGTATGCACGTCGAGTATTCGACTGGTGTATTTACATTGGGCGGGAAGGACAACTATTAGGCGTATGGGGTACACACATTGGAGCCATGATTTCAGAGAAACCTCGGGTCCAATGACTTCCTTTACACTGATGCCACGTTCTTCGGAGCAATATAGATGATATACTATACTTATGCCACGTTCTTCGGAGCATTATGGACCATATACTGTACTGATGCCACTCTATTCAGAGTATGGACGCTATGCCTACACCTACCCATATGTACCAGCGTTGTCCTCAGATTGCATTCACTTAGATGGTTAGCACACCCCTTATTGTATTTATTTATTCAATATTCATATATGGCATATTTCTATGTATCTTGTTACATCCCTCTGAGGACCTGGTACCTTTCCAGATTTGGACGAGGCATATTACCCCATAGTGTACGGTCCAGGACAGGAGACGAGGTACGCTACAGTTGAGGAGCTAGAGGTGCTACCGTCGGAGCTTCCGTGATCACTTGGTAGGCCTTCTGTCTAGGATTGGACGCATCATTATCTAGTCAGCCGATGCCCTAGTCATTACACTTTTATCTATCATTTCAGTATATTTATTCCGTCATAGTAGTGGGTTTGTTCCCACCAGATTTTATTGGTTGTACTATGATATCTTGAGACTGTTGTTTATCTTCCAGCAGTTTATTTAGTACTTCTTGCTGTTTTATTTTGTGGATGAGATTAAATTACTTGCTGTTGAGTTATATAGGATATGTTAGTATTTAGGACAGCGTATCACTCTTTGTTAGGATCCATTAAATTGGGATATCCTCGGAGATGTGTCAGCTGGCTATTGCCACGTGGCCTGGTCCCGTGTATTTTGGTACTGGGGCGTGACAATATATATATATATATATATATATATATATATATATATATATATAACGATTAGCTAACTATTAATTGCTAAACATTAACACTAGCTAATGGTACTCAACTTAATGTTGCTGATAACTGCTACTACTTCCGTAAGCTGCTGCCACTGCTGCTGTTACTCCAGCTTATGCAAGCCGATGTTGCTGCTGCTGCTTATGCAAGCTGCTGCTGCTGCTTATGCAAGCCACTGCTGCTACTGCTTCTGCAAGTGACTGTTGCTGCTTCTTTAGCTTCTACAAGCTGTTGTTGCCGCTTCTGCTTTTGCAAGCAGAGTCTCCTTCCCCCTCTTGTACACACACACACACACACAATAATACACATGGATTCCTCTCTCTCTCTCTCTCTCTATATATATATATATATATATATATATATATATATATATATATATATATATATATATATATATATATACTTATCAATATACATATATACCCAAGTAATCATACCCTCATCTATAAATGTATATAAATATAACCATACACATATAGATATGTACATATACCTATACACTACTAGATATAGTATCCCATATATATAATATATATATATATATATATATATATATATATATATATATATATATATATATATATATATATATATATATATATATACACACATACACACACACACACACAGCCTCACATACACATATGCCTATATAGTTATATATATATATATATATATATATATATATATATATATATATATACACACACATACACACATACACACACACACACACAGCCTCACATACACATATGCCTATATAGTTATAGTATATCATATATATATATATATATATATATATATATATATATATATATACTTATCAATATATACATATAGATAACATATGAGAACATACACACCAATATATATATATATATATATATATATATATATATATAACATGTAATTTATCTATATATATGTATATATATATATATATATATATATATATATGTATATATATATATATATATATATATATATATATATATATATATATATATATGTATATATATATATATATGTATATATATATATATATATATATATATATATATATATATATGTATATATATATAGATAAATTACATGTTATATATATATATATATAACATGTAATTTATCTATATATATATATGTATATATATATATATATATATATATATATATATATATATATATATATATATATATATATATATATATATAACATGTAATCAACACAAGTAGATACATAGATATATATTCAATAGTATTTATATATCTATATACATACATATATATAGATATCTATATATATAAACATAATACTTATACTTCTACATATGAATACATAAATTACCAATAACTAAGAACAAGAAAATTGGATCTAGAATTGAAATACAACAAATACGTAGAGTGCATCGCACCCTTATCATACTAGATCTATAATACGTTTGCGACACGATTCCACCACACAACCAAACGTACTCCGAAGGATACAAGCAAGTCTAATATATTATTTATAAATAATATAAAAAGTTAAAACATATATCTACGTGTCCGTGTCAAAATATGACATGCACAAAGCCCCATGTCGGAGGAAAAACCCACAAATCAACGCGTATCACCAAATTATTGGGATACGACCTACACATATCCAATTATGGACACGACACTAGCCACAAACACATGCCAAGTTAATTTATAGGACTAATTGACAAACACAACAAGTGTCAATCTCGGAATTCCTCCAAAATTGACAAAAAAAGTACATAACTATCTCAATAGGCCTCCTATGAACTCAATTCTGATTCCTATTGGTAGCCTATGCATATGGGTTAATTTCTCATGGTTAAATCTCATATTTAGAACCTAATTGAAGGGTAAAAACTAAATTTTACCTATTGGAAGATGGATTCTCAATACAACCTCCAAATATGATAAAATTGGTCTCAAACTTGTAGATCCTTGCTCCTCTTCGTAGATCCTTACTTCCTCCTTCTAGATTCTTTCTTCACTAGTCTCCAATGATGATTTGGGAAGAAACTAAGATAAAATTTGGTAGAAAAATGATGTGGGAATGAGAGAATTTGGTTGAGAAAAATTCTAGATCTAGATTTGAAATGAAAAGAGAAGAGAGAAACTTTTTTTCCCTCTTTATGTAGGCTGGCCCCCTTGCCCCTTCCTCAAGAAACTATGTAATATCCATTATACCCCTTGGGGCCTCTCATGAAGAAATAATTAAGGAGGAAAGGTTCTAGTGTCACTACCATATTTTCTAGGAAAGGGTATTTTAGTAATTTTATATTTAATTAAATATTGTGCATGATAATAATTATTTGTTGTATTATTTAATTATAGTTAGATGTTAGTTATTTATTTTAGACTTATGTTATTAGACCTAACTAGCTTAGTTTAGACTCATGGACCAATATGTATTAATTGTTAAGATTTGAGCCTAATTAGAAAACCCATTGATTAGGAGATGGATTAAAAATTAATTAAATATTTAGACTAGAAGCTTTCCTCCTTAATTATTTTTTCATGAGAGGACCAAAGGGGTATATATTGGACAATCCATAGTAGCTTGAGGAAGGAGTAGAGGGGGGCCGACCTATTAAAGAGGGGAGAATTGATTTCTCTCTCCTCTTTTCATTTCAAAACTAGATCTAGAATTTTCCTCAACCAAATTCCTTCATTCCCACTTCATTTTCCTACCAAATTTTATCACAATTCTTTCCCAAATTACCATTGGAGGCTAGTGAAGCAAGAATCTAGAAGGAGGAAGCAAGGATCTACAAAGAGGAGCAAGGATCTACAAGTTGGAGGCCAATTTCATCATATTTGAAGGTTTCATTAAAAATTTATCTCCCAATAGGTACAATTAAGTTTTTTACCCTTAAATTAGGTTCAAAATCTGAGATTTAAATATGAAAAATCAACCCATATACATAGACTATCCATAGGATTTAGTTTTGTGTTCATAGGAGGCCTATTATGAAAGTTATGGTACTTTTTATGTCAATTTTGGGAGAATTCGGAGATTGAAAATTGTTGTATGTGTCAATTGGTCCTATAGATCAATTTGGCATATGCTTGTGTGTTTGGGGCTAGTGTCGTGTCCACAATTGGGTACGTGTAGGTCGTATCCCAATAATTTGGTGATACGTATTGGTTTGGGAGTTTTCCCTCCGACACGGGACTTTGAGCATGTCATATTTTGACACGGACATGTAGAATTGTATTTGACTCTTCATATTGCTCATAAATAATATATATGACTTGTTCGTGTCCTTCGGGATACGTTTGGATGTGTGATAGACTCGTGTCGCATGCGTATGCTAGATCTAGTGGGATACGGGGTGATACGTTTCATGTGTGTGCAATTTAATTATTCTTATTCTTAGAGAAGTATAATTATATATATATATATATATATATATATATATATATATATATATATATATATATATATATATATATATATATATATATATATATATATATATATATATAATGTTGTGTATATGTATTTATCTAATGTTGTGTCTTAGACCTATGTATCTATGTATATACTATATGTATGTATATTCTATGTAACTATTCTTCTACATGTAATAATATTTATCTATTGTAGTATATATATAGATATATATATATATATATATATATATATATATTAAATAGATATTTATATGTTGTTATATTTATATGTATATAATGTATATTATATATATTATGTATGATTATATGTACGTGTACGTATATATGAAGTTATATATATGATACCATATATGTGTATATTATGTTACTATATATTATTATGTACATATATTGTGGAAGATTATATGTGTTTACATACATAGTGGTATTATATATAGTGTATTATATATTTACATATTATACATTATGTATTATACATATTATATGGGTGTTAATATTATATATATATATATATATATATATATTATATATATATATATATATATATATATTGTATATATATATATGTATTGTAATATAGGACAGAAGCATAGGCGACAGCAGCAGCAATACCAACAGCACAGCAGCAGCAGCAAGAGCAATAGCGACAGCAAGCATCGCTGAATGCAACAACAACAGAAATAACAACAGCAACAGCCGCTATAGCGACAGCAGCTAGCGTCGCAGCAGCAGCAGCAGAAGGAAATATTATAGCAGCAGCAACAATAGTCAGCGACGGCAGCAGAGAACCGTCACTAAAACAACATAGTATCAGAGGTATCAGTGGCTTTAGCGATAGCAGGCAGTGGCTTTAGTGACAGTTTGGCAGTTTCTAATATATATATATATATATATATATATATATATATATATATATATATATATGGTAGTTATTATATAAGTAAATATGTTCCTATTTTCTAGTTGTAATTTAATATACAATATGTATAATATTTAGTGTAGCATATATTAGTAATAAGGGTAGTTAGCATGAGTAAGTTTGGGGTATTATCTTGAGATACCAAGGTAAGTACCAAGGTAATTGGGGATACCCAAGGTATTGGGTTTGGGTATCAAGGTTGGGGTTTAGTGTTGCGATACCAAGTTGGTTCGAAACCAAGGTATCCATTTAATGTATTAGGATTTTATATAGGTGATATTGTTTGATATTTGTGTATGTATGATATTTTATATCCCTTGTTTTACGTATCCAGAGATACGGTATCCTAGTATCCTAAAGTTGTAGTTTTATGACCTAGACTTTAGATTTGAACCCAATATCTTTGTGTTAGACTTTTGCAACCTAAAAATAAGTAGTTGACCATAGTTGACGATAGTTTGACCATAGTTTGACTATAGTTGACCTTAGAGTTGACTTAGTTTGACTTTTGACTTAGAGTTGACTTGTTGACCTAGAAATTGACTAGTTTGACTTATTTTCTTTCTGAAACCTTGTATTGTTGTTGTATTCCATATCTAGGTCTCCGAGGAACCATATCGGACATCTGTGAGACTATTTATTAGACTTTAGGTGAGTATATTCTTTGATAGTTTCTCATTTATGATATCATATATGTTCATTGTATTTAGTGTAAATATCTATGTTTTCTTAACACGATGGTTACACGGATTGGTATATGGTGTATCTTGTGCAAGTATTGTTTCATTGTTTATCTTGTACATATATAGACACTGATTCTCGGGAAAACTAGCTATCTTCTTGGGAAATCTTGTATATTCACATTTATTTACTGTTACATAGTTTTAATTATTGATTAGAACTGCTGTTAGAGATGTACTCTGCTCCTTTCCTGACTGGATATATTTTTTCCAGATGACACTGAGGAGTGGTACCCTACATATTATGGACCTCAGGATATTGTGGGTTTAAAGTCAGAGACCCTGGCTCAGGAGGGACTTATCCCAACTGAGACAGATGACCCGAGTTTAGTAGCTTCTTAGTATTCTTTGTACTGGATTTGTCTCCAGCTTACTTTGTTAGTATTTCTTTCAGACTCATTGATGTATTCTTTTAAACTCATGAGTTGTATGTGACTATTATATTATTTATCTGATTCGTGCTTATTTCTATCTTAGATCTGTGATTGAGAATATTGTTATTGTTGGTGACTCATTATATTGTTAGATAGTTTACCCAAACAGTGTTCTACCGTCGATTCTGTGACGTAGGCTGGGCATTGTTCCCGACTTGTATCCTTACACCAGGTACGGGCTATGACATATTTTTAGTGGTAGCCCATGCAGGTCAGGCTTCGCAAGTTGTACGATATTGTAGTAGTGCGACGACTTAGTTGTACTACTGCGAGCCTGATTTAGGATATAAGATGTAGGCTATAGGCTGAGAATACTCAATCACACTTAGGAAAAAAAATTTGATTCATTCAACTATTCTCCTTTGATATTGATACTTGATCTCTTAATATGTCCTTTCCTTGAGTGTCTTACATCATATGCCATATTGATTCTTTCTTTTGCTTTGTCTTAGGATGCCGCCTAAGACTAGATCGCAGCAGGGAAGAGAAGTTTCTTAGAGGTCTGCGATGTCCCGAGGGCCTGTACCAGTTACTTCTCCGGTAATTGGAGTGTCAGCTACTTTCGGAGGTCCACCACCTACTCAGAGGACTGTGCCAGTTGTATCTGAGGGGCTTCCACCTCTACCTCATGTGCCAGCAGAGGCGACACAGATGTTTACACTGTTTCATGAGATGCTCGAGCCACAAAGGGCTCATTCAGAGGCACATCAGAGGCAGACCGACATTTTATGGCAGGGAATCAAGAGTGCTCATCAGCTTGCGCGTACAGTATTCGAGAGAGGAGTTCTGGTCCAACAGCAGGATATTCCTCAAGATGCTCAGCTTCGGCCTGGCAACATTCAGGACTTTAAGAAGCTGGAACCTAAGGTCTTCAAGGGGACGGAAGGCATCGTCTATGCTGATGATTGGCTCGAGAACATTGAGCATCTTATGAGGGTGTCCCGTCTTTCTGAGGATCTGAAGGTTAAGGCGGTAGGACTTCAACTGTTCGACGTTGCTCGTACTTGGTTCAGGAATGAGTCGATTCTTGTTGACGCGGGACAGTCTTGGGAGGTATTCAAGGACCTTTTCAAGAAAAAGTTTTTTGCTCGGGCAGACAGGCTAGACTTGGGGAGGCAGTTTGAGAGTCTCATTCAGGGGAGCATGTCTGTGGAGGAGTACACTGCTAAGTTTGGCAGGTTGAGCCAATTTGTAGAGTATTTGGTGAGAGAGCCAGAGGTTCGGGCTATTCATTTCCGTGAGGGTCTAAACTGGGAAGTTAAGATCCTCATTTCGTCTTTTTATGAGAAATACTCAGAGATACTTACGGAGGCAAGCAAGGTTGAGCGGGAGTTGGGTTTGAAGCCTAAAAGAAACCATAATTCTTTTCTGGGGGCAAACAACAGTGTAGTATCTGCAAAATATCCTCATTTCTAGTCCAGACCTTTTCAGAAGCCTCAGCAGCACTAGACTCCAGCTAGGGCACCATTTCACCAGGCACCATAGCATCAGAGACAGTTACTACAATTTTTTTGCCATTTCTGCAAGAAGCCCGGCCATATCTAGGAAGTTTGTAGGAAGAGGTTAGGAGTTTTTTTGTATTATGGTACTGAAGGACATCAGTCGAGAGAGTGTCCTCATCATGCAGTTCAGGGAGCAGCTTCAGCTCCGAGGGCACAGACGAGACCACCTGCAGTACAGCCGAAGGGACCACTTCTGATACAGTAGCAGCGTTATGTCCAACATCAGTAGCAGGGAGGTGCACGTCAGGGATGAGCATTTTCTATGACCATCGAGGAGGAAGAACCCACCGGAGATGTCATCGCAGGTTCTATTCTTCTTGATTCCATTCTAGCTTTAGCTTTGTTAGTGGTGCTTACCATAGTTTTGTATTTTTTTTTTTTTGCTCTGAAGCATGGTTTGGTAGCTGAGTCTTTGCTTAGGACTTGCAAGATCATGACTGGGGGAGGCATTATCCTAGTTAATGATACTTGCAAGGATCAGAGAGTTACTCTAGGAGGCCGGGAGTTGAGTGCGTGTCCACTTGTAATGCCACTTCCGAGCTACGATATTGTACTCGGGATGGATTGGTTGAGTAGGCACTATGCTAATATAGACTGTAGAGGAGGTAGAGTTTTGTTTGGTCCGCCAGAAGAACCAGAGTTTGAGTTTGCTAGAGGAGCTGCAGAACAGGGAGAAGGCATTATTTATAGAGCTAGGGTGGAAGACAAGGAGTTGCCGCATTCGTTGATAGCATAGTTCTTGGATATATTTTCTGAGGAATTGTCAGGGTTGTCGCCAAATCGAGATATTAAATTCTCTATAGACTTGGTGCCAGGTGCAGAACCAATTTCGTAATATATCTATAGAGTAAACAACAGCGAGCTGGTCGAGCTGAAGAAGCAGGTGGGCAAATTACAGGATAAGGGGTTTATCAGATCAAGTTCTTTACTGTGGGGAGCCCCGGTATTGTTTGTACCGAAGAAGGATGGATCGGTGCACATGTACATTGATTACAGGGCTTTTAATAATCTCACTATCAAGAATAAGTACCCTTTGCCACGGATTGATGATCTGTTCGATCAGTTGAATGATGCCAAGGTGTTTTCTAAGATATAATTGAGACCAAGCTACCATCAAGAGAAGGTGAAGCCGGTGGACATACCGAAGACTGCTTTTAGAACTCGGTATGGTCAGTACGAGTTTATTGTGATGTCGTTTGGGTTGACTAATACACCGGTTATGAACTTGATGAACAAGGTGTTCCATCAGTACCTTGACAAGTTCGTGGTGGTATTCATCGACGACATACTCATATACTCGAAGACACCGGAGGAGCACGAGGAGCATTTGTGGATTGTGTTAGATGTGCTGAGGAAGGAGAAGCTATATGAAAAGTTGTCCAAGTGTGAGTTCTTCCTGGACAAGGTGGAGTTCTTGGGACGTGTTATGACTGGTGATGGTATTTCAGTGGATCCAAAGAAGATCGCAGCAGTAGAATCTTGGAACACCCCGAGTTCGGTAGCAGAGATCAGGAGTTTCTTGGGATTGACAGGCTACTACAGAAAGTTTGTGCAAGATTTTTCAAGGATTGCCGAGCGATGACCAAACTCACCAAGAAGGATGTAGAGTTTGTTTGGACGAAGGATTGCCAGGTTGCTTTTGAGGAATTGAAGAGGAGGTTGACGTCTGCTCCTATTTGTAACGTTGCCATCAAGGTCTGGAGGTTTCACTATTTATAGTGATGCATTGGGGAATGGTTTGGGTTATGTTCTTCAGCAGAATGAGAAAGTGATTGCCTATGCATCTAGGCAATTGTGACCTCATGAAAAGAACTATCCTACCCATGATTTGGAGTTGGCAGCAGTCATCTTCATCCTGAAGTTGTGAAAATATTATTTGTACGGATATTGTGTAAAGATCTTCACATACCACAAGAGCTTGAAGTACGTTTTCACGCAGAAGGAGTTGAACATGAGGCAGCATCGGTGGTTGGAACTGATAAAGGATTTTGATATATCTTTGTAGTATCATCCTGGGAAAGCTAATGTAGTTGTCGATGCCTTAAGCAAGTATCCGATAGCTATATTCTTGACGCAGGATCGATATTTGTTGGAGGACTTTGAGAGCTTGGGTATTGAGGTGATAGTTCCTGGTTGTGCTATACAGATGTAGGGATTGCAGATACATTCAGATTTGATGGACAGGATCAAGGTAGCCCAGTATGAGGATGTATCACTAAGGAGCATCAGAGCTCAGGTGAGAGCAGGATTGGAGGATGATTTCACCATTGTTGAGGATGGATCTTTGCGGCATGGAGTTAGATTGGGTGTGCCTAGTGGGGAGCTGCGTTAGGAGGTATTGCAGGAAGCGCATCGCTCTCAGTATTCTATGCATCCAGGTGCCAACAAGAAGTATCGGGATATGCGAGAGAGTGTGTGATGGTATGGCATGAAGAGGGAAGTGGCACAGTTTGTATCCAGATGCTTAGTGTGCCAGTAGGTGAAAGCCAAGAGGCAGAGGCCAGGAGGTTTACTTCAGCAATTACCCATTCCAGAGTGAAAGTGGGACATATTACTATGGATTTTATGTCCGTACTTCCACGATCTCCAGGAGGAAAAGACGCGATTTGGAACATCGTTGATATGTTGACCAAGTCGGCCCATTTTTTGCCTTTCAAAGTGGGTTTGTATACGGAGAAACTGGCAGAGAGGTACGTGAGGCAGATCGTTAGGATACATGGAGTTCCGTCAACATAATCTCAGATCGGGATAGTCGTTTTACTTCTCATTTCTCGAGGAGTTTGCAGGCGAGTTTGGGCACTCAGCTCAAGTTCAATACTGCATATCATCCCCAGACAGATGTGCAGTCAGAGAGGACTATTCAGACTCTCGAGGATATGTTGTGCACTTGTGTACTAGATTTTAGGGTTTCTTGGGAGAACCATATCCATTTGGTAGAGTTTGCTTATAACAACAGCTACTAGGCTAGTATAGAGATGTCACCTTTTAAAGCTCTGTACGGTCGGAGGTGTCGTACTCCCTTGTCATGGGACGATGTTAGAGAGAGAGTTTTGTTTGGGCCAGAGATGGTTATAGATGCAGCGAGAAAGTTTAGTTGATCAAAGACAAACTTCGAGTGGCGCAGGACAGACAACGGCATTGAGCCAATAGCCACCGAAGACCTTTGGAGTTTAAGATATAGTTTAGATTTTGTTTGTGCTTGTTATTGGTTTTTTGTTATAGATTAAGGTCTTAAGGTAATATTTTGTTCTAGGTGGGTGGTTTAGTATTTCTGAGGATTTCTCCGACACGAGGCACAATTTGCTTTGATTGAGGCGAAAAGCTTAGTCTGCGATTCATCGGAACTTTCACTATTCTAGAGAGGATCGGTGCAGTTGCTTATAGACTAGACTTGCCACCTGTATTGGAGGGAGTGCACAACGTGTTTCACATGTCGTAGTTGATACGTGGAAGATTGTAGTCATGTATGGGATCACTCGGAGATAAAGGGGGGCCCTACTCGTAGCTATCCAAAGCAGGCAGTTGAGATTCTAGATCTGAGAGAGAAGGTGCTGAGGAACCAGACTATTCCTTTGGTATGCGTCGCATGGAGGCATTACTCTCCGGAGGAGTCTACCTGCGAGAGGGGGGATGAAATGCGAAAGCGTTATCCAAATTTGTTTGTGCCTTGAGGTATGTTCTTTCCTAATTATGGTATATTCTTTCATAATTAGTTATGTTCTTTAGTTATGTTCATTGTCATGTGCTGTTATTTTTGGGGGTAGTTTTCGTCTTTGAATTTCGAGGACAAAATTATTTTAAGGAGGGTAGACTTGTCACTACCATATTTTCTAGGAAATAATATTTTAGTAATTTTATATTTAATTAAATATTGTGCATGATAATAATTATTTGTTGTATTATTTAATTATTGTTAGGTGTTAGTTATTTATTTTGGACTTGTGTTAATGGACCTAATGGACCAACATGTATTAATCGTTAAGATTTGAGCCCAATTAGAAAGCCCATTGATTAGGAGATGGATTAAAAATTAATTAAACCTTTAGACTAGAAGCTTCCCTCCTTAATTATTTCTTCATAAGAGGCCCCATGAGATATATTAGATAATTCATAGTAGCTTGAGGAAGGGGTAGAGGGGGTCGGCCTATTAAAGAGGGGGGAATTGATTCCTCTCTCCTCTTTTCATTTCAAAACTAGATATAGAATTTCCCTCAAACAAATTCCTTCATTCCCACTTTATTTTCCTACCAAATTTTATTCTAATTTTTTCCCAAATAACTAGTAAAGTCTAGTAGAGTAAGGATCTAGAAGGAGGAAGTAAGGATCTACAAAGAGGTGCAAGAATCTACAAGTTGGAGGCCAATTATATCATATTTGAAGGTTTTATTGGGAATCCATCTCTCAATAGGTATAATTCAATTTTTTCTCTTAAATTAGGTTCTAAATCTGAGATTTAACCATGAGAAATCAATCCATATACATAGGCTACCCATAGGATTTGGTTTTGTGTTCATAAGAGGCCAATTGTGAAAGTTATGGTATTTTTGTGTCAATTTTAGGAAAATTTTGAGATTGACAATTGTTATGTGTGTCAATTGGTCCTATAGATCAATTTGGCATATGACTGTGTGTTTGGAGCTAGTATCGTATCCACAATTGGGTACGTGTATGTCGTATCCC
Organism: Iris macrosiphon; assembly: GCA_036927795.1. Taxonomy (NCBI): domain Eukaryota; kingdom Viridiplantae; phylum Streptophyta; class Magnoliopsida; order Asparagales; family Iridaceae; genus Iris; species Iris macrosiphon. Next base: position 21,497,960 of record JAYESA010000010.1, read on the forward strand.
AACAATTTGGTGATACGTGTTGGTTTGGGGGTTTTCCCTCCGATACGGGACTTTAAGCATGTCATATTTTGACACGGACACGTAGAATTGTATTTGACTCTTCGTATTATTTATAAATAATATATATGACTTGTTCGTGTCCTTCGGTGTACGTTTGGATGTGTGGTGGATGTCACGACCCGATTCCGTAGAATCGTTGAGGCGTCCCCCGAATCGTGACCGCCGTGCGGGCCTGGAGTTGCGCCCGCACAAGGCTAAAGTATTTTGCATAGCAAGCACATATTCAGAGTACGCAGATAAATTGAAACACAGATTTGAAACATGGAAAAGTTCTCTTTATTGATAATGAACATCTATTACAAACTCTTGAACGAGTTAGCTAATATGCCGAACGGCTTACAAAAGAGATGACTCAAAATGAGATAGCAGTCCTGTACATTATATCCCTTTACTAAACTTCAAAAGATATAGACCTCCTGGCTGGAGGATAGCTTTGCCGCGGAGCTGCATTTGTGTATGAAGAGTTGCAGGCTCCGGTCTTCAGAATGCTTCGAGGACGGCGCGATCAGGATGCGCCAACAGCTAGACTGGATCGGGTAGACGACTTCGCTCCTCGCTCGGTTCGCCTTGGTGCGGAGAACCTGTTTTAACGAGGGTCAGTATGTCGAAACATACTGGTGAAGGCGAGCTAGCCTGACTTTACCAATCAACACGTTGTTTTAATTAAGCATGCATATTTGTGGGTTTCTATCTTGCCTTAGTTCATTTACAGTTAGCAACATATAGAATTATACTGAAATGAACGTGCCACCGTTCGGTGGATTTTACCTGCCCGTCTGAATTACCTGTACAATACTTACCATGCCTTCCCTGCCACGAACACACAAGTTAGTTTGCAACAGGTTTAAATATACATAGGATCACTGGCTTGATGCCACGAAGGGACGGGTTATAGTCTCAAGACACAAATGCTATACAATGCAGGTGGCGAGCCCCGCTGCATAACACTTTGCCCCATAATATACGACTATACATACGTTCCGTCCGGATCGGATCGGCCCCAGCGCCCCGGTGACCGTTCGTGGAACTCATAACATACCTTGAGCACAAGTTGTCCGTGATCGAATAGCACTCATAGAATAGTTCCATAGCATAACGGTTTGCATAGTTTTTCCGGACAGTTTATTTCATAACAAGCATATTCCATACTTAGCACGATTCATAGAACAGTTATAAACGAACTAGCATGCAGGATGATAACCGTTCATAAGTTTTAGTTGACAAGCATAATGAACCAATTCTATTCTCTTTTTATCTTGGTTTCTTTTATTATTACTTGGTATCGTTTGATCGGGGCAAGAAGAGTTCAAGCTTTTAGGGTGTGAAGCTTGGAAGCAGGGCTAGCTAATCGGGTTGGTAGCCACTCACTTAGATTTAGGAAGGAGAAGGAAAGAGGTGCTTCACGACTCCGCTCGCAAGCTGCCTACTGCTCGCTCACCTGCACACGAACAGCTCGATTAATATTCCATCCTCTCTTTCCAATCTCGGAAGTTGAAATGCAGTTCAATGAACGAAAACAATGAAACCATCGAAACCGTTCAAGGAAAACAAGCAAATCCCAAAACCAACTCAAAGCACGAAGGCAACAAGCGACATCGAAAACCGAGGCATAAAAGATAGCAGCGGAGAGGTCCCTCCTGACTCTGCCGCTAAGCCGATCCTTGGGGCGCAGTCCACTGAATATGGGAATCGATTCTGAAGAAACAAATCCATAACGAGGACGAGTTCTTAATTCAATCTATCCCGATCGAACGATACCGACTTGTGTTTCTTAGCCGCGCTCTCCGCATCGGGAGAACGGGGCGCTACAGTGGACTCGTGTCGCATGCGTATCCTAGATCTAGTGGGATACTGGGTGATACGTTCCATGTGTGTGCAATTTAATTGTAGATCTAATTCTTTTGTGTTCTTATTATTGGAGAAGTATATATATATATATATATATATATATATATATATATATATATATATATAATGTTGTGTATATATATTTATCTAATGTTGTGTCTTAGATCTATGTATCTATGTATATACTATATGTGTGTATATTGTATGTAATTATTCTTCTACATGTAAGCATATTTATCTATTATAGAATATATATAGATATATATATATATATATGTTAAATAAATATTTATATGTTGTTATATTTATATGTATATAATATATGTTATATATATTATGTATGATTATGTGTACGTGTACGTATATATGAAGTTATATATATATATTATACCATATATGTGTATATTATGTTACTATGTATTATTATGTACATATGTTGTTGAATATTATATGTGTTTACATACTTAGTGGTATTATATATAGTATATTATATATATACATATTATACATTATGTATTATGCATATTTATGGGTGTTAATATATTATATATATATATATATATATATATATATATATATATATATATATATATATATATATATATAGTGTATATCTATATATATGTATTGTAATAGAGGACAAGAGCTTTGGCGACAGCAGGAGCATCGCAACAGCAGCAACAATACCAACAGCACAACAGCAGCAGCAAGAGCAATAGCGACAGGAAGCATCGTTGAATGCAACAACAGCATAAATAACAACAGTAGCAGCCGCTATAGCGACAACAACAAGCGTCGCAGCAGCAACAGTGGAAGGAAATAGCATAGCAGCAGGGACAGCAATTAGCGACGGCAGCAGAGAACCGTCGCTAAATCAGCAGAGTATCAGCGGTAGCAGTGGCTTTAGCGACAGCAGGCAGTGGCTTTAGTGACAGTTTGGCAGTTTCTAATAATGATATATATATATTTATGTATATATATATGTATATATATATATATATATATATATATATATATATATGTATATATATATATATATATATATATATGGTAGTTATTATATAAGTAACTATGTTCCTATTTGCTAGTTGTATTTTAATATACTATATGTATAATATTTAGTGTAGCATATATTAGTAATAAGGGTAGTTAGCATGAGTAAGTTTGGGGTATTACCTTGAGATACCAAGTTAAGTACCAAGGTAATTGGGATACCCAAGATATTGGGTTTGGGTATCACGATTAGGGTTTAGTGTTGTGATACCAAGTTGGTTTGAAACCACGGTATCCATTTAATGTATTAGGATGTTGTATAGGTGATATTGTTCGATATTTGTGTGTGTGTGTGTGTGTAATATTTTATATTCCTTGTTTTACGTATCCAGAGATACGGTATCCTAATATCCTAAGTTGTAGTTTTATGACCTAGACATTAGTATTTGAACCCAATATCTTTGTGTTAGACTTTTATAACCTAGAAATAGGTAGTTGACCATAGTTGACCATATTTTGATCATAGTTTGACCATAGTTGACCATAGTTGTCATTAGAGTTGACTTAGTTTGACTTTTGACTTAGAGTTGACTTCTTAACCTAGAAGTTGACTCGTTTGACTTATTTTCTTTTCGAAATCTTGTATTGATGTTGTATTCCATATCTAGGTCTCCGAGGCACCGTATCAGACATCTGTGAGACTATTCATTTGACTTCATGCGAGTAAATTCTCTGATAATTTCTTATTTATGATATCATCTATGTTCATTGTATTTAGTATAAATATTCTTTTTTTTGACACGATGGTTACACGGATTGGTATATCCGGATCTCATCATGAGATATTATTCCTTGGTATATGGTATATCTTGTGCAAGTATTGTTTCATTGTTTATCTTGTACATATACAGACACTGATTCTTGGGAAGATTAGCTATCTTCTTGGGAAATCTTGTGTCATAGCGTACCATGGTTGGATCTATTATACCAGTCAGGATTGGGGAGTATTAGTGTAGATATGTGATCATACCTTCCTATGCAAGTATTGTTTTCCTGTGAGTGTTGGTCATATACCGCACGTATGACTAACTAGGCAATTATTACAGTACAAGTTCCCAAGCCGATCACATGTTAAAGCTAGTGCTCACTCACTTAGTCATTAGTATTATTGTTTATTGACATATTGTTCATTATTGTATTTATTCCAGTATTTCCTTATTGTGTACTCTTGTATCTATTGTTGCATCTTGTATATTCATATCTATTTACTGTTACATAGTTTTTACCATTAAATAGAACTGATGTTAGAGATGTACCCTGCTCCTTTCCTGACTGTATATATTTTTTCCAGATGACACTGCGGAGTGGTACCCTACACATTATGGACCTCAGTATGTTGTGAGTTTAGAGTCAAAGACCCTGGCTCAGGAGGGACTTATCCTAACTAAGACAGATGACCCGAGTTTAGTAGCTTCTTAGTATTCTTTGTACTGGATTTGTCTCTAGCTTACTTTGCTAGTATTTCTTTCAGACTCATTGATGTATTATTTTAGACTCGTGAGTTGTATGTGACTATTCTATTCTTTATGGTTCGTGCTTATTTTCATCTTAGATCTGTGATTAAGAATATTGTTATTGTTGGTGGCGCATTACATTGTTAGATAGTTTACCCAAACAGCGTTCTACCGTCGATTTTGTGGCGTAGGCTAGATGTTGTTCCCGATATATACCCATACACCGGATGCGGGTCGTGACATCTAGTCTAATGGTTTAATTAAATTAAGCATCCTCCTAATGAATGGGCTTCTAATTGGGCTCAATTCTAACAATTAATACATGTTGGTCCATGAGTCTAAACTAAACTAGTTAGGTCCACTAACACAAGTCCAAAATAATAAACTAACATCTAACAATAATAAAATAATATAATAATTAATTATTCACATGCATAATATTTAATTAATTATGAAATTACCAAAATACCTTTTTCTAGAAAATATAGTAGTGACAAAGTCTATCCACTTTTGATACGTTTCATTCATCGAGTTCGTTTGGAATCATCACCGAAAATGTTTCCTTGAGTTCGATCATCCCAGTCATACGTAAAATTATCACGCCGGCGCTCCCGCAGGATATTCGTTCTTGTTGGGACTGATATCGAAGGTTATCTTTTCGAACTAGATTCAAGATCGTTCTTCCAAACTCCAAGTACATTCTAAGTCAAAATATTATGCATATCTCACAGCATTAATAGAATTGTACTGTAAATAACTCGTAGTGTCACAAGTCTAAATGGATAGTACATTCTACAGTCGAAATATAATACATGTTACTAGTCCAAATGGATTTATTTTATTTTTGATCATCTTCAGAAAATTTATCTTGTCCGCCTTTCTCGTCCTCCTCTTTCTCTTTCTCCTCATCTTCACTATCATCTACTTCATCTTCGTCTTTGTCTTCCTCTTCAGATAATTTAACCTCTTCTATATTATTAGTTGTGTAATGAGTAACTTCTGTTGAGTCCACATCTACAATATTTGTTACAAGAGGTAGCTCGTCCTCCTGATAAGCTGTTTCGTCAACGACAAAGGTATTTCTAGCTTTAGTCTTGCATAATGTCCACCAATCCGGCCTCGTTGTCCCTTGTCTAGGATAAGTTGTGAAGTACATGAGTTGAGCCTGACTTGATAGGACAAATGGTTCGTAGCCATGATATCTACGCTTGTATTTTATATCTACACGACCATGCTTGTAAATTTTCCAACCTTGATCTTGAATCGGATCAAACCATTCACACTTGAATATCACTATCTTAGCAGATTATGTGCCATAATTATATGTCAACTCCACAATCTCTCATAAGATGATAAAAAAATTATTGCCTAGATCGACGTCTTTGTAGTTCAAAGATTTGATACACATACAACTTTTTTTTATGGAATCAAGATCCAGAAAGCTATCTCTTATCGAAGCATTTGTTGACTTGAACCTAAATCCATTCATACAGTAACTTGGCCATATTTTGACGGCAATAATTAGTCTATTGGCTAGAGTTCTAATAGATTCAGTCTCGGGTGTTAATAGACGATCGACCTAAATACCAAAGTAGCGATAGTAAATTATTTATTGTGCAAGTGCATACAAAAAAAAAGTAATCTGGATCGAAACTAGGCCCCGCCACATCAAAAACCATGTTCACCTACCTGTCGTCGTAAGCAGCGTGGTCGTGGACATCCGTATACGGCTCCATATAAGGCTCTGACTCCGACGCTAAAGACACAAGTTCTCCTTGTAAGGTCTATTGATAGTAGTTCGACGTAAAATCCTTTGAATACAAATGATATGTGACTTCCACTTCTAGATGATATTTCAAGTTGGACATCTCACATACGGACACTTAATTTTGGTACCATCCATATACTGTGGGAACACCTTGGGCAACTACAGAAACTGTTGTACACCCTCTATGAATTTATCCCGTACATCGTACATGATATCAGGATGACGGTTGTATATCCACGAATAATAACGCAGATAGTAATTCATATCCATTTCTAGATACTTTTGCAAAGATGAATAAACATCGTTCAAATATATACTCATGTGAATATTTCGTAGTGTATATTATCCAAATAACACTCACTCTAGATATGCAAAGATGAATAGACATCGTTCAAGAAATAGTTTAAATTATAGTACATGTCACAAGTCTAAATGGATTTCATATTAATATTTTTAATCCTCTTTTGAAAATTCATCTTCCTCGTTTAAATACAGTATATGCACTGATACTCCTAGTCCTAGCATTGATACTCAAGAATACCCAATTATGTTATACACCTACTGGTCTACACACACATAAGAATACTCAGGAATACAGTACATGCACTGATATACCTAGTCCTAGCACTAATACTTCTTCGTTCAACTCTGTATCCTGGATACTCATATTACAGTGTATCAGTGAGTTTTAACTCTGTATCCTGGATATCCATACTTGACATTTGTTTAGGCCATGACTTTATAATTTAAAAGTCAAGTCATGGATATCCAGTATTATTTTTTTTGTCCAGGATACATAGTTGACACTCACTGATACACTCGTGGATATCCATACTTGACATGTATGCATGTATCCGTGTCCGTTAAAATGTTTACAACCTTATCCTCGATATTGTGTCCTAACCTTTCATATTAATGTATCCTATCATTTTACCATACGTATCATGAGATGACATGATATAAACATATGTGTGAGTTCATGTCAGTGTTAGGGTTAGTATATGCGTGTTAGTATGTTCTCGTATCCGAGTTTGGGTTTGTGTTAGTCTATGTGTGTGTGTATTCGAGTTAGGATTAGGATAGGGTTAGTGTCCGCAGTACCAAAATATCTACACACACACATACCCTTACTGCACAATGCATAAGTATACACTGCATAATACCTCGCTTGATACCCAAGACTACATCTAATTAACTCAGATAGGGTTAGGGTCTGTGTCATATCTCGGTTTTGGGTTAGGGTCTGTCTCAGATCCTGTGTCGTATCAGTAAAGAGAGATAGGGTTAGGGTTAGGATATGTGTTATGTCTCGTATTGTGTCAGTGACATATCATGTCAGTATATATATATGTGTTGTATCCCGTGTCATGTCTATGTCTGTGTATGTGTCATATCCGATATCAAATATCGTGTCCGTATCTGTGAGAGAGAGAGATAGGGTTAGGGTTTACACCCTCTATGAATTTATCCCGCACACTACATTAATGCATAAATTAAATCTCCGACTTGATTCTCCAATACATATATAGAAATCCTATTTAGGATGGTCACACCTATCATTTATTAATTAAGTTAAATACACACATGCAATACTATTTTACAATAAAAATGTGTGTTAATATGGTAAATTAATTAATTACATAGATATATAGCGTATCGTGTCTATGTCAATGTGTGTGTCGTGTCTGTCTCAGTGTGTGTGTTTGTGATAGTGTGTCATGTCTGTGTATATGTTGTGTCTGTGTTAGTGTGTGTGTCGTATCTGTATTAGGGTTTGTCTATGACAGTATGCGTGTCATGTCTGTGTCAGTGTGTATGTCGTGTCTGTGTCTGTGTCATATCATGTTTGTATCTGTAAGAGAGAGAGAGAGAGAGAGAGAGAGATAGGGTTAGGGTTTACCTAGAGGAGGAGAAGCCCGAGGTCGTCGGAGGGGAGGAGCCACATCGAAAGAGAGGAGCCATGCGGGAGGGTGGTGCTCGGGGGGTGGGGAGCCTGAGTAGGGGGTTGTAGGGGAGCCGGTGGGGAGGGTTAGGGATGGGGGAGGAGGAGGACGCCGGAGGGGGGGGTACTTCGTCGGAGGGGGGAAAGAGGGGTGTTTGGAAATTTTGGAAAGGGGATCGACAGAATGGAGAAAAATAAAATTCTGAACCCCATATTAAAAAGTTTAGCGACATCATCAATAGATGTCGCTAAACATCGCTAAGTAAAAATATTAGCGATATCATCAATAAACGTCGCTAAACGTCGCTAATTAAAAAATTTGCGACATTAGCAACGTCGCTAAAAATGTCGCTAAAACACAAAAAAAGTAACATCGATAAATACGTCGTTAAACATCACTAAATCAAAAAACTCAGCGACGTTTAGCGACATTAAAGAAGCTTATAGCGACTATTCTTTAAAAAAATGAAGTATAGTCGCTAAATATCGCTATGTGTTGTCAACAGCGACGTATAGCCACGTTTATTTTTGGAGTCGTTCCAGTCTTTAATATTAGCGACATTTTATTATGACGTCGCTAAAAATATTGCTATTTTATCATATTTTGGTAGTGTCTACACTATTGGTTCTTCATCCCCAACAAGTGCCTTTGTGTAACATTTTCCCCTTCTTTATAAATTTCTGTAAAATCCATCATCTATATCCAGGAGTCCTGGATACACAATGGAGGATGGATCCTTAAAGTCTTTCCAGCAGAGTAGTCCCCAGGTCCACTCGCATACTCCCGCAATGACCACTCAAAAACCAACTTCGTTAGATGCTAGCCATGTTCATATTACCTCTGAGCTATCGTCCTACTAATCTCCCCAACAGAGCAATCGTCAGATCTATCTTTATTTTCGCATATAACACACTCAGCAAACCACTCCTTAGTGAGTATTTCAGACATTGGTTCATGTTAATATTACCTCTGAACTATCGTCCTAACATTTCTTTCCAGCTGAGTTTGCCATATTTATATTACCTCTGAGCAAATCTTCCGGGTTTTGGCTATCGATCATTACGTTCATATTACCTCTGATATTGGTTGTCATCCCCACTTATCACTCGTACTCACCAAGGTACACCATCAGTGTTAAGTCAACAAAAACTGTCATATCCATGTCACCTCTGGCAGGGCTTGTTCTAAAATCTATTAATTGCACTAACGTGCTCAAAAAGTAATGAGTCCACAAAAACGGCTACGTCTGTATTACCTCTGGCAGGACTTATTCCAAAATCTATTATTTGCACTAACATGCACAAAAACTAATGGGTCCACAAAAACTGTCATGTCTATATTACCTCTGGCAGGGCTTGTCACAAACCTATTACTTACACTAACATGCACAAAAAGTAATGGGTCCACAAAATCTATCACGTCCACATTACCTCTGGTAAGGATTATTTTTGAATTTATTATTTGCAGTCAATGTGTGCAACAAATAATAAGACCACCAAAAGTCCCCCAGTGGAATTTTTTCAATAGAAGCAAACATCCACGTCCATACTACCTCTGGCACGCTTTCTTCTCCTTCCACAAAATTACCAGGGTCATACCTAACCTCTCGGTATGGCAATTAATCAGCTCAAATCTATGTCACCTATGAGTTATTGTTCTCACCTCCTCCCCAGTAAGGTTAGCCATGTCCTTCATACCTCTAAGCAAACCTTCTGGGTTTGGCTATTGATCATCACGTCCACAGTACCTTTGATATCGATCGCCGTCAAAACTTATCACCTGTACTTAAATTTAAGTGCACCAATGGTGTTAAGTCCACCAAACTTGCTACCTCTGGAAAGGCATATTTTGAACTTATTACTTGCACTCTCACACGCAAGAAGTAATAAGTCCACCAAAGATCCTCCAGCGGATGTCCTCAATACAAAATAAACAGCCAGGTCTATATTACCTCTGGCTCATTTCTTTTTTCTTCTACCAAAAATACCGGGATCATACCTAACCTATCGGTATGAGTATCGATCAGTTCACGTCCATACTACCTCTGAACTACGTCTCTCCACTTTCTCCAGCAGAGTGAATCTATCACTACAAGAAAATATTCACGTCCACATTACCTCTGTCCTATTTTTCTTTATCCCTATAGAGTCATATCTTACCACGTCCACATTAGCTCTGAGTAAGATATTTTCAAAACTTTTATATGTCCATATTACCTTTGAGTAAAGTTCTATTTTTTGACTTTCTACTATCACATTCACATAACCCCTGATAGTGCTAGTCGTTTCAGCTTATTATCCATACTTAAGGTATGACATGAGTAGTAAGTCCACAATCTAAGAGTTTGCCATATCCATATTATCTCTGAGCAAATATTCATGCCCAGCGACTTTCTACCACCACGTCCATAATACCTCTGATGGCTTCAATTGTTCCAACTTATCATCTGTACTAAACCATAGGTACGCCTAGGATGATGAGTCCCTAAAAAATTCTATAGCGGAATTATCTCAAAACAATCATGTCCATCTTACCTCTCAATTATTTTTCCACAAAAACTCCAGTCCTACAGAAGTTTATTTTACCATATCCACATAACCTCTGAGTAAGATACCTCTAATGAAATTCCAAGTTTACCACGTCCATGTTACCTCTGAGCAAATATCCCTCCAAATAGTCTACTATCACATCGTTCTAGACCCCTGATAGTGTCAGTCATTTCAACTTATTATTAGTACACAGTCTTAGGTATGTCATGCGTAATAAGTCTACTAAAATTCTCCAGTGGAATGTTCCATAAGAATGCAATGTCCTACTACATCCACATTACCCCTAGTAGAATGTTCGCCTTCTTAACCAAGTCAAAACTCTCTTCCATGCATTTTTTTCAAAGTATTTCAAAACTTGTTCAAGTTTTAAAATTTTTGAAGGAGATCTTGTAGAAGCATAAAAAATCCGAGTCTATGCACAAAAAGATATAACCTCAAAGCCTGCCTTTAGTCATACTGCAGAAAAGCTATGCGACCAAAGGACTCGTCTAGATCCCTAAAAAAAGTCTGCAAGTGCATCCATGCGGCCAGACTACAAGCCACGTACATACAAGATCTATGCATCAAGCTCTCCACGAGGACCAGACTCCATGCGTCCAAGATTCCATGCGTCATATATAGCCAAGACATTATGCGTCCTCGTCTTTGTCCTCATGAAGCCAAAGTGTCCATCAGACGAAAGGCAGATGATAGCACACATATGGCCTCGACTCTATGCGTCTTCGTCCTCATAAAGGCAAAGTGTCCATCAGACTAAGGCCGGATAAAAGCATATATGCGACCTCGACTCTATGCGTCCTCGTCCTCATGAAGCCAAAGTGTGCGGCCTCGACTCTATACGTCCTTGTCCTCATCCTTACGAAGCCAAAGTATCCATTAGACTAAGGATGGATGAGAGTAATATGCAGCCAAGATGTTATGCGTCTACGTTCTCATGAAGCCAAAGTGTCCATCCGACCAAGGCAAGACGAGAGCACGTATAAAAAAATGGCCCTATGCGACATTCTGTTTGTAAGATCGTGTCGTTACAACCGAAAAGATCTTCACATAATCAATGCTAACTACATGTCAAGTTGACCAAGTCATGCACACAATGGGTTGAGAACAACCCCAAGATTTTATCAAATGTATATTCCAACCGAGGCTACGTAGTAGCCCTACCGTGATATGTGTCCACAGTTGCAACCATCAGCATGATGGCTATAAATAGGAGGAACTAGGATGTTCCCAGGGGCTCCCCTTTTTTGAAGGACCTGTAAACCCCCTCGACCAAAAATTTAGTTAATTAACTTAAATAGAGAGATTAGGGTTATTTGGGTACAAATTACAATTTATTATACAGGGTATTAATTAGTGTGCAATGATTTTATTACTTAGGACGCCTTACCGTTGTCCCGATATTTAGGACACTCTAGCTGTTACCCTGAAACAAATTCCATACACCTTGCCTAAACATACCAACCTACCATAATGACCTTCGTGTAACTCACAGATACTAATTTTTGTGCCTGATTTTAGTCGCACAAAAGTCGTTACAAACGTCCGTACGTAAATTAAATAAATTGCATATTTACATACGTTGTCCGTTCCAATCGAAATTGAGACCCAACCTCAACCCGTTTTGACCAACCCTGATCATGACATTATTATACTCTAAGCCTACCACGCCAATGACGCTTGTGCCAACCAATTTAGACCCCCAGTATTTATTAAATTAGTTTAGGGACACCCGGTGCATTAATTATAATTAAATTCATGTAGTGACCAACCTCACTCAAATTAGACCCAACTCCAACCCAAACCCAAACCCACACACACACCCACAAGCCTCATACAAAATATCATACATCATTCTAGTCCAATACAAAACACCAAACATGGTGTTTTGTCACATCAAATCCCCAATTCCAGATTTTGTGCAATTTCTAAATTGTTCAGGGGCCCTTGTGCAAATTTGCAGTGAGGTGCCCCCCTCTCATTGGCCAAACCACATGAAGAAGAAATCCCTCTTCCCTTGACCGGTCCATCATAATTTCCCCCCCATTTTTATGTACTTACATTACTTTTTGGGGACACATCTCCACCCTACATTTTAAACCCCTCAATCCTAGCCCTCCCCTCATCATGATGAAGCCTCCCCAACTCCCCAAAAATACAACCCAGCCGGCCCTAATCCCAAGGCAACCCCCCGCTCTCTCTCCTACATATACATCATGTTATATCATATTAAATGCGCACAACCCTAGAAATACCAAACTTAAACCCTAGTTTCCCAAAACCTTCACAAACCAGCCCGACCCCTGCCCATCTTCCTGTCACGACCCGCACCCAGAGGAATCGGGCACGAGTCGTGGGTACGTCCAGCCTACGCCGCAGTATCGGCGGTAGTACGCTGTCTAGGTCATATTCACAGTTAAATTAAAATCTAGCTCATTCACAATAAATAAATAGGCAAGGATAATAACAGGAAATAGGAATGCTAAGATTTCATAAAACAAATTATGACAAACAGATCCATAGTTTATTACAGAACCAGAAGATAAATCGGGGACAAACCCGATTACTATGCTGAAAGAAAAATACTAGATAACTGGCTAACTACTACTCAAAAGTAGTCTCCTGGGTAGGAACCGGCTCCTCAATAGTATCATCTGCTACGTCATATGGGCCATAAAAGGTGGGGGCATAGTCCTCATCATCGCCTAATATCAACGAATCCAGTCAGGAAAGGAGCAAAGTACCAATGCACAACAAAGCTTAAACTAAATATTTATGACAAGTAGTAAAAACTGACTAAGCATCATGATAAGAATATGCATAATAAGTAGTAAAATTAACTAAGGGTTAATTGCTATAAATCAGGGATATGAGTAAAACAGGAATATAATGAGACAAGTAAATAAAACTGCAACAAGACAAAGAAACTATGTGTGTGAAATTATGTATTTAGAATACATAGTTGGCATGTAGGGGGTTATAAGGCTAATAAGGCCGTCATAGATGGCTAGCAGTCAGGAATAATCGAGTATAAGGCTGATGGTACAGTCGCGTACCAACAGCTAGCAGTCAGGACAGGGGGAAGGGTAAACTACATGCCTCCTAGTATTCTCCCTCCCGACACGAAAAGCAAGACATGAAATCCAAATTCTAACACTAAGTGTAATCATCCAATGGTACTAGTAGAGCAAGGAACTAATTATCACAATATAAAGAATAAACTTGAAGTGCAGGTACTTGCCTGATGTTTGGATTTACAACTACGGTTCTGTCCTCGGGAAAAATTTTAGAAATTTCTTCGGATGCTGAAATAAATATTACCATCATGCTCAGAAGATATCAAATAGCTAGAAACGCCTGTCCTTGAGTCCAATTAGGAGACAAGGGCAAAAACGGCAATTTCGGGTCAAAACGGGGTAAGAATGTGGGCCCGCTTTGCACCGAAAAATGTGTCAGGGTCAAAGGTCTCCAAATTCACCAAACTTAGTGTCAACAGGTCAGGAACGATGATACGAACCCAACAGAACTTTCAGAATTGGATTCCGATGAGCCGATCACAAAATCGCCCGTCGAGCGGGGCTTGTGGGGCCCGCGACACGCGATTTCGTCAACATTCTCAGAATCGAACCAAACTTGGGTCACAGGACCAGCGTATTGCTATGAGTCCGATGGCGTAAGTTTCGTTTCGATCCAACGTGTGTACACAGAGTTAGGGCTCGATTTAGAAAAGGCAGATACGGGGCGGTGTCCGCGGATACGCGTTGATCCCGGTGTACACGCACACCCGAATCAACTTCTGCGAAATCCCACACGTCCGTATCAACGACACGCACGTATCTGTGAAGACCGCGCGCGACCAAGTCGTCCCGTTTGGCGGGGCGTACCCAGTTCTGGGGTGAATCAGGTCGTTGTTTTTCTTGTTTTTGGATCGCGGTTCGCGATCGCCACAGGACGCGATGCCCCGAGCGGTTTGCCCGGGCACCGAGGGGGTCATGCAGGCTACGCGTTGCAATTTACGGAATTGAAAACGGGGCAGCGAGGAGAAAGTTACGAGTACCTGAACAGGGCTCAGAAACCGGGGCTTTACTGTGTCCGACACGACACGAGGACACGGTGTCCTGTGTCCGAGTCCAACCCTAGGGTTAGGGTTCAGGGGTACTGGTGTTGGCCGGAGACGGCGGGGAGGGGCCGGCCGGAGGGAGCTGGGGGCAGCGCTGCACGGCGGGGGACGCTCGGCCGGAGGCGGCGGCGCACCGGAACGGGCGGCTCGATGAGGGGCGGCTGCTCGGGGAGGCATGGCGGAGGAGGAAGACAAGGCGGACGGGGGTCTGGGGAATCGGGGACGGAGCCGAGTGGGCTAGGCGGCTGGATCAGGCGGAGCGGGGCTGGGCACGGCGAGGCTGGGAGGAAGGAGGAGGAGCTGGATCAGGCGGCGCCGGAGCTAGGGTTCAGGTGGGGGAGTGGGAGTGGCCGTAGTCGAGGGGGTTAGGGGTTTATATAGGTGGAGGGCCGCGGGGGCTGGCCGGGAGAGGCGGAGGGGAGAGGGGGACGTGGCGAGGGGTGCGAGGCTGCGGGGCCGGCGTGGCGCGGGTGCGACGCCGGACGCGGGGGGGGCAACGCGGGTCGTGCGGGGGACGGGGCTGGGTAGTTAGCGGGTCGGGCCCGTGGCGGGTCGGGTTCGGCCGGGCGGACCCGACCTGACCCGTTAGGATATTGGGCTGGGCCGCGGTTAAGTGGGCTGGGCCGGGCTGAGGGTTTAAATAATAATTAAATAAATAATTAATTAATTAATTAATTAAATAATAAATAATAATAGTTTTTAGGTGTTTAAAAATAGGTCCGGGGCCCAATAAATTCCAGAAAAATTACCCTAAGTCCAGTTTTTAATTCTACACCATAAAATATTATTTCCATAATATTTTAATATTATTTATTATTAATTAAAATTATTTAATAATTAAAATCCTGATTTTAGTTACAGAAAATTCTCAAAAAATTGCAGAAAATTGTGAAAAATCCAAGTTTAATATTTTTAAAAATTCAGGGATTTACAATCTACCCAACTTATAAAAATTTTGTCCTCGGAATTTAAAATAACAATGGCACGAAAAGGAAGATCGAGAGTTAAAATGTACCTCAAGGTTCAAAAAGATAGGGGTAGCGCTCCCTAATCTCGTCTTCTCGCTCCCAGGTGGATTCGCCGGGAGAATGATGCTTCCAAGCTATACGAACAAGGGGAATAACTTGATTTCTTAGAACTTTCTCCGTTCGGTCCAGTATCCCCACAGGTTGCTCTTGGTAAGTCAAGCTTGGGCCCACTTCGAGCTCTGAATGATCCAAAATATGACTTGGATCTGACACGTATTTTCTCAGTTGCGACACGTGAAATACGTTATGGACCCCATCTAGAGAGGGTGGCAATGCCAGACGGTATGCCACTTCTCCGATTCTCTCATGTATGCCAAACGGTCCAATAAATCTTGGGCTGAGTTTTCCGCTCCTTCCGAACCTAATGGTGCCACGTGTCGAAGAAATCTTCAAGAATACTAATTCTCCAACCTTTAATAAAGTCATAATCAAGTCTTAGTTCCATAATCATAGTGTTAAATTAACTTGAATTTCATAAATTAATTACCTCAAATTCCAATGGTCTTCGATGGCTATTTGCCCAATGTCGTTGCCTGTCTTGAGCCACCCGAAGTCTTTCCCTTATTTGTTTCACCTTCTCGGTTGAATCGACCACCATCTCTGGTCCCAGTAAAGCTCTTTCTCCTACATCATCACATGATAGCGGGGTACGACATCTTCGTCCATATAAAGCCTCAAATGGAGTCATTTCAATACTTGCTTGGTAACTATTATTATAAGAGAACTCCACCAGATGTAGATAATCTTCCCACGATCCTCCAAAATCCAGAACACATGTACGGAGCATATCTTCAAGTGTCTGAATTGTACGTTCAGATTGTCCATCGGTTTGGGGATGATAAGCTGTGCTGAATTTGAGTTGAGTCCCTAAGCTAGCTTGTAAGCTCCTCCAGAAGTGAGAGGTAAACCTTGAATCTCGGTCGGAGACAATACTTACTCGAACTCCATGTAATTTAACAATCTGTCGAATATATAAATCTGCCAACTTTTCCGTAGATAGCCCTACTTTGAAGGGTAGAAAATGTGCAGACTTGGTCAGCCTATCCACTATTACCCATATTGCATCCTTTCCACTAGGTGTCTTTGGAAGCCCAGAAACAAAATCCATAGTAATATGTTCCCACTTCCACTCTGGAATGGGTAGTGGTTGAAGCAATCCCCCAGGTCTTTGTCTTTCATCCTTGACTTGTTGGTACACTAAGCAACGAGATACGAACTTGGCTACTTCTATTTTCATGCCATACCACCAAACATGCATCCTTAGGTCTTTGTACATTTTGTTGGCTCCTAGATGTATAGAGTATTGTGATCTGTGTTCCTCTTGCATAATTTCTTCTCTTATATCTCCTTGAGTTACACATAATCTATATCCATGTCTTAGTGATCTATCTTTATGAATTTTGAATTCCTCCAATAATCCAGCTTGCACTTGACCTCGAATGCTTCGTAGGCCTTCGTCTTGAAACTGAGTCTCCTTAATCTTATCCATTAAGGTAGATTGGATCTTCAAGTTCATCATTTGACCTTCTATTCCTGGAATAATTACCTCAATACTTAAACTTTCCAAGTCCTCGAGCAAGTGTCGGTCCATCGTCAAGTACATTGCCATAGGATATCTGCTTAGAGCATCAGCAACTACATTGGCCTTCCCCGGATGATATTGAAGGGTGATGTCAAAATCTTTCATTAACTCCAGCCACCTTCTTTGCCTCATGTTCAGCTCTTTTTGAGTAAAGATATATTTTAAATTTTTGTGATCTGTAAAAATTTCCACCCTTTCTCCATAAAGATAATGCTTCCATAGCTTAAGAGCAAAGATAACAGCTGCTAATTCTAAGTCATGAGTTGGATAGTTCTTTTCATGAGGTCAAAGCTGTCTAGAAGCATATGCTATTACCTTTTTGTTCTGCTCCAATACACATCCTAGACCTTTTCCAGAAGCATCACTGTATATAGCGAATCCTCCGGTTCCAGATGGTAAGGTCAGAATAGGGGCAGTAGTCAGCCTTTTTTTCAATTCTTCAAAAGCATGTTGACATTCATCAGTCCATGTGAATTCTTCATCCTTCCTTGTTAATTTTGTCATTGGTTCAGCAATTCTAGCAAATTCCTTCACAAACTTTCGATAATAGCCAGCTAGTCCCAGGAAACTTCTAATTTCTGCTACAGAGTCTGGAGTGGGCCATGATTCTACTGCTGCTATCTTCTTAGGATCTACTGCTATGCCATCTCCAGTTACAACATGTCCCAAAAATTCTACTTTGTCTAGGAAGAATGCACATTTGGATAGTTTTCCATAAAGTTTTTCCTTCCTTAATGTCTCCAATGCTAGCCTCAAGTGCTCTTCATGTTCTTCTGGAGTCTTGGAATAAATCAAAATATCATCAATAAAAACCACTACAAATTTGTCTAAATATTGTTGGAAGACTCTGTTCATTAAATTCATAAATACTGCTGGAGCATTAGTCAACCCGAACGGCATCACTAAGAATTCGTAGTGTCCGTTCCGGGTATTGAAAGCAGTTTTAGGGATGTCTTCCTTCCTCACCCTTACTTGGTGGTAGCCAGACCTCAAGTCAATCTTCGAAAATACCCGAGCTCCACTTAATTGATCAAATAAATCATCTATCCTTGGTAGGGGATACTTATTCTTGATTGTTAAAGCATTCAAGGCCCTATAATCAATACACATTCGAGATGTTCCATCCTTCTTTGGCATAAATAATACTGGAGCTCCCTAGGGTAAAACACTAGACCTAATGAAGCATTTGTCTTCTAACTCTTTTATCTGCTCATTTAATTCTACTATCTCTTTCTTGTTGATTCTGTATGGATTTTGAGATACTGGCGCTGCTCCTGGCACTAAGTCAATAGAGAATTCAACTTCTCGGTCTGGAGGTAATCCTAGGAGATCCTCAGGAAAGACATCAAGATATTCAGAAATGAAAGGTAGTGGCAATTCTTCTGGTACTAGGGCTCCGCAAATTTGGTTACTACCCAATTCTCTAGAACCTCTAGTGAATTCAAATTCTGGCTTGTCAGGGGGCCTGAAGATTACACTACCCCTGTGACAATCTATAGTGGCATGATACTGACTCAACCAATCCATACCCAGAATAATATCGAAACTGGGAATAGGCATTACGAGTAGCCTCGCATATAATTCTCTCCCACATAGTGTAATAGGACAATTGTTACATGCATCACTAACCGGAATAATTCCTCCACCGGTAGTGATCTTATAACAATTCCTAAGGGGTTCTGTGACTAAGCTATGCTTCATAAGAAAATCTACGGACATGAATGAATGTGAAGCTCCAGAATCAAATAAAGTAATGGCTGGTACTGAATTTATAAGTACAGAACCTGTTATCACATCTGCTGTGGCTTCAGCTTTCTCTAGAGTCATTGTAAAAGCACGGCCTTGTTGAGGTGCACCTCTCTGTTGCTGATGTTGGTGCTGAGCAAAGCGTTGTTGTTGAGTTGGGAGTGGGGGTCCTCTCTGCTGCGCTGCTGGGGGCCTGGCCTGAACTGGAACTTTTTGTGCAGCTGTGCGTCCTTGAGCAGCAGGACAGTCCTTCATTTGATGTGCTGCTGATCCACAATATAGACAGGCACCTAGCCTCTTTCTACAAACTTGCCAAATGTGACCTTGTTTATGACAAAAGCCACAAGTGAGAGCTTGTTGGTTCTGTCCTTGAGTTTGGGGTTGGGGTGCTGTGGCTCGAGGGAGAGGACGCTGGGTTTATTGTGAGGCCCTCTGCTGTGGTTGGAATGGGCGTTTGTGGGGTCCCATACTTCCAGTATCTCTTTCCCGCTTTAGTCTAGGTCCCATGTCTCTTTTAACACCTTGTGCCACGCTCAAGATTTCTTCATATGTACGAGCTCGGCTAGTGGTGACAGCAAGGCGAATATCAGGAGACAACCCCTTCTTAAATCTACGGGATCTATCTTCAGGGGTACGAACCATATATTCTGCAAAGTGGCTCAGTCTGCTAAATTCAGCAGTGTACTCATCAATAGAAAGATTACCTTGTTCCAGCCTCTCGAATTGACTTTCGAGAGCTTCCCGAGCCACTTCGGGATAGAACTTCTTCTTGAACAGCCTCTTAAAATCCTCCCAAGTGAGCTCAGGAGCAGATAACTGAGGTTCATCCCTAAACCAAGTCCGAGCTATGTCAAATAGTTACAGGCTTGCAGATTCCACCTTAAGATCATCAGGGACCCGAGCAGTCTTCAGGAGTCGCTCCACATTCTCTATCCATTCCAAGGGTCCAAGGTTCTTGAAGTCCTTGGCACTTCCTGGCCTCTTTTGTGGTGCCTCCTGGGATCGAAGAGCATCTAAAAGGCTAGTTCGTAGCAGGGCAGTCTGTTCCTTCTGGGATTTTATAAGTCCAGGGAATACTCCGAGTAGCTGTGCCCCATCCATAGTAACTGTCGGAGCAATTGGAGGCGGAGGGAGCGCAAGGGTTTCAGGCACAGTCTGCTCGATGGGTTCGGATGTGCCTCCTACGGTATTCCTTGTCTGAACCATTCTGAAAGGTTAAGGGATAGGAGGATTAGAATAGATTACTTGGAAATCAAGGACGATAGGAAAATTTACTAGGAATGATATCAAGATTTGAAATAAAAGATCATATTCTGTGAATGAGCTTTTCCTAAAATCCTCAATCTTATTTCATACTCTGTCCTAGGATATTACACTATTAAGGATTCTAGACTTGCATGGGCCACCATAAAAATGTGTCACGACCCGCACCCAGAGGAATCGGGCACGAGTCGTGGGTACGTCCAGCCTACGTCGCAGTGTCGGCGGTAGTACGCTATCAAGGTCATATTCACAGTTAAATTAATCTAGCTCATTCACAATAAATAAATAGGCAAGGATAATAACAGGAAATAGGAATGCTAAGATTTCATAAAACAAATTGTGACAAAAAGATCCATAGTTTATTACAGAACCAGAAGATAAATCGGGGACAAACTCGATTACTATGCTGAAAGAAAAATACTAGATAACTGGCTAACTACTCCTCAAAAGTAGTCTCCTGGGTAGGAACCGGCTCCTCAATAGTATCATCTGCTACGTCATATGGGCCATAAAAGGTGGGGGCATAGTCCTCATCATCGCCTAATATCAACGGATCCAGTCAGGAAAGGAGCAAAGTACCAATGCACAACAAAGCTTAAACTAAATATTTATGACAAGTAGTAAAAACTGACTAAGAACACGATAAGAATATGCATAATAAGTAGTAAAATTAACTAAGGGTTAATTGCTATAAATCAGGGATATGAGTAAAACAGGAATATAATGAGACAAGTAAATGAAACTGCAACAAGACAAAGAAACTATGTATGTGAAATTGTGTATTTAGAATACATAGTTGGCATGTAGGGGGTTATAAGGCTAATAAGGCCATCATAGACGGCTAGCAGTCAGGAATAATCGAGTATAAGGCTGATGGTACAGTCGTGTACCAACAGCTAGCAATCAGGACAGGGGGAAGGGTAAACTACATGCCTCCTAGTATTCTCCCTCCCGACACGAAAAGTAAGACATAAAATCCAAATTCTAACACTAAGTGTAATCATCCAATGGTACTAGTAGAGCAAGAAACTAATTTTCACAATATAAAGAATAAACTTGAAGTGCAGGTACTTGCCTGATGTTTGAATTTACAACTACGGTTCTGTCCTCGGGAAAATTTCTAGAAATTTCTCCAGATGCTGAAATAAATATTACCATCATGCTCAGAAGATATCAAATAGCTAGAAACGCCTGTCCTTGAGTCCAATTTGGAGACAAGGGCAAAAACGGTAATTTTGGGTCAAAACGGGGTCCGAATGTGGGCCCGCTTTGCACCGAAAAACGTGTCAGGGTCAAAGGTCTCCAAATTCACCAAACTTAGTGTCAACAGGTCAGAAACAATGATAAGAACCCAACGGAACTTCCAGAATTGGATTCCGATGAGACGATCACAAAATCGCCCGTCGAGCGGGGCTTGTGGGGCCCGCGACACGTGATTTCGTCAACGTTCTCAGAATTAAACCAAACTTGGGTCACAGGACCAGCGTATTGCTACGAGTCCGATGGCGCAAGTTTTATTTCGATCTGATGTGTGTACACAGAGTTAGGGCTCGATTTAGAAAAGGCGGATACGGAACGGTGTTCGCGGATACGCGTTGATCCCGGTGTGCACGCACACCCGAATCGACTTTTGCAAAATCCCACATGTCCGTATCAACGACGCGCACATATCTGTGAAGACCGTGCGCGACCAAGTCGTCCCGTTTGGCGGGGCGTACCCAGTTCTGGGGTGAATCAGGTCGTTGTTTATCCTATTTTTGGATCGCGGTTCGCGATCGCCACAGGACGCGATGCCCCGAGCGGTTTGCCCGGTTACCGAGGGGGTCATGCAGGCTACACGTTACAATTTACGGAATTAAAAATGGGGCAGCGAGGAGAAAGTTATGAGTACCTGAACAGGGCTCAGAAACCGGGGCTTTGCTTTACTGTGTCCGACACGACACAAGGACACGGTGTCCTGTGTCCGAGTCCAACCCTAGGGTTAGGGTTCAGGGGTACTGGTGTTGGCCGGAGACGGCGGGGAGGGGGCCGGCCGGAGGGAGCTGGAGGCAGCGCTGCACGGCGGGGGACGCTCGGCCGGAGGCGGCGGCGCACCGGAACGGGCGGCTCGATGAGGGGCGGCTGCTCGGGGAGGCGTGGCGGAGGAGGAAGACAGGGCGGGCGGGGGTCTGGGGAGTCGGGGACGGAGCCAAAGGGGCTAGGCGGCTGGAGGCGAGGCTGTGGCGGAGCGGGGCTGGGCACGGCGAGGCTGGGAGGAAGGAGGAGGAGTTGGATCAGGCGGCGCCGGAGCTAGGGTTCAGGTGGGGGAGTGGGAGTGGCCGGAGTCAAGGGGGTTAGGGGTTTATATAGGTGGAGGGCCACGGGGGCTGGCCGGGAGAGGCGGAGGGGAGAGGGGGACGTGACGAGGGATGCGGGGCTGCGTGGCCGGCGTGGCGCGGGTGTGGCGCCGGATGCGGGGGGGGTGGGGGGGGCAGCGCGGGTCGTGCGGGGGACGGGGCTGGGTAGTTAGCGGGTCGGGCCCACGGCGGGTCGGGTTCGGCCGGGCGGACCCGACCCGACCCGTTAGGATATTGGGCTGGGCCGCGGTTAGGTGGGCTGGGCCGGGCTGAGGGTTTAAATAATAAATAAATGAATAATTAATTAATTAATTAATTAATAAATAATAATAGTTTTTAGGTGTTTAAAAATAGTTCTGGGGCCCAATAAATTCCAGAAAAATTATCCTAAGTCCAGTTTTTAATTCTACACCATAAAATATTATTTTCATAATATTTTAATATTATTTATTATCAATTGAAAATCATTTAATAATTAAAACCCTGATTTTAATTACAGAAAATTCTCAGAAATTCCAGAAAATTGTGAAAAATCCAAGTTTAATATTTTTGAAAGTTCAGGGGGTTTACACTTCCCGCCGCCCTCGTCCAGCCAGCCACCGCCTCTTGCCAACCTGCGACGACCCTACTCCCTCCGGCGATCCTTCCCCCACCTACGACCACCGCCCTCAGCCACCACGCCGCCTACAACCACCTCCATCTCCACTGTCCTCACCTACAGCCGGTCACCCCCAATACTCGAGCCGACCACCCGAGCCCCAACTAGCCCCCCGCCTTAGCTCAGCCGACCACCGTGCTTCACCAACCTCTCCCCCATCCAGCCTCCTCCGTCGCCGCCAACTCTCGGCCCCGGACGACGTCGCAGCTGGCCGGCCCTGCCCCCGCAGTACACAACTGCCGACTGCTGCTGCTGCTGTCAACTTCCTCCCCGCGCGCTGCCGGAGCTCCGCCCGGCCACCCACGCCGTCGACGACCTGTCCGGCGGATCTCCTCGACCCCTCCGACACTTCGGTACGTATATGTGTACGAATACAGTATAAATACGTAGTATATTTGGGGATGCATTGTGTATATACTTATATATATATATATATATATGTTTTCAGTTTGGTGTATTTATACATATACTATATTCTGTATAAATACCGTATTCTTTTTGTATAAATAAATATATATATGTATGTGTGTAGTTCGTATTATATGTGTACATATAGTATATACTATATATTTGTATTTAAATACTTATGCATATTAATATCTAATATGTATATGTATATATATATATATATATATATATATATATATATATATATATATATATATATATATATATATATATATATATACATTTTATGTATTGATGTATTATATATTTATTTTATGTTGTGTATATGTATAAATATATATATATATATTTGGTGTATTTATTATTTTGTGTATATATAAATATATATATATATATATATATATATATATATATATATATATATATATATATATATATATATATATATATATATATATATATATATATATATATATATATATATATATATATATATATATATATATATATATATATTGTGTATATAAATATATGTATAAATATATAAATATATATATACTCTATGTATTTAGTAATTTAGTGTATAATGTAAATATATGTATGTGAATATAAATATATATATATATATATATATATATATATATATATATATATATATATTGTGTAATTAGTATAATTATAGTGTGTATATTTATGTATTAAATAAATATATGAATATATATATATATATATATATATATATATATATATATATATATATATATATATATATATATATATATATATATATATATACTTTTGGTGTATATAAGTATATATTATATATTAGTACAGTTTCCATTATGTGTATATACATATAAATTGTAATTAAGTATATGTAAATATATATGACTATGTATTTAATTAATATACATAGTATTGTGTTTTAATTATGTAAATATATTTTTATGGAAATATGTATATGTACTTATTTGTTGGATTATTATTAAAGTATATCTATAAAAGCTATTTTATTGTGTAATATTAAGCATACGTATTTTTATTATTACTTTAAATATGTATTAGGGTACATAAGTATATATGTTATTAAATTATCTATAGGATATATATGTATAGGTGTTAGGTATGTATACGTGTACTATGTTAGCATAGGTAATTAAGCGTGGTGAAGTTTAGTGATTTATAAATTATTGTTATCTGTTCGTAGGCACCCGAGATGGTGCTACCTTGACTGCTGGTTCCGGAGCATTGTTTGTGCACACCCGAGTTCCAAGCAAGTATATCTTGCCTTTTTGTTACTGTTTAAATTCATATGTTTATCTAGTTGCATAATTTATTGTTTTAATATTAACTGTGCGCGTCCGAGAAGACTCGGGTGTAGTCAACGAATGCGTTGACGTTAGGACTTGAGTCTGACCTAGTGTCTAGTGGACCCACCTAAAGTTGAGGAGTTATCAATATAGCTTCCCAGGCCTTGACACGTATCTTAACACGTCACAGAGTGAGTTCATGTAGGGACGCGTGCTTCGTGATCGACTGGCCATCAGCATGAGCAGCACATGTGACGAGTTTAGCTTAGTTGTTTATTTCTGTAGCGACTTGCATCATAGTATGAAATATCCACGTCACATTCGCGACTTGTACATTGACATTGGGCGGGGAAGATAATTAGTAGGCGTATGGGACAGACATTTGGCCGACGTAGTTTTAGAGTAAACTGCGGGGCCGTGAGCCTCAGTGTTACCCGGTTATGGGCCATGTGTTACCCGGTTATGGGCTCAGGTTCCCGGTTATGGGCATATATGCTTGTCGATACATACGGCAGAGGTTACTAGCTGCGCGCTATGATGATCGGTGATGTAGTCAGCATATATTCCTGGCATCCGGTTTACAGCCTATGCCAGGTACTTAGCCTCTGGCTCGACGCTACGCTTTATACCTTTCACCTACCCATACGTACCAGGGTTGTCTTCAAAGTGCATTTCACTTAGCTGGTTAGATTACCCTTGAGTTTACACAGTATTTACTTTATGGCATGCATTTTTGTATCTTGTTATGTCCCTTTGAGGACCTGGTTCTCTTCCAGATCCGGACGAGCATTTGTACCCGACCATCTACGGAGCAGGAGTAGAGACAGGATTTCTGATTGAGGACTTCGAGGCATTTCCAGGGGAGTTCTCGTGATTTGAGTACGCAGCTGCATCGGACTAGAGTTTTCATATCTAGCTAGTTGATACTCTAGTCTAGTTATCTTACTTCTTTCTGCACTTTATTTCCATTTCTGTATTTCAGTGGGTTTGTCCCCACCAGACTATTTCAGATGTATTATGGATATTCAGACTCTTATATTTTATTTACCAGCATTTTGTTTCAGCATTATGATATTGTATTCTGTGGATGAGATTAGACATTGCCTGCTATATATTAGCATATTAGACTTGTTAGTATTTTAGGACAGCGTAGCACGCTTCGTTAGGATCCATTAAATTGGGATATCCTTCGGAGTCGTGTCAGCTGGCCAATGCCACGTGGCCTGGTCCCGTGTATTTTGGGACTGGGGTGTGACAAGACCACGGACGAGAGCACATATGCGGCATCAACTCTATGTGTCCTCGTCCTCATGAAGCCAAAGTATCCATCAGACCAAAGGCAGACAAAAGAACACATGCGGCCTTGACTCTATGCTTACTCGTTCTCATGAAGCCAAAGTGTCCATCTAACCAAGGGCGAATGAGATCAAACAAGCAGCATCAACTATATATGTTCGCGTCCTCATGGAGCCAAAGTGCCCATCAGACCAAGGCCGGACGAGAGCACATATGCGATCTCGCCAACATGGAGCCAGAGTGTCCATTTGACCAAGGCCCAAACGAGAGCATGTATGCGGCTACAAGACCCATGCGACCTCGTTGTCATATGGCCAAGTTGTTATGAGGCCTCCAGCTCACAAGATTTACAACTGCAGAGATCTTTGCATAGTTGGTGTTGACGACGTGTTCAGCTGACCAAGTCACACACACAACGGGTTAAAAATAACCCCGAGATCTCTTCAACAACATATCTCAACCAAAACTATGCGACAATCTGCCCATGGCATGTGGTGACAGTTGCAACCATATTCTGTTGAAGGAGCCTTATGCGGCCACTAAACAGAGGCATATGCAGTATCCATAGCCCATCAGCACGATGGCTATAAATAGGAGCAAATTGAACGTTCTAAGGCTCGGTTATCTGGGAACCTACAGTCAAGCAAGAGAGAAGAGCTTCCTCCTCCTACATCGGATCATCCACGGAGTAAAGAGAGTTGCTACACTTCTAAACCTCTATCGTCACCCCCCATAAAATAAATTTGTACTTAGATTGTCTCCTAGGACTTCTATGTACTTTCTTATCGTTTGTTAATTAAATCAAGCTCTCTTAAAATTTTTGAATTTAATGGCGAACAATATATATATAGACTTTTCCATGAATATAATTATCTTTGTATAGATATCGTCCGTCGAGGTTATAGAGATGTCTGGAGATCTTTCTGAGGTATAATTATGGTGGCCCTTGGATCAACTACTCCGATTCAGATGAGAGGAAGGTGTTCTGGTTTGCGCACTTTAAGGTAAAAATATATTGGATTTTAATATCGATCATCTAATTTATTTATATTACATAACTTACTATATTACTTCTTATAGGACACATATTTTTACCTACCATACCGAGCCAAGGTGATCGAGGAGATGTTTTTTTCCGTCGCCGCCAAGCTAGTCCGTGATGCAATCAATGATCAAAAGGACCATGATCATTTGGGAAAACCAATCCAAGGTTGGATCACGACTGAGCAGTGGACTCAGATGAGGGCTAGATTTGAAGATCCCAGGTACAAGAAAAAGTCGAAGAAGGTGAAGACGGCCAGGAAGAAGGCAAAAAAGTGTTGTGGTGGGTCAATTCCGATAACAAAATATTTTCGTCGCATGGTAAGTATTTTAACGTATATATATTATTTTAATCAAAGTAGGATAAAATGGTTAATTTTAGTAACAATATTTATATTTTTAATTAACAGGTCTAGAGGTGTGTGGACGCTAACATGGTGACCATCTTCCTCGCCACCCATCGGAAGGACGGACAGCTCATCGATGATAGGGACACACAGGCTTACGTAAGTATTACTTTATAATTTTTTAATTTTAATATAACTTAAAAAATATGCAAATAAATATCCATGTAGTTAGTAATAAGTTGCTTAGATAATAACATTTATGTTTACAACGAGTGGACAGTAACAAGTACATTTATCGAGCGATTCATTTTTTTCTAGAATGAGAATCTACAGTTCCGTGAGCAGTCGATGCAATATGCTGCTACTGTACCTCCCGAGGGAGAGGTCGGTACTTCCTCGCAGCCACCGACCCACCCAGTTCCATCAACTGACGAGCTTTAGCAAACCGTCTTTGGTGGTCTTCAGAGGGGTACGTACTACGATACAGGATCCTATGGAGCCTATGTTGGATGCAGTACTTTAGGACCCCCTCTGCCCCTGCACATACCCTACAGCCTTCCCAGGAGTTGGTGCGAGTCCAGCAGGAGAGAGTTGACCATCAAATTGTGTCTCTGCGTGACGAGTTGATGGGAAGAATTTTACAGTAGCCCCAGTCCATCCGCAGATGGACGATGCGAGGATCGCGTTTTGATGCTCTCGAGCAAAACCTTTTGGAGCTCAGGACTATGACCGAGATGACACAGCGGGACATTACGGATCTGGCATCACCGACACAGTGTGCCATCACTTGAATTATAGGTGTCATGGATTCATCCAATGATCGGCTGTCAGCATTGGAGTGGATACGTCCTCCTGGTTCGCCGGCATTGACACCGACTCTACCGATGACACTGCCTCCTAGTTCGACATCAGTGGCACTTTCACAGGACTAGTTAGACTATATCGTATCCCAGTTGCTCGACGGTGTTCCTCCTCCTCCTCTTGATCAGCATTAGTCCTAGGTTAGACAGATAGTTATGAGTTTATGTGACATTGGCCCATTTTTTAGAATTTGTGTGACATTGACCCATTTTTTGGTCTTTTGTATATATTATTTTAGTGACATGAGGATATTTATTTCAGACTTTTATGTATATTTGAATTTGTATGACATTGGCCAACAGTGACAGTAGATTTGAATTTATCAGTGTTTAACAAGCTGTTTATGTGTAACAATCTATTTTTATAAACTGTGAATATATTTGTATAAACTGCAGTCTGAATATTGTTATATAAACTATTATGTAATAATATGCATTTTTTACAGCAATTTAGCGATGTTTAGCGACATATAAATAAGTCGCTAATAGGTATCAAAACGTCGCTACACCTGTACTACAACGTCGCAAATATGTCGCTAAACGTCGCTAATATATTGACTTGGAAATATCCGTCATATCATCAAGACGTAACTAAATACGTTGCTAAACCTCACTACGTTCACAAATATTAGCGACGTATTTGCGTTGTTAAACGTCGCTAAGTGAGGGATGTCAGCGACATTTTGTGATACAGTAAACATCACTAACTATAGAAATATCAGCAACTTTTTACGACCAAGTTTGCGTCACTCATATACCGACGTTGCAAAGCAGAACGTCGCTAATTGGAGATAAAGTGGCGACGTTCATACATCACTAAGATACGTCGCTAGTTGCGACGTATTTTCTGTCAGCGACTAGTTAGACCGCGAGAATTATAAAATATCGCTAATAATGTCGCTATTGTTTTTTAGCGGCATAATTTTATAATTTAGCGACATTTTTTGGCATTGCTAACCCCATAATTTTAGTAGTGTATGCGGTCATAGGAAAATCCAGTTCCATTGCCTTTGTTTCGAGCGGCTCGACCTTGATCAATAATGTTCGTGCTCGCCATAGGTTAATAGAATCAACGAGTGTCTTGTTGTCTCCGTCTATGATTGCACAACTTCCTCCCTGCTATAGAGGTCCAAAGCTAGGCGAATGCCCATAGCTTCAGCTTCCAGTGGTGTACCTCCTACTAGGTATCTTGATATTGCACCATGGAAGTTGTCATCTGAATCCCTAAGGATAGCAGCTGCCTCCATATTGTTATAGAGATATGCACCATCATAATTGATCTTCCAAGAGCCATTCGGAGGGGGAACCATAGTTTGTTGTGAGGGAGGGGCTTTGGGATACAGCAGGATGATCACCTTACAAATTGTAGGCTTCATATTTGTCACACATTCTACGAGCATCTTCGATGATTTTGCTTGTGCTGATAGGTTGATGTTCAAAGATAGCCTTGTTCCTTGTCTTCGAGATAAGCCATATGAGGTATAAACTAGAAGATATAGTATCCTTGTCTCCTTCCATGAGAGTACTCGTGATGAAGGTAGATATGGTGGATTGTGGTTGAATGTGCTTGGTTGATCCTTGTAACCCATGCCATGAAGGACCCGAAATGGGACAATGAAGGAGGTGATCAAGAGTTTCAAATTTTAACTGACATACAGGACATGTTGGGTCTATATTTTGAATACGCCTGTGGATATTGGCACTAACATGTAGAGATTTTGTAAGATCTCTCCATGCGAAGAATAGCACCCAAGGAATTATGTGATGAAGCTTCCAAAGGTTTGTCCAATCCTCAAAGCTTGACTAATCATCTGGACTTTGATTATGGTTTAATTTTTCATAAATCAACATGTACACCGATTTGCTATTCAGAACGTCATTTTTTGTGTGTATCCATATTAGTTGGTCCGTTCTGCATGCTGATGATAGCTCTTTTTTTATGATAGCAGAGGCTTCATGAGGAGGGAAAAGTAGAAAAATCAGAAAAAAAATTTCCCATTTGAATGATTTCCTATTGATGTAGTCACTAACATAATTGGAACGCGTAAAGAATATTGGAGAGATCCTAGATTAGAATATTAAAATTTTCAAAAGAAAAATGTCTCCACATAATATTTAATATTCCTTAATGGTCTGTATCGTGGTTAACTAGGGGAAGGTCCAGGAGGACGCAATAAGCTATCTAGCCTAAATTAAGCAACAGCTACAACCAGAAAGCAATTCATTTGAACGGCACAAGGAAAGCTTTGGATGCCATATTTGTGCCACCGTAGAGTTTATATATGTATATATTATAATCATAATAAATTATAATTAAAATATATTTAAATTATATTTAGATTATTTTAATATTATTTTAATAAACATATGTTCAAAGTCTTAAAATGATTTACTTGTAACTAAATAATTCTAACTCAAATATTTATTTCTTGATTGCGTTGCACATAAAATAAATATTTTTATAATATTATTGAAAAATAGTTCAAATATTTTAATATATTTGAATTAATATTTATCAAATAATTTAAATATTTTTGATAAAAAAATTTAAACTTAATTTTTAAATTTACTTTTTAATTATATATTCAGAAAATTTACTGTAGCGAAATAAATTTATATTAAATTCATGCAGACGAAACAAGTTTGAATAATTTTGAAATAGAGACAGAGTCCGCCAACAGTATTGGCGGAAAACCAAAAAAAATGAACACGTAGACAAAAATGTCAAAAGTGGACCCCACTAGACAAAATTTTGCCAACACTGTTGGCTGAATTTGTGCAGCCAACACTGTTGGCAGAATTTTGCCTTGTGGGACCCGCAGGTTGGTTTGGGTGGTTGGGTTTTGTTTGGTTTGTTTTGTTTGGTTTGTTTGGTTTATTTTATTAGTTTTTTTTAATTAGTTATGTTTTAGTTATTTTTTATTTAGTTTAGTTTTGGAATTTAATTTAAGAAAATATATTTTAACAAAATAAAATTAAAATAAATTAATTGTAAAGAAAAATTTAGAAATATTTTTTTCGCAGATGTTTTATGTCCACTATTTTAGCTCACGGATTTAAAACAATTAATTTAAATTTTTTTTTTAAATTTTTTTCTAATTTTTTTTGGAGGTCGAAACATCGTTTTAAATCCGTGGGCCCCACATCCAATATAAATTAATTTTGCTACAGTAAATTTTAAATATTCGAAAAAAAAATGATCGAAAGTAAAATTTGGAGGTCGAAACATCATTTTTTTTTTGCGATTCTGAAAATTTTCGAAGTCCGTAAAACGATAAAACGGTTTATCCCGTAGTACTTTTCGATACGGTCATTTTGGCACAAACTGGAGCTTGTTTCGATCTCTCAGTCAAAAGTTATGATACTTTAAAGTTTTAAATTTTATATTTTTTCCTGTAACGTGTGCGTCTTGTTTCGGATAAATTTTTTTTCTACACGATTTGTGTTACTCTCGTTGAAAACATACAAATCGACTTATTGTTTAACGAAAAACGATTTCAAAACAAGTAATTATGCCCGCTCGAAATCTGCTCGACGGCAAACGTAATATTTTTACGGCAGATTTTTATTATTATTTTTTTTTTAACGTCTGTTAAAGGCGAGAAAATTAACGATAGAAATATAATATTTAAAAATTGACGTATTGTTTTTTTAACGTCTGTTAACGTCCAATTGATGTTTTTTTTCGTAATTTTTAAATTTTTATGCTTTAGATAAAATTTATACAAATTTTGATGCTTTGGAAACAAATTTCCGAAAAAAATATTTCTAAATTTTTCTTTACAATTAATTTATTTTAATTTTATTTCGTTAAAATAAATTTTCTTAAATCTAATTACAAAACAAAACTAAATAAATAAAACAAAAATATAACTAATTAAAATAAATCAACCAAACAAACCGATCCCACCAAACAAACCAAACCGAACCAATCAAATAAACCCGTGGGCCCCCACACCCAATTTCCGCCAACACAGTTGGCAGAAATTGGGGGGGCCAATTTCAGCCAACAGTGTTGGCGAAAATTGGTTTGTGGGTCCCACTTTAAATTTTTTTTATTTTTTTTTCTGCCTGCGTGTACATCAGTTGTGTTTTCCACCAACACTGTTGGCGGATGCTGTCTTTTTTTTAAAATTTTACAAACTTGTTTTGTTTGCATAAATTTAATATAAATTTAGTTCGCTACAGTAAATTTTATGTTATATATTTGTGGTAAAAAAAAGAGAAAATTATTTTTCAAAATTATTTTTAAAAAATAATAAAAAAATTTACAAAATCGGCTTAAGATGAGAATATACACGCAAGTACAAATTGCAACCGGCAAAAACTGATGACTTTTCTTTCCTTTCGTTTAGTTTTCATTTCGTTTCCCCCCTATATATAACGAGCAAAGAGCTCACTCTCACTCACTCACTCCTCACTCTCTCTCTCTGACAGCTCGATGGGTCTCGTCTCCGCCGCCCGGCTCGCGCTCTTCGTCGTCCACGTCAATCCCGCCTTCACCCTCCTGCGCGGCCTCGCCAAGCTCCTCGGCTCCGCCGTCGCCTGCCTCCTCCTCCTCCTCCGCCACTCCACTGCCGGCCTCCTCTACTGGTTCGCCCAGCTCCTCGGCTCCGCCGTCGCCAGCCTCCTCCTCCTCCTCCGCCACTCCACTGCCGGCCTCCTCTACTGGCTCGCCCAGCTCCTCGGCTCCGCCGTCGCCTGCCTCCTCCTCCTCCTCCTCCTCCTCCTCCGCCACTCCACTGCCGGGAGGCGGTTCAACGTCCGGTACTCCATTTACAGCGTGCGGCGGCTGCGGCAGTCGTATGTACCTTTTTTCACCAAATTTATATATTTTGTTTGTTTGTTTTTCTGTGCGATTTATCATGGTTAAGTACGTACAGTAAAGTACGTGCGTACGTAGTCCTTGGACTTAGCTTTATTTACTAATTACATATGACATTCCTGAATTTTTAGTTATACTTTTTTAACTGACTAAATTGTTTTTGGATTATGTTGTATAAGGGTATCATTAGACTTTTGGTGCCGGATTTGTTACTTTTAGACTTTAGGTACTGAAATTTTTTTAGTGATACATTTACTCACGAAATGAGTCTTTTAATGACGAATGTTCGGCTTCCAAAGTTTACGGAAATTTTGCCGACTGAGTTGGCAGAATTTCGGCTCCCAAAGTCGTTTCTCGCCACGTCAGTCGACTACGTTGTTTTTTCCATTTTTTTTGCCATATGAGATGGCGGAACTTATCTCCAGACATAAATTCTCTAAAAATACTTTCGTTCTCACTAATTTAATTAAAAATAATTATGTTACGGTAAATTTTTTGTTTTTTTACACCCAAAAAATTTCAATAAAGTTTTATGTCTCTGATCCTCTCTTTTTTTCAGGCTCCTCATAGTAATGTTATTTTTAGTTAGCATCGTAGCAGCTGGCCGTACTACGATCATTGACGAGAGTAGTCTGGCTAACCGCAACCCACCGCCCTCGCCACCCTCGCCGCCCACCTGGATTGTCCCAATAATAATAGAAGCGGTAGTTGGAATCGGCGGCTTTTTATTGACAATTTTAGGAATATATCTTACATGTTGGGCGAGGCGCCATCCAATTGCGTCGACTACTCCAGCACTAGCACCGGCTACGACGGCGGAGGAGGCGACTACAACTGCCACTACAGCACCGTCTACAACTGCCACTACAGCACCGTCGAAGAATGCTAAACTCACCCGAGTTATGAAGGCTCTGAAACTTAGGAGAAGTTGAAAATGAAGGGTCTATATGGATATGGTGTAATAAAATTGATTTCTAGAAAGAAAATTTTACTTTGTATTTGCTTATCATTATCTGAAAATGAAGGGTCTAAATGAAGGGTCTCACAAATATTTTCTGTATCTTTTGCTCTCTGTTTTTCTTTTTCTTTTCCGAACATGATTTGTCTTTTGCAGCCAATTTTGACAGATTTTTTTTCTTATGTCCTGCCATAAAAATTTATGACACCATATGGTGACGGTTCCTGGTGTGGCTAAAATACTTAACAACAGCATAGATCCAATACATAATGTTAGGCGACGCATCAGACGCAAAATATTGGACAACACCCACTACACCATTACAAGCGTTTTCCTAACTAAACATTAGGGGGAAAAAAATCCCATCGATATTTTACCCGTTACAAATATGGATGAAAAATATTTAAAAGAAAAAAATTAGTTAAGTATATTGAGGTGGAAATTTGGGCTAGTTATTATCAACAAAACATCACTTGATCACAAAAATAGGACCAAATTTATTTACTAGGATAAGTATTGTACCACGAGTACTCAAGCTTCACTGAACTTTACATCATTAGATATATTACATATAACCACCACCATATTCATTACTATAAGCCTGAGAAATTGTACAACGACCAGCAAAAACTCCAACTGAACCATGGGCAGTTTCTTATTCCATCAACCACACTTCCATTTTCCTCTGTCAATCCATATTGATATTTGCTTCAGATCCCTCGGCTAAGCATGGATCAGCAAGAAAACCTAAGGCTGCTTGCTGCTCCTGAGTCCTCTCATAGAATCTAATGATCAATGGATCCACTGATGGAGCACACCTGTAGTCACCAAAGAGATGCAAGAGAAAAAAAAAAAAATAACAAATATGTCAACTAAATAATGTGACAGATTAACAAACATTACATTACTTTTAACTGATAGACCAAAGAATTTAAAGCGCCTAACTGGAGAATGTAATCGACTCATATCTATAGACTTTAAACATTACATAAGTCGTTAATTTTTTTTCATTTCTGTCTACTGTGTTATATCCTGCTTTGTGAAGATATAACGTGTTGGCACTTAAACTTGTGTCCAAATTGTTGCATGATTTGTCACAACTGTAGTCTGTAGCTACTTTTGATAAAATTAAGCTCTGTCGGGACCTTGTTATTTTTTATGAATTAGCCAGTATGTGTAACTTTTGCTAGATCTTATATCAACTTTTCATGTCTGTGCTTCAAGATCAAACCCTGCAGCAAACTAATCAACATAATGATCTTTTCTAGCATGTGTATGAGAAGAGTTCTGTAAGCATTATATTAGGTAGTGGACTTTAGTCCCACATCGGATAGAATAATAGAGAGAGGGGTCAGCCTCTCATACATTTATGTAGTCTTTCTCATCTATGAAAATCATTCCATTATTCTAATTCAACATGGTATCAAAGTCATAACCCTCCCCCCTCTCTCTCTCTCTTTCACTACAAAAATAAAATAAAAATCCTAATCCTAACCGCCCCCGCTGCAGCATGCATCCCCCCCCCCCCCCCTTGACTCACCCCCCAACCCCACCCCCCCACCCCCCCCGCTCCGCCAGCTCCCCCCGACCCACCCTGCCCGTCGCCGCCGCGAACCCACCACCCCCCCAGTCCGCTATGCAACCCAAAACCCTAACACACCTCTGCAGCCGCCTCCCCTACTTCCTGTGTAAACTCTAATTCAAAAAAAAAAAAAAATCATATATCGAAACCAGAGGGTAGACATTAATTTGTTTGCACAACCTCTGTTCCTAGATTACGACTTCAGGAGCGTATATCGAAGCCAGAGGATAGACAATGATTTGTTTACACAACTTCTGTTCCTAGATTACGACTTCAGGAGCTAACAAAGAGTAGACAAATTGATTGTTTACGTGAATCTTTGTTTCCTTCCTAACCCGATATCCGCATCGGGATCTACACAGAGAGTTACTTGGGTTACTTCTGTGTCCTGGCATGTGTGATTCTCATACGATCTTTCCATGCGCGTGCTGGTCCTGGCCACGTTGATAGCGCACTGGAAAAGTTGATGTGATTATTGAGGTTGGAAAGAATCAGCGACGGTCAAATCAAGAGTATTATGACAACCTCTGAGGCGGCTAGCAGTAATACCGATGTCGGAAACGCATTGGCGGGACCAACGAGAGCAATGACACGGCGATCTCTTCGATTCGACTCGTCGATCGGCAGTTGGACTGACCAGACGGATATTCAACATGGCGGAAGAAGGTTGAGAAGATACTTCGGGGTATGCGGTTGTCCAAGCATCTGACTGACAACCCTCCGGAGACGACTGATCCCACGTTTGAGCAGTGGGAGACGGATAATAGTCGACTGCTTACCCAGTTGATAAACTCAATGGAACCATTGGTAGAGGACATGGTTCAAAACACGGACACAATAAAGGAGCTATAGGAGGTCCTAGCAACGACGTTTGATGGAAAACGTGACTAATCTCGTATCTATGACTCGGTTGTCGGCGTCTACCGGACAGAACAGGACGACAAGTCTCATAAGGACCACTTCCGGACTTTTAAGGCTATGGTCGATAAAGTTGACCGTATATTACCTCTGACGACGGATATCAATGAAGCGAGGGCTCAACATGAGCAGCTTTATGTGATGGCATATCTTGCCTCTCTCCGTCCTGATGCAGACTCAGCTTGCTCTCAGATCATTGCTGGAGCTGAGGTTGCATCTCTAATGGAAACTCATTTTCGTGTCTACGGGCTGCAAAGGTCGTCGAGACCTCTCCAAGCGATGCTCCTGTTGATCGATCTGCTCTTTGTGCCGCTCGTACTGGATTTTCTGGTGGTCGTGGTGGACGACGTGTGGCCGTGATGGTGGACGAGGCATTGGCGGTAGTGATGGAGGTCGACTGCACACATGCTTCAACTGTGGCCTACAGGATCATTTCCAGTGGCAATGTACTAAAGCTCATGCCGCCAATGTTAACTCATATACTCCTGATCTTGGCGGTCGATCCGTCCAAATGAGTAATGAAGCATATGCAGACTTTGTTGAGTTTAACTCAACGTCGAGGTAAAACTTCTACTTCTGGATCCACGGCAGGATACTCAGCTGCATGTATGGTACAGTCGAAACAGTGGATCCTTGATTCTGGTGTCTGCTCACTTGGCAGGCGACGCAGATATGATACGAAACTATGTACCGGTTGGCCGTATGTCTAATATTACATGTGCCAATGGTGGTTCGCTGACAGTCCGTGGAAAAGGATTTGTCCGTCTTTCTTCGGGAATGTCACTACATTCTGTACTACATATCCCTGGAAACTCATTCCGCTTACTCTCAATTAGTCGGATTACTCGCGATATGCACTGCTCGGTAACATTCTTTCCTGATGGTCGTATTTTTCAGGACCTAACGACTGGACGAACTATCGGTATGGGACATTTGGCTGGAGACTTGTACCTGTTTGACGAACCTTCCTTTGTTGCTTGTGCTGGTGTGAAACTTGATCCTTTTGAGTTACATTGTCGATTAGGACATCCTTCTGTCCAAGCACTCCAGAAAATGTATCCATCTTTGGATGTTTCTTTTCATTGTGAGTCATGTAGCTTGGCAAAGCATCACCGAATTTTTTATCCGGTTAGTCAGAATAAAACTACTTTCGCTCCCTTCGAGTTAGTACATTCCGATATATGGGGACCTTGTCTGGTTGAATCTATGATGGGATTCAAGTACTTTGTTACCTTTGTTGATGACTACTCACGTGTCACTTTTGTTTATCTCATGAAAAATCGCTCCGAATTATTTAACATTTGGTGCAATTTTCATGCGAAAATCAGAACATAATTTGGTGTTCCGATTAAATGTGTTCGAAGTGACAATGGTCGTGAGTATAAGTCTCGTGAGTTTGTGTCTCATTTGTCTTATAATGGTATCATCCACCAAACTTCATGTCCTTACATACCACAACAGAATGGTGTGGCTGAAAGCAAAAATTGTCATCTCTTAGAAACAACGCATGCTCTTATGTTCTAAATTAGATTCCAAGACTATCCAATGTATTTTTCTTGGGTATCCTAAGGTTCAGAAAGGGTATCGGTATTTTTTTCATGTCTTGAAGAGGTATTTTTTCTCTCAGGATATTACTTTGTTGAAACCGAGTTTCCTCCACTTCCACAAACTACATGACCAGTATCCCAAGTTTACCCAAAAGATAATTTCTTGTTGCTCCCGGTTCAAGCACAACAGCCCACTGTTAGGCTGCTCTCCTCTACCGAGCCAGTGCTCCAGTCCGACGGTCCACAGACTACGATTCAGTCAGCACCGTCGTCGCTCGATCGCATGTCGCAGATACTGCCCATGGTAACAGACTCAACACCGTTGTCGCTCGATCGATCATCGCAGATAATGCCCATGGTCACAGAATAATCCTCCTCTGGCTCGCCTGATTCATCTCCGCCTTCGGCTCCGCATGTTCCACCAACTCGACCTCGTCGTACCTGTCGTGATCATCCCTTGTATGTTGAAAATTACAAAGGACTTGCGAACCACACTCGGTCCTTAATAGCTACTATTGATGGGATTCGAATTTCCAATTCAGCCGAGGAATGTCTCGAACATCCCGGTTGGCGTGCTACTATGGAAGAGATGATTGCTCTTTGGAAGAATCATACTTGGGACTTGATAAATTTGTCGTCTGGTAAACAGGCTGTCGGTTGCAAATGGGTGTTCACGATCAAAGTGAAACCAGATGGCAGCCTTGATCGACTAAAGGCTCGTCTGGTGGCTAAAGGATATTCTCAGACTTATGATAAGGATTATTTTGAGACATTCTCCCCAGTTGCCAGGATGACCTCTGTACGCGTACTCTTGGCCTTAGTTGTTCGCTATGACTGGCCGCTACTCCAGCTGGATATCAAGAATGCCTTCCTCCACGTGGACCTAGATGAAGAAGTAAATGTGGTACAACCTCCCGGGTTTGTTGTAAGGGAGGGTAAAGTGTGTCATCTGAGGAAGGTCATGTATGGTCTCAAACAATCACCTCGTGCATAGTTTGGTCGGTTTACAGATGTGGTCACTCAGTTTGGCATGAGTCAATCGAAGAAGGATTACTCAGTATTTTATCGACAGACATCGACGGGAAGGATTCTATTGATTAATTGGGGTACAACTTTTATAGCACAAACACATAAAATCCGGATATAAGACATCACCTTATACACACGAAAATAGTCAGCAATTGATCCCCTCTATTCATTGCTCAGCCTAAGAAAGATGAAAATATGCAATACATCTTAAAAAATGGCATCTTATTAGTATTATATCCCAAGTAAACAAAATATAGTTTAAGAATAGTTTTTCTTACCTTCTTGCTCGGCTATCACATAGCAAGCAATGGACACCACGACGACCACTATAAACCCATAAACAAGAAAGGTTACAACAAAAAAACCGGAAACAAGAAAGAAAATTCTCTTTCCCCAAAGTAGGAGTTGTCACTGCTGGATGCTTTGTGTCTGCAATAAAAATGGGAGATAGAAACATGGTTAAACAACAACCTAGAAACAAGACAGGCTATATAAAATGTAAATGAATATATTTCATTAAGCACTGGCACTTAACACTCCCATATGATATCCATTTGAACATATCCGCATATGGAAAGAGCTTTCCTGTAAGATAGGTAGATGTACCCTCTAAGTCACGTAGTTTATGCTCATGCCAGCAAGGAGAATCTTGCTCGATATTCAAAGATTATACATTACAAGGTTTTCTCTTTCTTATATATCTTGAAAACCATAACACAATGTTGGGCATTGGCTTTTCATAATGTGATGTTAGTTCTCTACATTTATATGCAATTTTTCTCATTCTTATTGAACAAGAGAGAATTCATGTCATTTTTAAATCACCTGTAAAATTCAAGTTTGGCCAAGATAGATTGTATTTCTATAGATTGTACATTTGCTCTGTGACTCACCGTCTACAAAAATAGGAACAAGTAGTAAATCATGTGTTAGTAAGCAATAATCCTAGATTATATTCCACTGGTATGAATTTGACACAAACACAGAATTTGAAGTACCCATATCACATGATACGTGTACGACACACTCCAGCAGGGACCCGTGGACTGGTTTTTGAAGCATCCGTGGTTCCTTAAATCGTAGTCCACAAAAGAACTAAAATAAAAAATAAGAAGTCTCTAAAACACCATTATGAGCTTAACTATCGACTTTGTGGATTTGGATCCCTAATGCCAATGAGGGGAGGAGATCCAAATCCATCGAATTGTATAGACTAATAGGAAACCCTAAAAAAAATAGTATGTTTGTCAAAGAAAGAAAAACCTAAATTTTGAGGGGACTAAAATCAAAATTTTGTGGGAAATATGAAATTTACCATGTATACTCTTAAAAATCGACGAGTCGATGTGCATGCCATCTTTTCCGTTCAAATCTCCTCCCATTGCCATTGATGACTCAGGGCCTATATTTTTCTCAGTATAGCTCAGTGTTAAGCTCAGAGTTCAGTGAGTTCAATGAAACATCAGTGAAGTATCACTTGAAGAAGAGTATCAGAGCATTTGCATTTTCCTCTTTGGAATGATAATAAAGACCAGCCAGCTCAGCATATGTGTTGGCTCGACTTATACAGGTCAGCTAATAAAGTTGTTAGGCCAGGTCAGCAAAGTTTGTTAGGCCAGGTCAGCAACAAGGTAGTTAGCCTATAAATAGGTATCAAGAAGAAGAGAAGGGGGTAGGAATTTACTTGTCAACTGTATTCTTCTTTCTCCTTCATCTAATGTCTCTTTTTTCCCCAAAATATTCTTGATCAATAAAACCCTAGAAATTTCTCTACCCAATTCCCTTCTTTCTCAAGCAATTTCTGTTTCCTCATGGCAAATTCTAGTTCACCTGCTTCAGTGCAAGGTCTGTTAGGAAAAGTACCTAACAATTTGGTATCAGAGCAGGTTCCAGATCCCATGGCCGACGGAGCAGAGGACTCGAGGAGCTGCCATGGATCTCTCCAGGGATCACCCCCAAATCACTACATCATCAATGGCGAGGTTAGGGTTCAAGCATTGGAAGGTAAAACAGATCAACTCAATTATAAGATTGATAGAATTTTAGAAGAATTGGCAAAAATTAGGTGTGATATGAATTCAGCCTCAAACCCTAATCAAGCAGTTCATAATGAATCACTTGAGGGAGTTTCAAACCCTAATTTCCAAGGAAATGCATGCAATGTGCAAGGGGTATTCTGCCACTCGATTTGGACCTTCTGATTCTCCTGTGCAGAACACTTCAAATCTTCAACAATTTACTCAAATTGCAACGATTTCTAATTATGCTAATAAATCCAATGGAGTACCATCTAAAGGATTCCATAACCATGGGTGGAATCAAAAAAATGTCAGGTTTAAATTACCTGAGTATGATGGAAGTACTGAGGTGGAAGAGTGGTTACTAAGAGCAAACCACTACTTTAGTTACTACAATGTGCCTGTAAGTGAAAAAGTAAAAATCTGTTATGTGCAATTAAAAAATAGAGCGGTCTATTGGTATGATTGGGCTTTGGAAACAAAAGGAGATTCCATGAGTTGGGAAAATTTTAATGAAGAAATTAAACTGGAATTTGGGCCCTCAGAGTTCACAGATCATGGAATAGAATTGAAGCTTCTTAAACAATAAGACAGTGTGCAAGATTATGTGTATCAATTTCAGAAGGTGTCAAAGAAAATACAGGGAATCAGTGAAGCTTGCTTAATAAGCCAATTCATGGGTGGTCTCAAGGAGGAAATCAGGTTTGAGGTGCAAATAGCTACTCCCTCTACCTTATCCAGTGTTATGCATCTGGCTAAGTTGCATGAAGCCTAAGGTAATGGCCATCAGGAAGAGTTATAAGTCAAATAGTCTTTTCTCGAAGTCAGGAATGTATGTGAGTGCTCCAAACTTTCAAAAAAATTATCAGAATTCTGAGGATAGCAAGAAGACCAATGTACCCTCCACTAATGTTGCTGCAAACAAAAGTACTCAGGCATTAGGCAATCATCCTGCTCCTATGATGTCCTCAAGTGAATTGTCCAGAAGGAAGAATTTTGGCCTCTGTTTTTATTGTGAAGAGAAGTGGTTCAAGGGGCACAAATGTGAGAAAAAAAGAATCTATATGATAAGCAATAATGAAGAAGATGATGTTGCACAAGTTGAAGGGGAAGTATTACAAGAAGAATCAGTGTTGAGCAATAATCCAGGTTCTTTTTCTATTTCCTTACAAGCATTATATGGAACATTACATCATTCCACAATGAAGATGAGGGGTACCTTGAATAATAGACCAGTTCTTATCCTAGTTGATTCAGGTTCAACTCACAATTTTATAGAAAGTTCTTTCAGCTCTAGGATAGGGTTGCCTGTCTGTGATAAACAAGCTTTTGAGGTGATGGTTGCCAATGGTGAAAAATGCAAAGTCGAGGCCTAAACAAGGGAGTGGTCATAGATTGCCAAGGGAAGAAGATAATTGTTGATCTGTTGCAGTTGCCAATTACAGGATGCCAAATTGTTTTGGGAGCAAATTGGTTGAGCACTCTTGGAGATATAATGTGGAATTTCCATGAGTTAACCATGAAGTATGAAGACAAGGGAGTTATTTTTGAGGTCAAGGGAATACAGCCACAGGGGCAGAATTGATTGGAACCAGAAGACAAGGAGATGAGACAAAAGCCACAGATCTTCCTGATTCAGTTGTATGCATGGCCAAGAAAGCTGTTGAAACTCTACCATCTGATGTCCAGCAATTGTTGAACAAATATGAATTTCTCTTTGATGAACCAAAAGGGTTACCACCTCCAAGAAGTTATGACCACAAAATACCTCTACTACCTGGGACCCAACAAGTCTGCAGTAGGCCTTATAGGCATCCTTTTTTGCCAAAAAATGAAATAGAGAAACAAATCCAAGAAATGATGAGTTCAGGAATCATTAGGCCAAGCTCTAGTCCTTATTCATCCCCAGTGATTCTGGTTAAGAAAGCAGATGGGAGTTGGAGGATGTGCATTGATTTTAGAGCCTTAAATCAGAACACAATTAAATATAAGTACCATATTCCCTTCATAGAAGAGTTGTTTGATGAATTATATGGGTCTAGGTACTTTACAAAACTGGATTTGAGGTCTGGATATCACCAAGTTAGAATGGCAGAAGAAGATATATCAAAAACAACATTCAAGACACATGAGAGACACTATGAATTTTTGGTCATGCCATTTGGCCTCACCAATGCCCCCTCTACGTTTCAAGCCATGATGAATGATGTCTTCATAGGGTATTTGAGAAGATTTGTATTGGTTTTTTTTTATGATATTCTTGTGTACAGTTCTAATTGGAAGGATCACCTTGAGCATGTTGGGCAGGTATTCCAGAAGTTGGCAGAGCATCAGTTGAGGGTCAAAAGAAGTGTCATTTTTTCAAAAATCAAATGGATTACCTGGGGCATGTCATATCTGATAAGGGGGTGGAAGTAGATAAAAGTAAGATTCAAGCTGTGATACAATGGCCTAGGCCTAAATCTATGAAAGAATTAAGGGGATTTTTGGGCTTAACTGGTTATTATAGGAGATTTGTGAGAAATTATGGAACCATAGCAAGTCCACTCTCTAATCTACTAAAAAAAAAAATCTTTTGGTTGGGGGGGTTGATGCTCAGAAGTCCTATGAAGAATTGAAGATTGTTTTAACTGAAGCACTAGTTCTGATCATGCCAGATTTCAATAAATCATTTGTAGTGGAGTGTGATGCTTCAGGAACAGGAGTAGAGGCAGTCCTTATGCAAGAAGGGAGACCTATTGCCTATTTGAGTCAAGCTTTAAAAGGTAGAACATTGGTGACATCTACTTATGAAAAAGAGATGTTGGCTGTGCTTTTAGCAACAAAAAAATGACATCAGTATATGTGGGGAAGAGAATTCATCATCAGAACAGATCATAAAGCACTAAAATACATATTGGAAGAGAGGATTTATACTGAAGCTCAGTATAAGTGGGTTCTTAAGTTGCATGGGTATCAGTATAAAGTATAATATAAGAGGGGCCAGGAGAATCAAGCTGCTGATAGCTTGTCCACAAGAGGAGAGGTAGAACTCAGTGCACTTACAGCAGTTACTGTCACGACCCGATTCCTTGGAATCGTTGGGGCGTCCCCCGAATCGTGATGCCGTGCGGGCCTGGGGTTGCGCCCGCACAAGGCTAAAGTATTTTGCATAGCAAGCACATATTCAGAGT
Source organism: Iris macrosiphon (assembly GCA_036927795.1). Taxonomy (NCBI): domain Eukaryota; kingdom Viridiplantae; phylum Streptophyta; class Magnoliopsida; order Asparagales; family Iridaceae; genus Iris; species Iris macrosiphon. The sequence continues at coordinate 21,542,677 of JAYESA010000010.1, forward strand.
ACGCAGATAAATTGAAACACAGATTTGAAACATAGAAAAGTTCTCTTTATTGATAATGAACATCTATTACAAACTCTTGAACGAGTTAGCTAATATGCCGAACGGCTTACAAAAGAGATGACTCAAAATGAGATAGCAGTCCTGTACATTACATCCCTTTATAAACTCAAAATGATAAGGACCTCCAGGCTGGAGGACGGCTTTGCCACGGAGCTGCATTTTGTGTATGAAGAGTTGCAGGCTCCTGACTCCAAAATGCTTCAAGGGGCGCGGTGAAGATGCGCCAACAGTTGGACTGGATCGGGAAGACGACTTCGGCTCCTCGCTCGGTTCGCCTTGGTGCGGAGAACCTGTTTCAACGAGGGTCAGCATATCGAAACATGCTGGTGAAGGCGAGCTAGCCTGACTATACCAATTAACACGTTGTTTAGTGAAGCATGCATATTTTGTGGGTTTCTATTCTTGCCTTAGTTCATTTACAAGTAAGCAGCATATAGAATTTACTGAAAATGAACGTGCCACCGTTCGGTGGATTTTACCTGCCCGTCTGAATTACCTGCACAATACTTACCATGCCTTCCCTGAAACGAAGACACAAGTTAGTATGCAACAGGTTTAAATATACATAGAGATCACTGGCGTGGTGCCACGAGGGACGAGTTATAGTCACGGGATAGAAAACGATATGCGACGCAGGTTGCGAGCCCCGCCACATGCCGTTTACTTCCTCAATTCCAATTGACTAATCCATATGTTCCGTCCGGATCGGATCGGTCCCAGCGCCCTGGCGACCGTCCGCGAAACCTCCAAAACCTTGTGCACAAGTTGTCCGTGATCGAAACGTTCGTTAAGTTTTCCATCAATCCATGCACGTTTCAAGTTAAATTTCTAGCACGATACAAGTTCCATACACAACAGTCTTTGCATAGTCTATAAGATCCATCTATGGCAAAGAAAGTGTGTTCCAGATGCATAACAATATTCAGAGAAGATATGCATTCTAACTAAGCTTGAAGCATATAATGAACATTCCAAACGAACTAGCATGCATACAAGTATTCGTTCACAAGTTTGGTTGACAAGCAGTATTACCAAGTCTATTCTCTTTTATCTTGGTATCTTTTATTATTACTTGGTATCGTTTGATCGGGTCAACAAGGATGCAAGTGTTTTAGCTGTGAAGCTTGGAAGCAGTGCTAGCTAATCGGGTTGGTAGCCACTCACTTAGATTTTGGAAAGAAGAAGGAAAGAGGCGCTTCACGACTCCGCTCGCAAGCCGCCTACTGCTCGTTCACCTGCACACGAACAGCTCGATTAATACTTCTTCCTCTCTTTCCAATCTCGGAATAGAAGTGCAGTTCAATGAACGAAAACAATGAAAACCATCGAAACCGTTCAAGGAAAACAAGCAATTCCCAAAACCAACTCAAAGCACGAAAGCAACAAGCGACATCGAAAACCGAGGCAATAAAAGATAGCAGCAGAGAGGTCCCTCCTGACTCTGCCGCTAAGCCGATCCTTGGGGCGCAGTCCACTGAATATGGGAATCGATTCCGAAGAAACAAATCCATAACGAGGACGAGTTCTTAATTCAATCTATCCCGATCGAACGATACCGTTTGTGTTTCTTAGCCGCGCTCTCCGCACCGGGAGAACGGGGCGCTACATCCTACCCAACCAATTGGAAGTTTCGTCCCGAAACTTAGGAACAGAGCCTACCTCTAAGGAACATTACGTTGAGGCAGGATTTTAGAAGGGTGGGGACAATCTCGAAATATGTGGCCTGGACCGCCACAGTTGAAGCACAGACCCTTTCTAATATAGCAGTTATTTGCGGTGTGCCCCGGCTTCTTACAATAGAAGCATATCCTTTTTCCTGGTTCCCTTTATGCTGACCACCGTCGTTTCGACGCTTTGCAGCATTGTTCCCTCCGTCGTTGCCTTGGCGTTTGTGATTGTAGGTATGCACAGCGCCGATGGAAACGTGAGGATACTGCGGTTCGAGAGATAGGGCGTGATTCATGACTTCACGCATTGTCCCGTACTGATTGTTGACCACGTGCGAATGGATGGCAGGGCGTAGTCCACCTTCAAACCTTCTGGCTCGACTCGCTGCATCAGGTAAATAGGCCTTAGCGAATTTTGAGAGTCGGTTGAATTCGGCGGAGTACTGCTTCACCGTCATACTGCCCTGCCTTAGTTGCACGAAATCATTTTCCATTTGACGCTGTACTGGAGGGGGTATAAACTCCTCTTCGAACGCGGCACGAAAGGTCGTCCACGAGATCGCCTCCTCTCCGTGATCAAATTGGAGAGATCGTCGATGCACGTCCCACCAATCGTGTGCGTTGAGGCGGAGCTGTAGTTGCGCGCAGGAGACGCGCTTCTCTTCGGGGACCTCTAGCAGAGCGAAGTGATCTTCTAGTTCTGCTAGCCAATCTAGAGCTACCACTGGGTCCTCAGTCCCGTTGAATGGGGTGTTGCAGACTTTCTTGAAATGGCCCAAGTTGAAGGCAGTCACGTCCCTCGGCCTTGGAATTTGAGGCGTCTCCACTTCAAGCATGGGATGTTCCACCGGAGTCGTTGCTGTTGCGGCGGAATGGTTGGCAGCCAAAGTCTGAACGATTTGTTGCAGGGCATCGACCTGCTTCTGTTGGACTGAGAATCGGGTCTCTAGATTGCTCTCGAGCTTGGCTTGGCGAGCATCGTCTCGTTGTCGTTGTGTTTCTAGCATTTGTAGCACCCGCTCAAGCGGGTCGACTTGAGATATGCCTCGTTGGCTTCGAGAGCTTTCCGAATTGCCCGAACTGCTTTCTTGTGTTTCGTTCGGTGCTTGCGCTGCAGATTGCGCTGGATCCGTTCCTTCAAAAGAAGGTAAATTACATTAGGATCATAATGTATTATGGACTTATTGCATGAACGTATCTCATTTTGGCCTAGCGAGTTCAAGAGTTCGCACAGGAATTGATCGTTAAAGGAACTTTTCCAGCACGAAGTCTAAGGAACTTGAATCTGTGCTCTGATACCACTATGTCACGACCCGATTCCTTGGAATCGTTGGGGCGTCCCCCGAATCGTGATGCCGTGCGGGCCTGGGGTTGCGCCCGCACAAGGCTAAAGTATTTTGCATAGCAAGCACATATTCAGAGTACGCAGATAAATTGAAACACAGATTTGAAACATAGAAAAGTTCTCTTTATTGATAATGAACATCTATTACAAACTCTTGAACGAGTTAGCTAATATGCCGAACGGCTTACAAAAGAGATGACTCAAAATGAGATAGCAGTCCTGTACATTACATCCCTTTATAAACTCAAAATGATAAGGACCTCCAGGCTGGAGGACGGCTTTGCCACGGAGCTGCATTTTGTGTATGAAGAGTTGCAGGCTCCTGACTCCAAAATGCTTCAAGGGGCGCGGTGAAGATGCGCCAACAGTTGGACTGGATCGGGAAGACGACTTCGGCTCCTCGCTCGGTTCGCCTTGGTGCGGAGAACCTGTTTCAACGAGGGTCAGCATATCGAAACATGCTGGTGAAGGCGAGCTAGCCTGACTATACCAATCAACACGTTGTTTAGTGAAGCATGCATATTTTGTGGGTTTCTATTCTTGCCTTAGTTCATTTACAAGTAAGCAGCATATAGAATTTACTGAAAATGAACGTGCCACCGTTCGGTGGATTTTACCTGCCCGTCTGAATTACCTGCACAATACTTACCATGCCTTCCCTGAAACGAAGACACAAGTTAGTATGCAACAGGTTTAAATATACATAGAGATCACTGGCGTGGTGCCACGAGGGACGAGTTATAGTCACGGGATAGAAAACGATATGCGACGCAGGTTGCGAGCCCCGCCACATGCCGTTTACTTCCTCAATTCCAATTGACTAATCCATATGTTCCGTCCGGATCGGATCGGTCCCAGCGCCCTGGCGACCGTCCGCGAAACCTCCAAAACCTTGTGCACAAGTTGTCCGTGATCGAAACGTTCGTTAAGTTTTCCATCAATCCATGCACGTTTCAAGTTAAATTTCTAGCACGATACAAGTTCCATACACAACAGTCTTTGCATAGTCTATAAGATCCATCTATGGCAAAGAAAGTGTGTTCCAGATGCATAACAATATTCAGAGAAGATATGCATTCTAACTAAGCTTGAAGCATATAATGAACATTCCAAACGAACTAGCATGCATACAAGTATTCGTTCACAAGTTTGGTTGACAAGCAGTATTACCAAGTCTATTCTCTTTTATCTTGGTATCTTTTATTATTACTTGGTATCGTTTGATCGGGTCAACAAGGATGCAAGTGTTTTAGCTGTGAAGCTTGGAAGCAGTGCTAGCTAATCGGGTTGGTAGCCACTCACTTAGATTTTGGAAAGAAGAAGGAAAGAGGCGCTTCACGACTCCGCTCGCAAGCCGCCTACTGCTCGTTCACCTGCACACGAACAGCTCGATTAATACTTCTTCCTCTCTTTCCAATCTCGGAATAGAAGTGCAGTTCAATGAACGAAAACAATGAAAACCATTGAAACCGTTCAAGGAAAACAAGCAATTCCCAAAACCAACTCAAAGCACGAAAGCAACAAGCGACATCGAAAACCGAGGCAATAAAAGATAGCAGCGGAGAGGTCCCTCCTGACTCTGCCGCTAAGCCGATCCTTGGGGCGCAGTCCACTGAATATGGGAATCGATTCCGAATAAACAAATCCATAACGAGGACGAATTCTTAATTCAATCTATCCCGATCGAACGATACCGTTTGTGTTTCTTAGCCGCGCTCTCCGCACCGGGAGAACGGGGCGCTACAGTTACTCCTAGCTGGTTGCAAGAGTTCAAGTTGCAAATGGCTAATTCATCCTATTACCAGAAGAAATTAAAGGAGTGGGGCAATGGACAACTGAACAGTACAAAATATTCATTAAGAGATGAACTCATATATTACCAGCATAAATTGCTAATAGATCCTCAAGCTCCTTTTGTACTCACTATGTTGAAAGAACACCAGAATACACTCAGTGGAGGACATTCAGGATACCACAAAACACTTCAAAGACTAAGAAGAGTGTGTTATTGGAAGGGAATGAAGGAAATAGTACATGAATTTGTTAAGAATTGTGAAGTGTCTCAGGTGAATAAAACTGAGACCACAAGTCCAGCTGGACTTTTACAACCCTTGCATGTACCTGATCAAGTGTGGGAGGATATCTCCATGGACTTCATTGAAGGCCTACCCACTAGTTAACCATAAAACAACTATAATGGTAGTGGTGGACAGATTAACAAAGTACATACATTTATTCTCTTTGACCCACCCTTATACAGCATAAACTGTGGCACATGTTTTCATGGAAGGGGTCTGCAAACTTCATGGCATTCCTAGAACAATAGTTTCAGACAGGGATCCAGTTTTTACAAGTTTATTCTGGAAAGAGCTCTTTAAACTCCAGGGAACTGAGCTAAAGTATAGTACAATATACCATCCCCAATCAGATGGACAATCCGAAGTCACTAACAGATGTATAAAGGGATATTTGAGAAGCTTTTGCAGCTAAAAACCCAAACAATGGAGTAAACACTTGGTCTGGGCAGAATACTGGTTCAATACTAACTCGCATTCTGCTACAAATATGACTCCCTTTGAGGCAGTGTATGGTAGAGCTCCTCCCAGTTTGCTTACATACTTATCAGATTCTGCTATGGATCCTACTGTGGCTGAAACTTTGATTTCTAGAGATAACACCCTATACATCTTGAAGGAAAATCTTAAATTGGCCAGGGATAGAATGAAGAAGTATGTTGATTTGCACAGAGTTGAAAGGCAGTTTGAAATTGGTGATTGGGTGTACTTAAGGGTTCAGCCCTACAGACAAATATCACTAGCTCAGAGGAGACCTCAGAAGCTTGCTCCTAAGTATTATGGTCCTTACAAGATTATAGCAAAGGTACAGCCAGTGGCCTACAAGTTAGAGTTACCAGATGAGGCACTCATACATCCAGTTTTTCATGTGTCTCAATTGAAGAAACACATTAGTGAGAGAGTGTAGCATTATGGAGTTCCTCAGTCAAATGAAGCAATGCTGCAAGAACCTGATTGGATATTAGAGAGAAGGCTGGTGCAGAGGAGAGGCAGAGCAGCTGTGGACATTTTAGTCCAGTAAAAGGAAGGTGCTGCAGAGACTGCTACTTGGGTACCCCTTGAAACCTTTGTAAAGGAATTTCCTCACTTTGACCTTGAGACAAGGTCAAAATAAGGGGGTGGGATTGTTAAGGGCCTATATTTTCCTCAGTATAGCTCAGTGTTAAGAGTTCAGTGAGTTCAATGAAGCATCAGTAAAGTATCAGTTGAAGAAGAATATCAGAGCATTTGCATTTTCCTCTTTTGAATGGTAATAAAGACCAGCCAGCTCAGCATATGTGTTGGCTCGACTTATACAGGTCAGCTAATAAAGTTGTTAGGCCAGGTCAGCAAAGTTTGTTAGGCCAGGTCAGCAGCAAGATAGTTAGCCTATAAATAGGTATCAAGAAGAAGAGAAGGGGGTAGGAATTTACTTGTCAACTGGATTCTTCTTTCTCCTTCTTCATCTAATGTCTCTTTTTCCCCCAAAATATTCTTGATCAATAAAACCCTAGAAATTTCTCTACGCAATTCCCTTTTTTCTCAAGCAATTTCTGTTTCCTCATGTCAAATTCTAGTTCATCTGCATCAGTGCAAGGCCTGTTAGGAAAAGCACCTAACATTCGGGGGGAGAGGAAAGTGAAGAGAGGATAAATTGATCCTCAAAGAAATCATAGATCTAGATGCACTTGTGATTCCAGAAATTAGAATTGATACCTACCAAATCTAAGAAACAACACACCTTATTTTATACCTGGATCTAGTCGCGGTAGGCTGATGCGGTGTTGTTGTTGTTGTTCATAGCGACATCGACACCGACTGCGGGTCCTTCTACTATCAATCCACACACATTTTGTTCCCAGGCTGCGACTATAGTTCCCGGAACCGTCGGGAGGAGGAAGTGGCCGACATGGTTCGGGTTTCATGTCCGGATCTGATTTGGGGAGGGAGGAGGGGAGGGGGGAGCGAGCAGAGGTGCAGAGGGAGGAGACTGAAATTGGAGGAGGACCGAGAGGGGAGTTCTTTAAGGGTTATTGCACTCCAAAGATGACGGTCCCAATTTATTTATTTTTTTAATTTTTTGACTTAAATGAGTCCAAAAATATATTTAGGATTGACAAAATTTTGACAATTTTTTCAATAGTTTAAACTGTCAAAATTTTGACAATCCTAAATAATATATGTAATTTAATGGACTGTCAAAATTTTGACAGTCTAACATATTGGAAGGACTATCAAAATTTTGACAGTTCTAAATAAATTTTTGGGCTATCCCCGAGTAAAATTTTAAGTAAAAAATTTAGAAAAAAAAAATTGGGCCACCCTGAGCGTATTTTGTAGTGCCTTTATCATCTGCCTTTTTAAGTGTCTTCTTGTTATGAGGTGCATTTAGAGTACCGATTATGAGAGTTCGATTTTGAGTGATTTTAAGTTGCGTCTTTTAAACCAATTAAATTCATGCTTGGTAACAAATGAGTTTGAAAGTTTTTTTATAAGAATAAAAGAAAAGAAAAGAATAAAATCCTTCAAAACCATCGATTTGGGGTGTTTATAAAGCCACCAAAAATTACATTACACTGGTTGGGATTTGGGTTTGAAGGTGTTTTTGAGCCGACAAAAACCACTACCTCACAAAAATTACCAAACAGATGTTTTTATAAATGAATTTTTTCATTTAAAGTAATATAAAATTATATATTTATAAAAAATGGGAAAAGTTTTAGGTTTTTGCGGAGGGGGGGACCACTCGCCAACTCAGTTGGTAAGGTGCTGAGTTGGCGAGCATCTCGCCAACTGAGTTGGCGGGGCGCTCTCCTCGAGGGGCCGCTCGCCAACTCAGTTGGCGGGCCATGCACCGTTGGCAAATTAGCCGTTGGCCAACGGCTATATTCACTTCCTATAAACCCCCCCCCCAAAAACACTCCTCACACCACATTCTCCTCCTACCCCAAACACTCCTCACACACACCACATTCTCCTCCTATTTTCACAACTTTCTCCTCTTGATATTTACTGGCGATGGCTACCCACAATGACGGTCGTATTCCTGGCGGACCGACTACCGCGCTTATTATTAAGCAACGTGAAGACCACATTTCTAGTCAGATATTTACTGGCGAGGTAATTTTAGAAATTACAAGTTGCCAACTTTATTAATGTATATATTTTTTATAATGCCTATGTTTACTTTATTAATGCATATATTTTTTATAGTTATACGACCATGATCATGCTTTACGAACCCGGATCCACGTACATTGGCGGGCCGAAAGAAATTATCGTACGTGGGAGCTAAATTCGGTTCAAAAAGCTTTGGTGGAACCTTTGGATTCCACTATATAGATCGTGTTAGATATTTAATTCACGATCTTCATTTAGTTATAAGCCTTACGGAGCGTTGGTGGCCAGAACGCAATACTTCCCAACTCCCATTCGGCGAGATGACGATCACCCTTTTTGATGTGACGAATATACTAGGGTTACCTATTAAAGGTAACGTTATATATTTTGATCCGCACTTAAAGGGATCTGATCTGATCCGGAGTTATCTCGGTGTTAGCCCTCCTTCTGGTCTAAAAGATGGCAATTATGTGAAATTTTCATGGCTCCGTGGCAACTTTATAGACCTACATCAAACTATTGATGGGGTGGTTGATGTAGATGAAAATCGGGTATGTATTTTTATTAGTAAATTTGTTTATTACTTAATTTAGTGGTACAATTCTATATAACACTTAATAAATCCAGGTCATTCGTTGCACTAGAGCGTATCTGCTCTGTTTATGTGGTGCAATTCTATTTCCCGATGCATCGAAAAATATGGTAAATGTGCAACTTTTACCATTCTTGGATGATCTGACCAAACCTACTGAGCATGCGTGGGGAGCTGCTACTCTTGCATTTTTGTACGCCAATCTGACAGAATTTGTCAGATCCAATCGCAAGAGTATTTGTGGATGTATTTCACTGATACAGGTATGAATGAAAGACCTTAAAAAGTTAGAGTAATTTTATACGCAAATTATGTTTGTACTAATGTCATATTTTTGTTTTATAATTCTGGTCCTACGAGCACTTTTATATTGGTAGGCCTGTTACCAGCATTCTCAGTGATGTTGGAGTATTTTCAGTTGCTATGCGCTGGCCTACAGACGTAGTGGATTATCAACACTACCAATACAGGACTGTATCACTATATCGTAGCCAATTTGATACACTGCGGTATAATGAGGTAATTTTTAAATATGCAATAAATATCTTTAAATTATTTAAGTTTTGATCGTAGATAAACATCACATCTAATCTCTTAAAATATCTTCAAATAGGTAACCTGGTTACCGTACTCATGTGAACCTGATGCTCCAGAAATCAAGATGACATCCTATGCATTTAGTTTACACATATGTCATATTATATATGATCGGTTCACCATGTACCATCCGGCAGACCGTGTTCTTCGGCAATTCGGAATGGCCCCAATAATTTCCGATGATCCACCGACAGTCGGTTATCAGACATCAAATGCATTACAACGAATCATTGGTCTCGTTGCTGACTGGAATAATCTGTTCGAGAATTATAGTGTGAGGGACATGTCTCCTAGACTAAATTCTGCTGAGGAATGTAATTTATAAGTTACTCATTATTCGTATTGATTTAGTGTAAATAGTTTGCTAAAATTTTGTTTACATTTTGCAGACATAGGTAGCCTGGACTACAGACAATGGTGGGGATGCCCTCTTATGAGCAACCGAGTATACCACTATGAGGAGCCCAGGTTCAAGACTAGATCCCTAGACGATTCTACTATGCGTGCTTTTATTGATGGAATGAATAATTTGGTATGACTTCATTATACTTTAACTTTATTATACTTTAAAAAATACATATACATAGATATGATAAATATATTAATTTACATGTTTCAAATTTCAGAGTGGGGTATACCGGCAACATTTACAACAACCTCATATGGAGGAACATGTGACTCGTCGTCTTTTGGAGGAGCTTGTCACTCGTGTTGAGCATCTGGGTATTGGACCGGAACCGAAAATGCCTCCGGTACAATCCCGTCTTCCACCGGACTATCCGACCGGCTTAGTACGACAGAGACACTCTCGTCGTCGGCGGCGGGATACTGCTGGAGCGGGCCCGAGTGACCAGTATGCAGGAGCGGGCCCGAGTTACCAGTATGCTGGAGCGGGCCCGAGTTACCAGTATGCTGGAGCGGGCCCGAGTTACCAGTATGCTGGAGCGGACCCGACTTACGAGACTCCTGGAGTGGGACCGAGTTACGAGACTGCTGGAGATGAAAGCTACCAGATATTCACACAATTTTTTTCGACTCCATCAGCACCGCTGCCTACCCAAACTCAACAAGACGAGGACGAGGATTAGTAGATAATTTTTAACATTGTATGATTGCAATTTTTGTATGATTTGCAATGGTTTTTTATTACAATATTTGCGTATTGAACAATTATATTTTACTCTCTCGGTTGACTAGTACATCTTCTTCGGTTGTGTCCTATAGCACCATAATTACTGCAACGTAGATCTCTTGTCGATGATTCTCGGGGTTTGATGCGGTTCTTCTTTGGTCTTCCGGCTTTGCGTCTTACATCTGGCACCCCAATTTGTCCTCTTACCAAAGGACCTTAGATCTCGTAGGGAACTGAAATTGGCTCCATTTTTGGCGCGTATACACTTCTCAAGGTATCCGTCAAAAATACTGCAGGATAAAAACTATCAATACTAATATTGCAATATCTACAAACAAAACATGCATGTATACATGGTATATAAGTATGGTACCATATTAAACATGTACAAGATCTGTCAGTTATATGAACAATATAGGTTCTACTTGTTGCCCGGTCTATTATTTCAAACTTATAACTATCAATAGCTAATATTTCTAGGTGATTCTTCTCTTTGATAATAGAAGCCATATTTTTTAACATCTTCGGACAATAATCTGTGTCTATATTTTCAGCATTCTTTCTACGATTGTCATGAAGTGTAATAATCTTGGCTCTAATACCATCGATAAGTATTGTTATTGGCTTATCTCGTAATTTCTTAATCCAGCTATTGAAACATTCAGCAAGATTAGAAGTGTTAATATCTAATCTAGGACAAGTAGCATACGCTGTTATCCAATGTTCAAATCGACGACTTTCATCGTTTACACCAATAAGCCAATCGTACAACATTATGTTCTCGGCTTTAATTATATCAAACACACTCTCTGCATCTGTTTTATTATATGATCTAGCAAGCGAGTCTAACAAGCGTTGAAATACTGGTTCTTTGGTAACTTTTTTCATGTTTTGTTTAAAATATTGAATACAAAAAAAATGAGCAGATGCAGGAAAAATAGCACGAACAACATTTATTAAACCCTTTTGCTTGTCAGATATAAATGAAATTGTACTCCAATCATTAAAACAACTTTCAAAAGATATTTTAAGAGAATTTAAAAACCAAGACCAAGAATCACTATTTTCACCTTCAGCAACAGCATAAGCTATAGGATATAATTGATAGTTAGGATCGTGAGCACAAGCAATAAATAAGATACCTTGATATTTAGACGAAAGAAATGTAGCATCAGTACTAATAATTGGTAAACATCCACTTAAAAATCCATCAATACATGACTTAAAACAAATAAAAATTCGTTGGAAGCTATTGTTTTCGGTAGTTTTAATAAAATATGTACTACCTGGATTTGTCTCCATAATTCTATAACAATACTCCTCAAGACTAGCGTATGCCTCATCATAACTACCATTAATTTCAGCTAATGCTGTCTCTCGGGCTCTCCATGCTTTGGAATAACTAACTTGTATACGGTGCTCCCTATATATATCTTTAACAATTTGTGATGGACTGTATGACTGGTTATCTCTAATAATGTCAATTATCATGGTCTTAATCCATGAAACGGTAGCTAGTCGATGACGTCCTGTACTAAGTCTTCCTAAACAAGAATGACGATTTTCTAATGTACTAACTTTAACTATATCGCCATTTCCAATAGATTTGACATATACTCTCCAATTACAATTCGGTTGATCACAACTATAAATAATTCCACGAGCATTATTCATAAGACTAGCTGAACAACTAAAATTATATTTAATTGCTAAATTACTTATAAAGCTTCTAAAGTGAGAACGACTAGGAAATGATTGTCCCTTAAATAATTTATCAGTGATAGCTTTTACAACATCATTATCTACCGTATAATCTACATTTTTAACTAAATCATCACTATTTTCATCGTCGTTGTCACTATCATCATCATGGTTAGATTCATCTGATGATGAATGACCTTCTTGGATAAATGAAACTATTTGTTGAGAAGAACTAGCACCCGAACTAACATGCTGATATTCAGAAAAATATTCATTATTTCTACTATCTAAGGTTGCTGCTACTTTAATAACATATATTTTTATATATCGTGATTGTGAATTAATTTCAAGAATATAATTCCATGCATCTTCACTATCTATCAAAATACAATTAGAACAGAAAATAGACTTCAGAATAAAATCATAATTAATAGAACAACGTTCAATAATATGATTACGTATATTTTCAAAACTAATATTCGGGTAAGTTGAAAAAATTATACTTTCTCCTCCTTCGTAATTTAACCCATTTACTTTACTGCCGTGCGAGCATACAATTCTTACGCTACGATCCATGACGGTTGAGAACTTTTGCTACAGAAAACAGGAGGAGGAAGCTGCGAAAATATGAGGAGGAGGAGGAGGAGAATGTGTTGTGTGAGGAGTGTTTGGGGGGGGGGGTGGGGGTGTTTATAGGGGTTGGAAGGAGCCGTTGCCCAACGGCTGGATAGCCAACGGTGCATGGCCCGCCAACTGAGTTGGCGAGCGGCCTCTCGAGGAGAGCGCCCCGCCAACTCAGTTGGCGAGATGCTCGCCAACTCAGCACCTCGCCAACTGAGTTGGCGAGTGGTCCCCCCCTCCGCAAATTCCCCTAACTTTTTCCATTTTTTATAAATATATAATATTATATTACTTTAAATGAAAAAATCTGTTTTATAAACGGTTGGTTCAAAAATACTCCAAAATCGATGAAATCGTCGTTACCAAGCAGACCCTAAGGGGACTTTGGTAGGCTGTAATTTTATTTTATTTTCGAAAAAAATTAGGATGAGAATCTATTACCACGTTTGTTTAGGCTATAAAAAAAATCAGAAATTACGAATATCCAGATAAATAATTTACCAACGAAACATGGATATCCAATGCCTTAAGAATAGATGGACATAGTTTTTTGTCCGGACAAAAAAATAAAATTTTTTAAGTTTTTTTTTTGTTTTTAATTTTTTTGTCGATTTTGATACTTTTTGTAGTTTTCAGTCTCTTTTTTTTATCGATTTGAGTCCATTATTGTCGTTTTTTATATTTTTCTTGTTACTTTTGTCTTTTTTGTTGTTTGTAGTCATCTTTTATCGTTTTTGATTTTTTTAGTCGCTTTTTATTTTTTTTGTCATTTTTATTGTTTTTAGTCGTTTTTTATCGCTTTTAGTTGCTTTTAGACTTTTTTGTCGTTTTTATTGTTTTTAGTTGTTTTTTATCATTTTTTATCGTTTTTAGTTTTTATTAAGTCTATTTTGTTGATTTTGATTGTTTTGAGTCGTTTTCTATCTTTTTTTATCTTTTTTTGTCGTTTTTAATCCTTTTTTTATCGTTTTTGTCTTTTTTATCTTTTTTTTTTCTTTTTTATCGTTTTTTATCATTTTTAGTCATTTTGGTCCTTTATATCTTATTTGGTTATTTTTTGTCATTTTTTCATCATTTTTAATCGATTTTTTGATTATTTTTGTCGTTTCTTTATTGTTTTTAGGCGTTTTGTTGTTTTTTGTGCTTTTTGTCGTTTTTAGTCGTTTTGTCATTTTTTTTATCGTTTTTAGTCATTTTTTTTTAGTTTTTGATCATTTATTTTGTCGTTTTTGATCATTTTAGTCGATTTTGATTATTAATTTTTTTAAGTTGTTTTTAGTCTTTTTGTCGTTTTGGTTGATTTTTACCATTTTCTCATTTTTGGTCTTTTTTCGTTTATATTCTTTTTTCCGTTTTAGTTGTTGATCGTTTTTAGTTATTTTTTTGTCGTTTTTGATCTTTTTAGTCTTTTTATCATTTTTTGATCGTTTTTGGTCCTTTTTTCGTTTTTTTTTTTCGTTTTTATTTTTTTGTCGTTTTTATATTTTATAGTCATTTTTATCGTTTTTCGGTTATTTTTAGTCGCTTTTGTCGTTTTGATCGTGATCATTTTTTTTTCTTTTTTGTAGTTTTTTTATTTTAATCTTTTTTTGTTTTTTTTATCATTTTTTTTGTTTTTGTTTTTTTGTTGTTTTGTAGTCGTTCTCGTTTTTTTCTCGTTTATTTCGTATTTGGACTTTTTTGTTTTTGTCGTTTTTGATCATGTTTTGTCATTTATATTTTTTTGTTTTGTTTTTGTTTTGTTTATTTTTTCGTTTTTGATCGTTTTTAGTCTTTTTGGTTTTTTTTTCGTTTTTCGTTTTTCGTCTTTGGTCTTTTTCTTTTTTTCCTTTTTTATGGACTAATTAGAGTTTAGACCTTGGATTTTATACCAGCTTAGAGTTTAAATCCTGACATGTCCAACTAGAGAGTTTAGACCATGAACTTTTATTTTTTGTTTCATTTTTTTTATTTTACCCTCCCTAGTTTATATAGAAAGATTTTATTGTCAAGCATGGGAGGGAGGGTATAATGGAAAAATAAACCAAATAATAAAATTTCAGGGTCTAAACTTTCTAATTGGACAAATCATGGCTCAAACTCTAAGCTGGTATAAAATCCAAGGTCTAAACTCTACTTAGCTCTTTTTTATTTTCAAAAAATTTACTGTACCGATAATAATTTTATATTAATTAAGTATACAATAGAAGTTAAAAAAAGAAAAAAATTCGATACATATCGCCAACCTAGTTGGCAAAAATTAGGAGTGCTCGATTTTCGCTAACTCAGTTGGCGAAAATCCGACGAAAACCGACGTGAAATCTAACGTGGCAAATTTTGGGCGGGAACGGTTGGATTTTCGTCAACCGAGTTGGCGAAAATGTGCTCGGGTGATTTTTTTTTGGTTTTATCTGATTTGGTTTGGTTTTTTGTGCTAGTTTGATTTGTGTTGGATTTTTTTGTTGGTTTTTTTTGTTATTTTTTGTTGGTTTATTTTCTGGGTATGTTCCTATTATAACGTTCGTATTGTAACGTTCATATTTTTACAACAGCTCTTTTTTTCTCATATCTATAAATTTCTTTCATTCTTCTGCTATTCATTTCTCACTCAACCCACGTATACTTTCAATTTTTTTTTCTTCTATTCATTTCTCACTCAACAGAAGTTCATATCTTACTCAACATAAGCTACTTCAGCTCACTCACTGTATTTAGAAGCTCATTCTCTTGTCATAGATCAAAGTCTAACAATATTATGTTCAGTTGGAGATGTGCTAAATGGGTTAGTTTATGAAGGAGGTTTAACTAAAAAAAATTTAGTTGATCGAAATATTTCGTTCGATAGTTTAAGTAATCAAATTGTTGAGCAATGTTCTATTAATTATGAATATATATTGGTTCATGTTTATTTAACTAATTGTATAAAATTAGTTAATGAACAAGCATGCAATTTATTCTAGAAGTTAATGTACAAGCAACTTACATTAATATTTATGTAACTTCACCACCACCTAGAAATAATATTGTAAGTAGTATACGTGCTTCTAATCAAGTTAATACTACTCCTAGTTTTTTTTTATCAAGTTATTTCATTTACTGAACAAAAACATATAGTAGATGATGGTAATAACGACGATGAAAACAGTGATGATTTAATTAAAAATTTAGATGATGAATTTGATGGCAATGTTGATAGTGTTAGTATTTCTGGATTAATCATTGAAAGAAAATTTGATAATCGTTCTGAATTTAGATATTTTATTAGTGATATAGCAATTGCACATAATTTTACTTGTCATGCTACTTTAAACAATGCTAGTGAGATTGTATATAAATATAACGATTCAAGTTGTAATTGGAGAGTATACGCTAAAGCAAGTGGTAAATGTGAAAGTTTTGTTATTACTATGCTAAAAAATGTACATTCTTGTTTAGGGGGACTTACAACAGGTTCTCATCCATTAGCTACTATTGTATGGGTTAAAAATAAGATTATTGATAAAATATGAGATAATCAGTCGTATAGTCCATCACATGTTATAAATGATATATATAGAGAACACAAAATATATATTAAATATTGTAAAACTTGGAAAGCTAGAAAACTTGCTCTATCCAAATAATTGATAGTTATATTGATGCATATAGTAGTCTTGAAGAGTACGATTTTAGAATTATTGAGACAAATCCAGGTAACCAATATTTTATACAGACTACAGAAGACAATAGATTTAAAAGAATTTTTATTTGTTTTAAGGCATGCATTGATGGATTTTTAAGGGGATGTGTTACCTGTGATTAGTACTGATGCTATTTTTCTTTCCTCTAGATATCAAGGTATTTTATTTATTGCTTGTACTCATGATCCAAATTATCAATTATATCCGATTGCTTATGTTGTTGCTGAGAGTGAAAATACTGATTCTTGGACTTGGTTTTTAAACGATTTGAGAACATCTTTTAAAAAATATTTTGATGCATGGAATACAATTTCTTTTATATCAGATAAATAAAAAGGATTGATAAGGGTTATGCATGATATCTTTCCAGAATCGCCTTTTTTGTTTTGTATTCAACATTTTAAACAAAATTTGAAAAAAGTCTTCAGATTTTCACATTTTCAACATATTTTAGATTATTTTGCTAGATGCCATAATGAAACAGATGCGAACTATAGTTTGAAAAAAATTAAAGCTGAAAACATTGATGTTTACAACTGGCTCGTTGGAGTAAATAATGAAACTCGTATTTTTTCACACTGGATAACAGCTTATTCTTCTTGTCCCAGATTAGGTATTCACACGTCGAATGTTGCTGAATGCTTCAATAACTGGGTAAAAAATTTACGTGATAAACTAATAACGACACTACTTGATGGAATTTGAGCCAAAATTATAATACTTCAGGACAAGAACATGCAAAAGGCTAAAAATCTTTAAACTGATTATTGTCCGAAGATGTTACAAACTATGGCTCTTATCATAAAAGAAAAATACCGGCTGCAAATATTGAATATAGTTAAATATTTGTTTAAAATATTATATTGTAAAATAAATAGAATATATATTGTAGACTTAGATAAAAAATATTGTTCATGTTTAAAGTGGTATCATACTTTGCTTCTATGTGTACATGCATGTTATGCGTGTAAGTCTAAAAATATTAGTATCGAGAGTTTTTATCCAGGTATTTTCTCTAAGGAAGTATTAAGAAGCGTATATGAGTCGCACCTGGAGCCAATTTTAGTCCCTTACAACCTCCAAAATACATTGGTTAGATGTTATATTGGAGTACCAGATGTACGACGCAAGACGGGAAGACCAAATAAGAACCGGATCAAAGCGAATGATCAAGCTTCAAGAGATCTTCAATGTAGTAACTGCAATGGTTTAGGACACAATAGAAGGAGATGTACAAACCAACCAAGAGAATGAAGGCATTGTCGTAGATTTTTAAATAGTTTTATTTTATGAGAACAATATATAATTTTATTGAAATAGAAGAAAGTTACATTCAAATAAAGTTGATACTAATATAACAATTTTATCGACCTCTCTTGGTTAATTCTCGATAGTTCGGACGATCAATCTCTCTTAGATTGAGTCGGTCCCTCTTTTTTCGTGTATTCTCTGGGGTCACATCATCACCACCTCCTTGATTGTCCTTCACTTGAGATGACATCGGTGCTGATGGAGTTGTCAAGATATGCTTATAGCTGGTAACTCCGAGGGCGAATAGGCTATCCCACTGAGTATCTCCTTCGGGGGCCCACTGAGTAGTGCCCGTACCGGCCGTCGCCTGAGAAGTATCCCAGTCAGGTCAATGAGAAGTGCCCTCACCAGACCACTGAGTAGTGCCCGTACCAGTCCATTGAGTAGTGCCTGCACCGGCCGTCGCCTGAGAAGTGTCCAGTCAGGCCAATAAGAAGTGCCCTCACCAGCCCACTGAGTAGTGCCCGTACTAGCCCACCGAGTAGTGTCTGCACCAACCGTCGCTTGAGAAGTGACCCAGTCAGGCTAATGAGAAGTGCCATCACCAGCCTACTGAGTAGTGCCCGCACCAGCCGTCGCCTGAGAAGTGCCCTCACCAGCCCACTGAGGGACATCGTCATCTTGCAGTGGCAGACTATCATCCTAATACCAAAATGAGGTATACTTCCTAGGGGTGCGTGCTTGTCGTTGTGCAACAAGACCCTGAGGATAAATCTCCTAGAATAAGTAAGGGAGGTTCGGAGGAGTCGGTCCTCGTTACATAGCAGCCAAAAATTTGTCAACCGCTGTGCGCAACAGGTCGCCTACTGGATGCTTTTAGTATACGGTATTTAAATTTAGAAGCTAAAATATTAAATAGAATTTAATAGAGGACATAAATAAGTACTACGAAGATAAATATTTTTATATAAAAATAACGTACCAGCACTTCTACATAATCATAATAGCCACGAAGACTATAATCATCTATGGCTCGATGTTGGAATCAAAACTCCTTATAGTGGGAGGCTCTGTTGCTGATAAGGGGAGCTCCCCACCAAGATCTATACGCATCATCACCATAGGCTCCACCATTACAAATTATGAACATATGATTTCTTATAATTTTTGAAGTAAATTTTGTAAAACTTTTGGAATAACTTACCACCATAAATAGAGGACATCATTTGAGACAAATGTCCCACCTTATGTGTCTCAAATCTAGAATTTCACCCAGGAATCAATCTACGTGCTCTGGTAGTTGCATTGCCTTTACCATTATTGAAACATGGTGGCTCATCAAGAATGTGTTGTATCATCCAGAAACTGTCGTATAACACGATCAGCTGGATGATACATGATGTTATCGTAGAATATTATAAAAAATATATGTAGACTTAATTCAAAGGCTGTTGTTTGTAACTCAAGAGAATTCTGCCTAAGCTGGTACGGTAAAAAAATTACCTATTTCATGTCAAAAAATTTATAAGATAATAAACATATTGACTGTATGAAATAAAAAAATATAAGAGACTATAAAAATTTTACCTTGTTAAACCTTAATGAATCGAATTGGCCCCGATATACTGCGATATCCTTGTGAGCACATCGAGTTGGATCAGCTGCAGTCGTCATCCAGCGTAAAGCTGATGGAAATACCATCTCCGGTATCAATTTGGGAGACTGGACTACCGATACATAAGTGCTCGTAGGACCAAACCTTGAAATATATCATGTAAGTGTACATATTTCTTTACTAAATAAAATTAATATGAAAATTTTATACCTGTAATAATGTCATACATCTATTCAAATTTTTCTGTCTTTTATCCACTGAAGTAAAATGCACAAAATTTTAAATGGAGTTGTACAGATATGCCAACACAGAAGCTCCCCATGCATGACGGGTAGGTTCTGTTAGATTTTTCAGAAAAGGTAAAAAACGTAAATTTGTCCTAAATTCGGAGTTTGGAAACAAAATTCGTTGATTAGACCTAGTAAGTAGGCCCTGGTGCAAAGCAGTAACCTGAACATATAATAAAAAATGATATCAGTTAAACTAAATAAAAATATATATAACATAAATAATAACATTAAATGTTATACTTACTCGTTCCGCATCCACTAAGATTTTTTTCTCACCAATACGATCTAGGTGCATAAAGTTGTGACAGAGTCACGAAAGCGTCATAAAACTTTTATCATATATGGTAGGCCGGTTCACGCCTAAATATTTCCTAATCACAGTTTTGTCACAAAATAATTCATCATTTTCAAATATTATAGGTTCACCCGTAATAGGTAATCATAAGATATTTGCCACATCTACTAGCAAAATGGTCATTTCTCCGAATGGTAACTGAAAGATATTTCTTTCGGGCCATCACCGCTCAACTAAACTGAAGATCAAGTCTCTGTCTTGACGTAGAAAATGTATCTGATCAAAATAAAATATATTTACCATACCATGTTGTTCTTCAGTCAACATCTAGTACCCAACGTCGTCCTCATAACGCCATGCGATATGCTCTCATGCTCAAAATGTATCAGGATAATCATATTGCTATATATGAGATATTAAACCATGTTATTATTAGACATGTAAAAAAATATAAATTATATTGACTAAAATAATTTAATTTTAATATACCTGTCCAGAAAATACTAAACTAGAAATGTGCGACTCACACTGCCGGATAATCATATCTGTGGTAGGCCCTCCCGGAATACGTCCATCGTTTTGGGTACCCATCTGCAATATTTAATACTTAGTGTTAAAATATGTAATCAAATATTTAGTGTTAGCATGGCTACTATCATGAGGATTACAATGATAATATAGTTAAAATAGTAATCTTACTAGAATGACATGATTACAATTATAATTATGATAGGATTAGAATTAATACTATTTAACCAAATTATAAAAACAAAAATAAAAATATTACAAACCTTTCTTCTCGTTCTCATTCTCTTCTTTTCTCTTCTCTGCTTGCTTCCTCCTTCTCTTCTCTGCTTACTTATGTTCTTCTTCTTGATTTACTTCCTGCATCATTTCTTTCTCCATCCCTCTCTTTATACTAAGAACACACCAACACCCACCAACTATATTAAACCAACCACCGTATTAAATCAACTACCCACATTTAAATCGATCATTGACTAAACCAACCACATTTAAACCGACCACAAACCAAAAACAATCACCCCAACTTAAACCCACCTACCCACCCACTTAGACCGGGTAGAGCACATTTTCGCCAACTCAGTTGGCAAAAATTTGGACAACCAAAATTTTGTCAACTCAGTTGGCGAAAATTCAACCGTTCTCGCCCAAAATTTGCTATGTCGGATTCCAAGTCGGTTTTCGTCGGATTGTCGCCAACTGGGTTGGCGAAAATCGAGCACTCCGAATTTCGTCATCTGGATTGGCGATATGTATCGGATTTTTTTTTTAAACTTCTATCGTTATACTTAATTAATATAAAATTATTATCGGTACAGTAAATTTTTTGTTTTATTTTTGGATTTTTTTTCCCTTTTTCCCCTTTTCCCTTTTCCCTTTTTCTTGTTTTCGTTTTTTTATTTTTAGTTAAATTTTTTTTTTACTTTTAAATTTTTTTTACCCGGGAATATTTGTATAGTCACCTAACATGGGAATATAATTTTCATGAAAATTTATTTACTTGAAATTTGATTCCCAAAAATATAAAATTTGCGGCTATATAGTATTCCGCGTACCGAACGTCCACTATGGAAGAAATTTAGTTTTGAAATTAGAAGAGGTAAGTCAAACTAGAAGAGGAAAATGATTTTTTTTTTTCGAAATGTCCGACGTTACGTTCGGAAATTTTGTGCACGCTGTAAAATTTAGTAAAATTATTTAATTATTGTTACAATAATTATCGCTATAATTTGCAGCCGATAAATCGTTATGAATTGAAATAAAATGTGCTAATTGAATTATCAATCGTTTTTGTCAGTTCATATACAGAGTTTAGAAAATTTTGACTTTTTTTTTATGTTAGACTATGCTAATGAGTAACTTGATGAGCATGGCTGTGTTAACCAAGCTTATCATGAGTATCATCAGCATTGTCATTTTCCTGGTTGTTTAGTCTAAACTAGAGCACAATGTTATTCTAATTTGGGATGCAAAGGTTGTCGGTGATGGAGAAAAAGTTGAAAATGTATGTGTTAGAATATTTCTATATATATAGAGATCAGAAAATTTTATCCAACGAATTTTTATTTATTAAATTACTGGAAAAAGAAAAAAGTTTAGTGGAATTACGAGTAACGAAAACTGACATCAACACAGATAGCATAAAAAAAAAAATTGTATTCGACGCCAACACCAATGGCGTCCAATTAAAAAAAGAATTATTTACACTAACTATCCCTAAGTTTTGGACATATTACACATGATTTCCCTACTTTTAAACTAATTACACTGACCACCTCTCCCTTTAGAAAAAAAATTAAAAATAGTAGTAGTTAATGTTATAATTTTTTATTTTTAACTTAAAGGAGGGGTACCCAGTGTAATAAGCATAAAATATAGGGGTGGTCAGTGTAATTAGTTTAAAAATAGGGTTACCCCGTGTAATATGTCCAAAATTTAGGAATATTTACTGTAAATAATCCAAAAATTATTTATTGATTTCAAATTACTGAAATTATTATGAAAAAATATTTACCAAAAACTAGATTTTTATTTATTTATGGGGAAGTGGAGGTTATAGTCATGACTCTTCATACTCGTCAGTTTGTTCTCCTTCGGGTCGACGCATCTTTTCAGATTCGACACGTACTCGTCTGGAAATTTTAATCCCTGAATCCACCTACAAAGTCTCCATTTATCCTCTTTATCTAGTGAGAAAATAATTGTCTTAGGCTGCTTATACTTCCAATTTTCTTCCTCTATCAAATGCAACGCATGACGTCTGTATATTTCTTCTAAGTCCAACCTGCCATTGTGATTATCTTTCGTCTTTCCCTTTTACGTCCATCACAGTATTAATTATGTTGTCAAACATATTCTTCTCGATATAATGACATCAAGGTTATGTCTGATCAGATTGGAGATCTAATATTGCAACACATAGAATATGCTCCTCTTCATCCAGTTATGAGTGTGACCAAATCCATCGCACTTGTACCCCTTAGTAGGATCTTCGATAACACTTGATAAATCTTTAACCTCTTCTATATCGCGTCTCCGGGCCACCTTGGAGGTGGATTTGCCTTCTCCACAACGCCGGCTTGAAATACATTCCTGTTCCACTGAAACGGATGATCCGACGGTAGAAATTGTCGATGACAATCGAAGAAGCACAATTTTTCTTCGTGTTTCAAACAGAAAGCCTTAGTGCGGTCCATGTAATGCCCCGCAACCAGTTGGTGCATTACTGTAACTACCTAGTTTCGGGAGAAGGATATTTTGGTCATTTGTCTTTATTTAAAAAATTGTGTAATATTGTCACGCCCCAGTACCAGAATACGGAGACGGACATTGCCAGGTACCCCGTACAAGGTGCTATACGTCGTACGACGATCACGGTTGTATAAGTTAAGGGGGTGCATGCTACAATCAAGTCTCCTATGGTCAAGATCTTCTATGTCTCAATCATTCAAACAAAAAACAATAAGAATAGCGCATATTTGATAAAGCAATAAGGCATCCCAAATATTTTCTCAAAATGTTCTAGAGACCAGCTATGCAAAATAAGGAGCTAGAAGAGTAACAAAAGTACATGACATTGATCAGTTGCAGTCTGATTTAATACAATCATGTAAGAAAACTAATATCCAGACGAGCCGGCTAACAGGTGCTGGTGGCTAAACGCCAAAAGAAGTAAATGTTTAATGATGAGCAGGGAAGAAGAAAATCCACTCATTATCCTCTACGACCATGTTCCTAGTACGCGCCATGAGTAGGAAAAATGTATGCTGGATCCTCGGGTGCTGGCTCAAAATCTGGCCATGCAAAACCAGTGGGGTTAGACCCCAAATAGCAAGTAACACAAAGGAAGCACGAAATAGAGAAACAAAAACACAAGAAAAACACATAATAATACATAGGTTCAGTGTCATAACTTAGGTCCATGTTATATCCTAGCACAAAGGCCCAACCCTACAACCAAATAAGGACAAGGGTTGAACCATCATACTATGATAGCTATTTTCCTAGGCTACTAACCGAATAATACAATCACAACCAAGTCCATTTCTTATATTGGACAATCATTTGTACTACTTGCTATTTTGTTGATTATGAAGTTATCTCAGAAATAATGCATAAAAAAATTCTCAGATCACGCCAGTACCGAACACTAGCTAACCGAACCAAATAAATAAAACAGGTATTCAAGAGATATACCAGGTTCCTGTAGGGCCACTGTGCTAAAAATACGGTATTAGCGGTTCCAGTGTCCCTATAGTGAAATATTGGCTCAGGATAATAATATGTCAGATATTGCACTCCACTAAGGTAGATAATATACAGTATCTATGGAGGCCAGCCTACAACGCACTTAGAATGAATCTCTGTGGGAAGGTTCGTTGGCATGATCTCGGGATACCGTTTTCTCCAACGTTACTACCACTTTTAGTTACCTAATTAGCCCTATGTTGTGTTTAAAATCTCAAGGCGTGGTCACATGAGAATTTTTCTTAAGATGTCGTACAAAGTATGGGCACGCTAGATAAGAATCCATGAATGTCAAATCTGGATTCACCCGAGCGTGTATGCAATATTCAGACAATCAATATCCTAGCCACAATTTTGTAGTTGACTCGCTTATTATGCCCGTACTGGAGTATATATCACGCGTTCAGGATTTTAGAGGCATTCTCGATACACAACCTAAATATAATCACTTAACACGTGACATGATGTGTCGCACCTCGACGCACATTAAATCATAAACAAATATCATGCAATAGTAGTATCAGCACGGATACAATATTCGAGTCCAATTACCAATGATACATTGGGTCACATAAATCAAGATCATATTATAACCCGAATGCTTATGTCATGCACATAGCCGGTTAGTCACTATCCACTTAGTCGGGTTCATACTGAAGTCTCAGTTCAACTCATACCATGTTCATAGCCATTCTCAACTCAGGGTCATGTCTGGCACGAGATCTGGTTACTAAATTCATTCTTCTTAGAATCATAACACTAGCAATAGTCAATACCAGCCACAATGAATAAGAAAGCATTCCAAATAAAATGGCTAAGCCGTATGCATAACTTGGCGCATGAGACGGTTGCCGCATAAGAGTGTCGGCTGCATGCTTCCCCAGGCCGCATGCTACCCCATGCCGCATATGGCCCCAGGCCGCATGCTGCTCCAAGCCGTATGCTCAGGGTTGAAGTCTACTCATTGAGACCAATATTAAAGTGATGGACAATGAATGAAGTGTCATTGATGTGACATAAAGTTATTGATGTGATAAGCCATAAAGTATGTCAGAAAGAAAAGATAAATATCATAGAAATATGTGCCACGGTTCGGAGTCATGCGTCCAAGAAAATGGTGGCCGCATATTCTCTAATACCACATAAGTGTCGGTGCCGCATATGAGTTGATGCCGCATGGAGGTCTTTTGGACTTAGCAAAATTCTCATTCATTCAGCGAGTGAAAACATAGGGTGTTCAAGGACACTTGTATAAATATGCAGTGATGCATCCAACAAGATGGACACATGTTGTCAGTATGCAGTAAGAGTCCAGGCCGCATAGCCCCCTCGAGCCGTGTAGCACTCTCAGCCGCATAGCTCGCTGGCCGCATGTGAACTTCGTCTTCTCCAACAACAGGTTCAACCATGGCAAAAAGGCTTCAAAAACTAAAATATTATTTTATCCATAAAATCCTTATTTAAAGTCCAAATCGGGTGAACGAAAAGTCAAAATTCTCTCAATTGAAAGCTCTATCATGTAGCAAAAACTGATTTTCTAAAATACATGTTTAATAGATCAAAACCAAGAAAAACTCATGAAAACCACACAAAAACCTTGGTTAGAAATATAGATCTACACTAATCCACCCATAAAAATAAAAAACTCCAAGAACTAAAAGTGCTTGAAACACATAAAAAAATATAATAGAACAATACTATGGAGGATATCTCTATTTCTCATGCAAGGTTTACTTGCCTATGAAAATAGGGAGAGAAAACTAAAGAGAGGAAGAAGTAAAGAAGTAAAGAAGTGAAAAGAGAGAGAAATTATTGGGTTATATATGGTAGGGTTGTGGGTTGAACCAAGGGTTCTCATGACTTGAACCAACCCATAAAATAAACCATGAGCAAGGTTAAACCAAAGAATGAGTCTAGTCTCCATGCACATGCAACAATGCTAAAATAAAAATACGTTCCAAATATATATATCGAAAACGGAGAGTGACATCTCTATCCACCTTAGAAAAATTTAGAATTCGAATCCAAGCAATAGCTAGAGAAGTCAGGACAAGCATGATACAAATCTACTAGTAACTACACATACAAGCAATATCATCACAACATGTAGGTTATCACCTGACAACAGAATCCGATATATGAAGACATAAGAAAGAATATAACTTCTGAATCAAATAGGTGTGGGTACTAGGATCGAATATCGTCATCGCACTCCCATATCGATTCTCCTAGAGAGTGATGGTCCCAAGCAACCTGGACAAGAGAAATAGTCTGGTTATTGAGCATCTTCTCCCTTCGGTCCAATATGGATATGGGTTGCTCCTCGTAAGATAAGTCGTTACCAACGACTAATTCAGAGTGATCGAGGATATGACTCAGATCCGGAACATACCTATGCAACTGAGACATATGAAATACATCGTGTACCTCACGTAGCGAAGGCAGAAGGGAAAGACGATAAGCAATATCACCTACCCGCTCAAGAATATTGAACGGACCTACGTATCACGGACTAACCTTTCCATGAACCCCTAATCTAATGACTCCACGGGTAGGTAAAATCTGCAAAAATATGTGATCGTCGACATAAAACTCTAAAGGTCTACGATACTGATCTACCCAATGATGATGCCTATCTTGTGCAACCCAAAGTCGCTCTCTAATCTGCTTGATAACATCTACTGTTTGCGTAATTATTTTAGGTCCTAGCATCTTTTGCTCACCAATGTTATCCCAAGCCAGCAGTGACCTACATTTTCTACCGTACAGTGCTTCGAAAGGTGCCATCTGAATACTGGCCTGATAACTATTGTTATACGAGAATTCTACCAAGTGAAGGTGATTCTCCTAAGATCCACCAAGATCTAAGGTACATGATCGTAGCATATCCTCCAAGGTCTGGATGGTTCTTTCTGATTGTCCGTCTATCTGGGGATGGTAAGCTATGTTGAATCTTAACTTGGTGCCCAAACTCTGATGCAAACTTTTTCAAAAATGTGAAGTAAACCAAGTATCTCGATCTAACATGATACTTACTAGGATACCATGTTGTCTCACTATCTGTCGTATATATATCTCAGCTAATTATTCTGTAGACTGTTCTACTAGAAAAGAAAGAAAGTGGGATACTTTTATGAGATGATCCACTATCACCCAAACTATATCTCGACCAGTCGGTGATCTATGTAAACCAGTCACAAAGTCCATCGTGATATGTTTTTACTTCCACTCTGGAATAGGAAGCGGCTACAATAATCCTGCCGGTCTCTGTTATTTTGACTTCACTTGCTGACATATCAGACATCACAATACAAAGCGTGCTATTTTTCTCTTTATTCTGTTCCACCAAAAGTGTTGCTTGATATCTTGGTACATCTTCGTGCCTCCCAGATGAATAGAATACTGTGAGCTGTGTCCTTTGGTCATAACTTCTTGTCGAATATTTCCGCTTGGTATGCATAGACGATTCCTAAAAGTTAGCATTCCATCTGCATGTATTGTCAACTCCTTCCGAAGGCCTGACTCACATTCTTCTCGTAGCTTTTTAATCTCCGGGTCCACTTCCTGAGCTAGTTTGATTCTATCTACCAAAGTTGACTGAATCTGTAGGCTAGCTTGAACTCCTGTACTATGTGGAAGTACTATCTCGATACCTATCTCTCGTAAGTCTTCTAGAATATGCTTCTGATTAGGCAACATAAATGTTTTTACCTCTTCTGCTAAGTGCATCAGCTATTACATTAGCCTTGCCTGGATGGTACTAAAGTTTCATATTGTAATCTTTTAACAACTCTAGCCACCTTCTCTGCCTCATGTTCAGGTCCTTCTGCATGAATACATATTTCAAACTCTTATGATCTTTGAATATTTTTACTCGATCGTCAATAAGTAGTGCCTCCATAGCTTAAGTGCAAACACTACTGCTACTAGCTCCAAATATATATATATATATATATATATATATATATATATATATATATATATATATATATATATATATATATATATATATATATATGTGTGTGTGTGTGTGTGTGTGTGTGTGTGTGTGTGTGTGTGTATAATACAAGGACACACACAAGGATATTTTACCAAACACTTCTGATGCATCATAAGTGATACTCATGATACACACCCAATTAATAAGACAAAATCATAATTTCTCCATATAACCATTTCTACATGAGATAGATAGTTCTTCTCGTGATCCCTGAGATGCTGAGAAGCATACGCTATCACTTTCCTTGCTACATTAAAACATAATCAAGTCCTTTGCCAGATGCATCACAGTACAATATGAATCCTCCAAAGCCTGCTGGAAGAGTAAGGATTGGTATAGAGATTAACTTCTTTTTCAACTCTTCAAAGGCTATCTGGCATTCTGCTGACCATATAAACTTAACTTTCTTGCGCATCAACCGAGTCAATGGTGCCGATATTTTAGCAAAATCTGACACAAATCTCTTGTAGTATCCTACCAAGCCCAGAAAACTATACACTTCTATTACTATCTTCAGAACTGGCCAATTCTCTACTGCATCTACCTTCTTGGGATCAACTAACACTCTTGCTCCAAAAATTATATGCCCAAGAAAGGATATGTGATCCAAACAAAACTCACACTTACTAAGTCTTGCATATAACTGGCGTTCCCTCAAAGTTTGCAGAACTATGCTGAGATATTCTTCAAGCTCTTTCTCATTAAGAGAATACACCAGGATGTCATAATGAATACTACCACAAATTAGTCTAAGTAAGGTATAAAAATATGATTCATCAAGTCCATGAATATCGATAGAGCATTAGTCAGTCCGAATGGCATAACTAAGAATTCGTAATTCCTATATCGTGACCTAAATGTTGTCTTCGGTCTATCCTGCTCTCGGACTCGCACCTGATGATATCCTGCTCGTAAATATATCTTGGAGAAGACTTTTGCTCCACTTAATTAGTCAAACAAATAATTAATCCTTGGTAATGGATACTTATTCTTCATTGTCACTATATTCAACCGCCTGTATTCATATATAATCACGTCAATTCATCCTTCTTCTTTACCAATACCGCTGGTAATCCCCACAGGGATCCACTGGTCTGAATAAACTTCTTCGCCTTCAGTTCTTTCATGTGTCGATATAACTGATCAAGCTCTGATGATGACATTGGGTATACCTTCTGGGATACTGGTTTTCCTCCTGGCATCATCTTTATACAAAACTCTACTGCTCTAACTGGGGGTCATCAGGGAAGATCGTTGGAAAAGACGTCCATGAACTCTTTAACTATCTTGGACAGCGGATCTTCTTCCTTTGCTACTATTGCGACTCCTACTTTATGCTGGTCTATTGCTATTATGCTAAGGAAAAACTCTTCTAGACCAGAAATTCTAAATAATACTCTACCTTAATGGCAGTCTATCATTGCATGACTGTCTCTCAACCAGTCCATGCCTAAGATAAGGTCAAAGTTACCCATAGAAAACTCGATTAACTTTGCAGGTAATTAGTGCTCACATGCTACGACTAGACATGCTAGGCATATCCTACTAACTTCTATGATCCTATTGCCAATAAGTATATTCAGCCTCTCTGGCTATTCCTTAAACTTTAATCTAATATATGTCACATATTATGCAGATATAAATGAGTGCGAAGCTCCAGAATCAATTAAAGCTATAACAGAAAATATTGTAACAGAAATGTTATCTGCTACTACGTCGTCCGAAGCCATAGCTTCCTCCAAAGACGAGGTGAGTACTTATCCTTGGCCTTGTTGAGCTCCCTACTATTGTCTTCCTTGCTTTCATGGCTGTGGCCTCTGCTGATTTTGTTGTTGTTACTGTCTATAAAGCTGTGCCTACGTCGACAACGGACGCTGAGCTAAAGGTCATACTGCTACTGTTGGTCCTTCTTGCTACACTGCCCTCGAAGCTGGCAATTCAGGAAACTGTTGTACTAGCCCTCCTGGCCTCTATATCAATGGGAATGTGGCAACCTTGTAATCAGGGATCCCATATCTCAAGAACAATCTGCTAGATGCCTGACGAATATCCAGTATATGACCTCCTTTGTCACAGTAGGTACAACCTGTCGGCTCTCCCAGTCATTTTTACTACTGTTGTTCCTGCCTCGACTGCTGTTACCGAGTTGGTACCATCCTTATCGAGGTCACTACCCTCCTCTATGTTACGTCATAAATGTGAATGCCAGGGGATGGTGCTAACATTCACATACTGGTCCCCCCTCATTGTTCTGTCCATGAGGCCTCTTCCAATCTACTTATCTGGATGCCATCCTCTGGGAAGTAAGATCAACCCTCTTAGCTGCTATCATTACTGCCTCGAAGGTCTGGTAGTCGTGCACCTCTACCATGTGTAAAATCTCTAAGTAAATTCCCTGCTAGAACCTTATTTCTCTCTCTAACTCTGTTGCCATCATGGTTGGAGTAAATCTATTTAGTCGACAAAACTCTGCCCCATAACCGTCTACTGTCCTTCCAGTTTGCTCGAGGTTAATGAACCTTTACTGCAACTCACACTAAGCCACAATCTTGAAGTACTTTGCCTTGAACCGGGTCCTAAAATTCTCCCTAGAAATAGGATGCCTCAATCATACCTCCATCGTGGCCCACAAATCCCTTGCTAGATCTTGGAGTTGTAGGTGAACCAGGTAAACCTGTTTCTCGGTCAAAACTTTAGCTGTTGTCAGAATGGTCGTAATATCCTGGAGCCAATCATCTACTGTAATCGCGTCCTCCGTGCCATCAAAATATTTGGGTTTTAGTCTGTAAAATCTAACAGATGCCCTAGAATCTATTCTCCCACCTCATTCTAGGGCCGTCTGTAACCCTTGGTTCAACAGGGCATTATGTTTTCGCTGCTGGAGCTGTTGTTGCTGATGTTGCTGCTGTTTTTGTTATTGTACCACCATTTGGTGTTGTTGGACAACCACAATCTATGGATAATCTCTAGCAAGGCCGGGGTATCCAGTATTGCTGGCATTACGGGATATACGGGAATACCTAGAGCCTGCTGCTCTATCATATTTATCGTGGGCTCAACTCGGATCCTTGGCTTGGGTTCTACAGGATCACGTCCACTGGCAACCCTTCCTCTCCTGTTGCTGCAACATCGATGGAAGGAGAATACCTAAAGAAGAGCACAAGAAACATTAAGTACATGATGAGAAGGAATAATAAAGCAACCAATCTGAAAGAATTCAAGCTGAGTATCAAAGAGGATGGATTCAGAATTTCAAGAAGGATCATGTTTGATTGAGACTCCTATGACCATAACACCCCACAAGTTTGAAGAACAGACCTGTATGGGCAACCACTAAAACCTTGTCATGCTCCAGTACCGAAATACAAAGACGGACATGGCCAGCTATCCCGTACAAGGTGCTATACGTCATACGACAATCAAGGTTGTATAAGATAAGGGAGTGCATGCTACAATCAAGTCTGTTATGATCAAAAACTTCTATGTCTCAATCATTTAAACAAGAAACAATAAACATAGAACATATATAATAAAGCAATAAAGCGTCCCAAAAGCTTTCTCAAAATATTCTAGAGACCAGCTATGCAAAATAAGGATCTGAAAGAGTAACAAAAGTACATCACAATGATCAGATGCAGTTTGATTTAATACAATAATATAAAAAACTAATATCATGCTCCGATTCCGTGGAATCGATAGTCGTCTCTCGGGCATAATGCCGTGCGTACCTAGGTTGCGCATCGCACAAGGCTAAGGTATTTTTGCATAATGAGCACATATTCAGAGTACGCAGATAAATGAAACACAAAGTTAAAAAATAGAAATATTCTCTTTATTGATAATGAACATCTATTTATAAACTCTTGAACGAGTTAGATAATTGTTGCATGGGCTTACAAAAGTGGACACAAAATAAGATTATAGTCATGTATATTACATCATTTACTAAAACTTCAAAATGTTAAGACCTCCAGGCGGAACAATCGCCTTTCGTCAAAGCTGTATGAGTTTTATGTGCAAGCTCCTGGGTCTTCAAAATACTCTTCTTCTAAGGCACGATCAGGTCGTACGGCAGCTGTACTGAATTAGAAAGTAGCTAGGCTTTTTGCAGGATCGCATTAGTTTGGAGAACTTATTGCAATGAGGGCCAGTACATCAAAAAGCAGTAGTGAAGGCGAGCTAACCCAACTATACCAAATCACTAGTTGTTTATATGAATCATGCAAGTTATTATGATCTTTCTATCTTGACTTAGTTTATTTTATAGCAAGCATTGATATAGAAATTTACTGAAATAAACTTTCCACCATTCGGTAGCTTTTACCTGCCCGTCTGAACACCTGCCAATATTTACCATGTCCTTCCCTGCCATGAAGACACAAGTTAGCTTGCACAGGTTTAAATATACGATGGGATCACTGACATAATACAATAATGGATGGGTTATAGTATCAAGACAGAAATGATATATAACGCAGGTGGCGTGCCCCGCTACATAACACTCAGTCCATAACATACGACTATACATAATATTTTGTCCGGATCGGATCGGTCCCAGTGCTCCGACGACCGTCTGCGAAAACCATAAACCTTGTGCACAATTTTTCTGTGACTAAATGACATCTAATACTAAGTTATCAAATGGTAAGATTTAAGGCAATAAAAGCACGAGACGAGTTCATAACACAATCCTTTTTGTATAATCTTTCTGATTATTTTATTGCATAGAAAGGTGAGTTCTACATATAGCACAATTTATAAAAGAAGCATACATTCTAAATAAAATTGAAGCATAGGAAGAACATTCTTAACAAACTGGCATACAATAAGGTAACCGTCCACATGTTGATTGTCAAGCAATAAGTAGTCCAAGTCTATTCATCCTTATCTTTACATCTTTTTAGTTATTATGGTATCGTTTGATTGGGGCAAGCAAGAATACAAGATTTTTAGGTGTGAAGACTTTGAAGAAGGGTCAACTGAATTGAATATAAGCCACTCATAAGTTGGTTGAAAGTAAGAAGGAAAGAGGTACTTCAGGACTCCGCTCGCACGCCGCCTTCTGCTCGATCACCTGCATTGCCATGAACAGCTGATCAATACCTCTTATACTCTTTCCAAGTTCAGAATTGAAGTACAGTTCAACGAACAAAAATAATAAAATCCATCAAAACCATTCAATAAAATATAACAAATCTGAAAACTAACTCAAAGCATGAAAGCACAAAGCGACAGCAAAAACTAGGAAAGAAAACTTGTAGCGGAGACGTCCCTCTTGACTCTGCCGCTAAGTCGATCCTCAGGGCATAGTCTACTGAATATGGGAATCAATTCTAAAGAAGAAAATCCATAACGAGGATGAGTTCTTTATTTAATATATTCCAATCGAACGATACCGACTTGTATTTCTTAGCCGCGCTTTCCGAATTGGGGGAACGGGGTACCACATCCTAACCAATTAATTGAAAGTTTTGTCCAGGAAACTTAGGAATAGAACCTACCACTATGGAATAAGAAGGGAACCTTTCCTTCATCTTAGATTCAAGCTCCCAAGTAGATTCTTTGACCGAATGATTTTGCCAAAGCACGCGTACAAGAGGAACCGAACAACTTCGAAGCAGCTTCTCTTTATGATCCAAGATCCGCACATGTTGTTCAACATAAGTCAAGTCTGCCCTATGGTCTAATTGATCAAGATTCACATATGACTCGGGTCATACACGTACTTCCTAAGCTGTAAAATATGGAAGACATCGTGTACTTCGGATAGTGACAGTGGAAGGAAAATCTGATATGCGACCGGGTTGACTCTCTTTAGTATCTCGAACGGACCGACGAATCTTGGACTTAGCTTCCCCTTTGCTCCAAATCTGGTAACTCCTTACATGGGCACAACTTTAAGAAATACCCGATCGTCTACTAAGAACTCAAGAGGTCATCGATGCGTGTCTGAGTAACTTTTCTGATGACTTTGTGCTACCTTCAGGCATTCTTGGATCAAACGGATCTTTTGGACGGTTTGCTCCACGAGTTCAGGGCCAAAAATTTGTCTTTCACCAACTTTATCCCAACAGATCGGGGATCTACACTTCCACCCATACAATGCCTTATATGGAGCCATCTGAATATTGGAATAAAAGTTATTATTGTATACAAATTCGGCTAACGGTAGATGCATATCCCAGCTCGTCTTAAAGTCCAAGGCGCAGAGTCGTAGCATATCTTCGAGGATTTGGTTGACCAGCTCTATTTGGCTGTCTGTGGATGGTAGGTGGAGCCAAACTTCAACTTCATTCCCATTGCTGACTGAAGGCTTTCCCAAAAGTGTGATAAGAATCGACCATCTTGATCGGAGACAATGGATACGGGCACACGTCGTGGAGTTGAACGATCTTGTTGAGGTAGATCTGGGCCAAACGATCAGCACTCCAAGTAGAATTGATAGGAAAAAATAAGCTAACTTGGTTAGTCAATCTACGATGACCCAGACGACATTATTCTCCTATTGCATCTTTGGCAAACCAACAATAAAATCTATCGTTATGTGTCCACTCCGGTATAGCAAGGTTCTGCATCTCTTCGCCCGGCTTCTGGTACTCGATCTTTACTCTCTGACAAGCCATGCATTGTGACACAAACAATGCCATATCTCTTTTTATGTCGTGCCACTAAAACGTCATACGGAGATCTCGATATATCTTGGTGCTACCCGGATTTGAAGTATAACTTACATAATGGGCTTCTATGAGTATCTCTTTTTTAAGGGCTATATCGTTAGGAATGCACAATCTTCTCTTTACTCGAATCATTTCGTCTGAGCCTACCACAAAGTCGGTTGCCTTTTCTACTGAGATAAGACCTTATATCTTTTACAAGAATAGGTCGTCATTTTGAGCGGACTTGACCTTTTTTAATAAGTCAGGTTCGAGGCACAGCTGATCCACTTGCGCCCCTTCTTGCATCTAATTATAAGTATA
Organism: Iris macrosiphon; assembly: GCA_036927795.1. Taxonomy (NCBI): domain Eukaryota; kingdom Viridiplantae; phylum Streptophyta; class Magnoliopsida; order Asparagales; family Iridaceae; genus Iris; species Iris macrosiphon. The sequence goes on from JAYESA010000010.1 coordinate 21,577,925, forward strand.
ATGCCCAAAGCTTCTATATCCCGACACAGCTTGTTATCAATATCCAGGCTCCCAACGAACACTCGACTCAGCACATCAGCTACAATATTACCCTTGCCAGGTGTGTATCTGATCATCAGGTCAAAGTCGTTAAGGAGTTTAAGCCAGCGCCATTGTCGTAGATTCAATTTCTTTTGGGTATAAAGATATTTTAAACTTTTATGATCAGTATAGATCTTGCATGGCACACCATAAAGGTAATTGCGCCACAACTTCAGTGCAAACACCATTGCTGCTAGCTCCAGATTATGGGTTGGATAATTCTTCTCGTGAGGCTTCAACTGCCTCAACGCAAAAGCTATCACCTTGTCCCTATGCATAAGGACACATCCTAAATCCTTTTCTTAGGTGTCACTATATATCTTAAAGTCGTCAGGTCCGTCCGGAAGGGTAAGAATTGGTGCTGAGATAAGGCGCTGCTTTAACTCCATAAATAAAGCTTCACATTCATTCGTCCACGCAAACATTACTCCCTTCTGTGAGATGAGTTAGAGGCGAGGCAATCCTCGTAAAATCTTTAATAAATGTTCTGTAGTAGCCCGCCAGACCAAGGAAAATCCGAATGTTGCTAGCTGATTCAGGCCATTTCTACTTCATGATGGCTTCTATTTTCTTTGGTTCAACTAAGATGCCCTGTGCAGAAATAATATGCCCGAGAAAGGATATGCAATCCAACCAGAACTCACACTTGCTAAGCTTTGCATACAACTTATTTTCTCGAAGGGTTTAAAGCACTATTTGCAGGTGTCCTGCGTATTCATCCCTATTCTTCGAGTACACTAAGATGTCATCGATAAAAACTACCATAAGTTTATCGAGGAATGGTCGGAACACACGATTCATCAAATCCATAAAAGTAGCAGGGGCATTCATCAGTCCAAACGGTATAACAAAAAACTCATAATGTCTATAGCGGGTTTGGAAAGCTAATTTTGGCATGTCCTCGGGCTTAATCTTCAGTTGGTGGTAGCCCGAGCGAAGATCAATTTTTGAGAACACCGATGCTCCTTGTAACTGATCAAAGAGGTCATCTATCATGTGCAGAGGATACTTGTTTCTGATGGTGACCTTATTCAGCTCCCGATAATCAATGCAGAGTCGCAACATTCTATCTTTTTTTTATGAAGAGCATAGGCACATCCCAAAGAGACACGCTCGGACGAATGTATCCACGATCCAACAGTTCTTGAAGTTGGCACTTTACCTCTTTCAGTTCAATAGGGGCCATTCTGTATGGAGTCTTAGAAATTGACTGAGTATTTGGGAATGTGTTGATGGTGAACTCGATCTCTCGGTCAGGTGGCATGTCGGGTAGTTCTCTCGGAAATACATCAGGGAACTCTGCCACAATGGAAGAAGACTCAATATTTGCGTAATCCAGCTGTGTGTCCCGAACTGACGCTAAATATCCCTCGCAGCCAGAGTGTAGCATCCGTCGAGCATACATCGTAGAAATTACCATGCAGGCCCTAGATGCATCAGTTGCTGGACTACTCGTGTACCAGAATTCAGCTTCTCCAGGCAGGAGGAAGATGACTCGTTTCTCTGCATATTCGATAGTTATCGAGCAAGCACCAAGCCAATCCATCCCCAAAATAATGTCGTAATCCCGAAGATCTAGGACTAAAATATCTAGTGATAGTTTTCTTCCTCCAATACAGACGTAACCACCTTGATACACTGAATGGACATGTATTCTTGTGTCCGATGGGGTGCTAACACTAAGGTCTAAATTCAATGATGTCATTTCTATCATATTTTCCACGATAAAATTTATGGATATAAAGCTATACGTTGCACCAAAATCAAATAGCACACGTGCAGGTATATTATTGAAAAGCAATATACCTAATACAACAGTGTCCGATGCCAAGGCTTCTTCTCGTGTCATAGTGTACATCCGGTCCTGAGCTTGATGACGCTCTCCCTGCGGCGCAGCTGGCCTGGGGTGCTGTGGCAGGATTCAGATGCTGAGGGGGAAGCTTGAAGGGGAGTGGACAGTTCTTATCTATGTGTCCTTGACCACCACAGTTGAAGCAGCGCCCATTCTTGCTGTAATAATTCTTGATCGTGTGCCCTGGCCTGTTACAGTATTCATAATGAGCCCCTACATTTCTTTTTTGCTGACCGCCATTATTTGGACACTTTGCAGCATTATTTCCTTTCTCGTTGCTATGGCACTTGTGATTAAAATGCACAGTGCCGGCAACAACGGGAGGATACTGTAGTTCGAGGGAAAGGGCATGATTGAGAACTTTCCTCATCGTCTGGTACTGGAGAACGACCACGTGCGCATTGATGGCAGGTCACAGGCCTCCTTTAATTCGTTTGGAATGACTCGGCGCATCAGGTAAATAGGGGCTTACAAATTTGGTGAGCCAGTTAAATTCGACGGAGTACTACTTTATGGTCATGCTGCCTTGCCGAAGTTGTATGAACTTGTTCTCCTTTTGTCGACGTACGGGAGGGGGTATGAACTCCTCTTCGAACGTGCCATAAAAGGTAGCCTACGCGATCGTCTCCTCTCTATCGTCAACTGGAAGAGATCATCGATGCACGTCCTACCAATCGTGCGCATTCAGACGGAGCTGCAGTTGGGCACACACGGCGCACTTCTTCTCTGGTACTTCTAGCAGTTTGAAGTAATCCTCAAGTTTTTCCAGCCAATCTAGACCTTCTTGAAGTCGACAAAGTCGAAGGTAGTCACATCCTTCTTCTTTGGAGTTTTAGGCGTCTCGACTTCAAGCGCGGGTTGCTCCACTGGTGTCGCTACTGTTACCGCAGAATGGTTGGAGGCCAAGGTCTGCACGATCTGTTACATGGTATCTACCTGCTTTTGTTGGACTACAAATCGGGCTTCTAGATTGCATTCAAACTTGCTTTGCCATTCTTTCGTGCGCTACTCGGCTCGCTCATAACGAGCCTCATCCCTCTATTGGTTTGCTTCTAGCATCCGCATCATCTGTTGAATAGGATCGAAATGAGACATGGCTCACTGGATTCTAGAACTCCCCTAGGTGCCAGAACTACTTTCTTGGGCTTGGGTCTTACCCGGTGCTTGCGTTGATGATTGCGCTTGAGCCATTCCTTCAAAAGAAGATAACTTATATCAGGATTATGATGTATTATGGACTCATTATATGAAAGGTATCTCATTTTAGCCTAACGAGTTCGAGAGTTCGCATAGGGATTAGATCGTTAAAGAAACTTTTTTGATACGAGGGTCAAAGGAACTTGAAGTGTGCTCTGATACCAATATGTCATGCCCCGATTCCGTGGAATCGATAGTCATCCCCCGGGCATGACACCATGTATGCCTAGGTTGCGCATCACACAAAGCTAAGGTATTTTTGCATAACAAGCACATATTCAGAGTACGCAGAAAAATGAAGCACAAAGTTAAAACATGGAAAAATTCTCTTTATTGATAATGAACATCTATTTACAAACTCTTGAATGAGTCAGATAATTACCGCACGGGCTTACAAAAGTGGACACAAAATGAGATAGTAGTCCTGTACATTACATCATTTACTAAAACTTCAAAATGATAAGACCTCCAGGTGGAACAATTGCCTTTCCTCAAAGCTGCATGAGTTTTTTGTGCAATCTCCTGGGTCTTCAAAATGATCTTCTTCTAAGGCACGATTAGGTTGTGCGGCAGCTGGACTGAATTGGGAAGTAGCTAGGCTCCTTGCAGGATCACCTTAGTTCGGGGAACCTGTTGCAATGAGGGTCAGAACATCGAAATGCACTGGTGAATGCGAGCTAACCCAACTATACCAAATCATTAGTTGTTTATATGAAGCATACAAGTTATTATGGTCTTTCTATCTTGCCTTAGTTTATTTTATAGCAAGCATTGATATAGAAATTTACTGAAATAAATTTGCCATCTTTCGGTGGCTTTTACCTGCCCGTCTGAACCACCTGCCAATACTTACCATGTCCTTCCCTGTCATGAAGACATAAGTTAGCTTGTACAGGTTTAAATATATGATGGGATCACTGGCATAATGCCATAAATGACGGGTTATAGTCTCAAGACAAAAATTATATGCAACACAAGTGGCGAGCCCCGCTACATAGCACTCCATCCATAACATATGACTATACATAATGTTCCGTCTGGATCAGATCGGTCCCAGTGCTCCGGCGACCGTCCGCGGAAACTATAAACCTTGTGCACAAGTTGTCCGTGACCAAACAATATATAATACTAAGTTATCAAATGGTACAATTTAAGGCAATACAAGCACGAGACGAGTTTATAACACAATCCTTTTTGCATAGTCTTTCTGATCATTTTATTGCATAGTAAGGTGAATTCTACATATAGCATAATTTATAGAAGAAGCATACATTCTAACTAAAATTGAAGCATAGGAAGAACATTCTTAACAAACTGGCATGCAATAAGGTAACCGTTCACATGTTGATTGTCAAGCAATAAGTAGTCCAAGTCTATTATTTCTTTTCTTTATATCTTTTTAGTTATTATGGTATCGTTTGATCGGGGCAAGCAAGAATGTAAGATTTTTAGGTGTGAAGACTTGGAAGAAGGGTTAACTGAATCGAATATAAGCAACTCACAAGTTGGTTGGAAGGAAGAAGGAAATAGGTGCTTCAGGACTCCGCTCGTACGTCGCCTACTGCTTGATCACCTGCATTACCACGAACAGCTGATCAATACCTCTTATACTCTTTCCAAGTTTAGAATTGAAGTGTAGTTCAAAGAAAGAAAATAATAAAATCTATCGAAATCGTTCAAAAAATGCAACAAATCTGAAAACTAACTCAAAGCACGAAAGACAAAGCGACAGCAAAAACTAGGTAAGAAAACTTGCAGCAAAGATGTCCCTCTTGACTCTGCCGCTAAGTCGATCCTCAGGGAACGGTCTACTGAATATGGGAATTTATTTCAAAGAAGAAAATCCATAACATGGATCAGTTCTTGATTCAATCCCAATAAAAAAATACCGACTTAGATTTCTTAGCTGCGCTCTCCGAATAGGAGGAACGGGGCACCACAACAATTTCCAGATGAGCCAGCTAACAGGTGCCGGTGGCTAAATGCTAAAAGAAGTAAATATTCAATGACGAGCAGAGAAGAAAAAAATCCACTCGCTATCCCCTGAGACTATATTCCTAGTATGCGCTATGAGTAAGGGGAAGGTACACTGGATCCTAGGGTGCTGGATCGAAACCTGGCTATACAAAATCAGTGGGGTTAGACCCCAAATAGCAAGTACAACAAAGGAAGCACGAAATAGAGAAACAAAACACAAGGAAAACACATAATAATACATAGGTTCAGGTTCATAACTTAGGTCCATGGCATATCCTAGCACAAAGGCCCAACCCTACGACCAAACAAGGATAATGGTTGAACCATAACACTATGACAGTCTATTTCTCTAGGCTACTAACTGAATAATACAATCACAACCAAATCTATTTCTTATATCGGCCAATCATTTGTACTGCTTGTTATTTTGTGGAGTCTGAGGTTATCTCAAAAATAATGCATAATAGGAATCCTCAGATCACTCCAGTGTTGAACACGAGCTAACATAACCAAATAAATAAAATAGGTATTCAAGAGATGCACCAGTTTCCCATAGGGCCACTACGCTAAAAATACGGTATTAGCGGTTCCAGTATTCCCATAGTGAAGCAATGGCTCGATATAATAATAGGCCAGATATTGTACTCCGCTAAGGCATATGATATACAGTATCTGTGGTAGCCAGCCCACAGCGTACTTAGAATGAATATCTGTGGAAAGGTTCGTTGTCATGATCTCAGGATACCATTTCCTCCAATGTTACTACCATTTTTAGTTACCTAATTAGCCCTATGTTGTGTTTAAAATCTCAAGGCATGGTCACATGAGAATTTATCTTAAGATATCGTATAAAGTACGGACACGCTAGATACGAATCCATTGAAGTCAAATCTGGATTCACCTGAGTGAGTATGCAACATTCAGACAATTAAATCCTAACCACGCTTTGGTAGTTGACTCACTTATTATGTTCATGCTGGAGAAATAATATATATATATTTATAATATCACGCATTCAGGAATTTAGGGTCATTCTTGATGCATAACCCAAATATAATCACTTAACACGTGACACGATGTGTCACACCTCAGCCCACATTAAATCATAGACAAATATCAGGCAATAGTGGTATCAGCACGATATAACATTCGAGTCCAATTATCAATGATGCATTGGGTCACATGAATCAAGATCATATTATAACACAAATGCTTATGTCATGCACATAGCCACTTAGTCACTACCTACTTAGTCATGTTCATACTGAAGTCTCAGTTCAACTCATACCATGTTCATAGCCATTCTTAGCTCAGGGTCATGTCTGGCATGAGGTCTGGTTACTAAATCCATTCTCCTTAGAATCATAATACTAGCAATATTTAAGACCAACCACAAAGAATAAGAAAGTATTCCAAATAAAATAGCTAAACCGCATGTACAACTTGGCGCATGAGGCAGTTGTGGCATAAGACTGTTGGCCGCATGCTTCCCCAGGCCGTAAGCTACCCTAGGCAGCATATGGCTCTATGCCGCATGCTCCTCCAAGCCGCATGCTTAAGGTTGAAGGCTACTCCTTGGGACAAGTGTTGAAGTGACGGGCAATAATTAAAGTATCAGTGATATGACATAAAGTTATTGATGTGACAAGCCATAAAGTGTGTTAGAGAGAAAAGACAAATATTATAAAAAATGTGCCACGGTTCGGAGTCATGCGTCTAAGAAAATGGTGGCTCCATATTTTTTAATGCCGAATATGTCTTGGTGCTGTATATGAGTCAATGCCGCATGGAGTCGATGCTACATGGAGGTCTTTTAGACATAGCAAAATTCTTATTTGTTCAGCGAGTGAAAACATAATATGTTCAAGGACACTTGTGTAAATAAGCAGTCATGCATCCAACAAGATGGACATATGCTGTCAGTATGCGATAAGAGTTCAGGCCGTATAGCCCTCTCTGGCCGTATAGCACTCTCTGCCGCATAGTTCATTGGCTGTATGTGAACTTCGTCTTCTCCAACAGCAGGTTCAGCCATGGCAGAAAAGCTCAAAAACCTGAAATCTTATTTTGTCCATAAAATCCTTATTTTAACTCCAAATCGGATAAACCAAAAGCCAAATGCTCTAAATTGAAAGCTCTATCATGTAACAAAAACTAGTTTTCTAAAATAAATATTTAATAGATCAAAACCAAGAAAAACTTATAAAACCTATACAAAAATTTAGGTTAGAAATGTAGACCTACACTAATCCACCCATCAAAATAGAAAACTTCAAGAACTAAAAGTTCTTAGAAATACATAAAAACATAATTAAATAATAATATGGAGAATTTCTCCATTTCTCATGCAAGGTGTACTTGCCTATGAAAATGGGAAGAGAAAACTAAAAAAAGAGAGAAAGAAATAAAGAAATAAAAAGAGATAGAGAAATTATTGGGTTATATATGGTAGGGTTGAGGGTTGAACCAAGGGTGCTCATGACTTGAACCAACCTATAAAATAAACCATGACCAAGTTTAAACCAAAGAATGGGTCTAGTCTCCATGCACACGAAACCATGCAAAACTAAAAATACGTTCCAAATACGTATATGGGAAACGGAGAGTGACAAATGTGTAGTGTGTGTGTGTGTGTGTGTGTGTGTGTGTGTGTATAAATATAACTAATGAGTTACTGTTTTGAGTTTAGACTAGTTATGTTGAACCACTAGTTAGTCATGACAAGATTAGATCCATTAAACCTATTTGGACTTAGGAATAGAATATTCCTTCCTAAGAATTATTAGGTCCTATTCATGAGAGATTAGAGAAATAATTTTAAGTCATATCAAACTATTCCTAAACCTAACCCTAACCCTAAGATAAAGCCTATAAAGCATTCATTATTCATTAATACCTTCCATTTTATTCCTAATTAGTTCATCCCCAATTTGAGAGCAAACCCAAATAAACCATTCTCAAATCTCATCCCTCTCATTTTTATCTCCAAAGGAGTTTAAGGAGCTTGTTATTACTAGATGAGGCTTGGAGGGAAGCATTGGCTAGGGAGTTGTGTCCAACTCTTATTTGTGTCTATTTGGTGGTGATACATTAGAAATCTATCTCCCAATATGTAAAATTTATGTTTTTCTATTAAATTCTATTCTAATTAATGTATTAGACTTATAGAGACCCTCTCATGGCTAAGGACTACCTATAGGAAGAAGAATTAGGTCATAATAGGCTTTCTTTTGGAAGTTACATAGAATTTTGTGGCCAAATTGGAGAAACTCTGAATTTGGTGCACCAAGTATTTCAGACTAGGCCTAATGAGTATTAGAATATTTTATTCATGATTATTAGGGGTTTACATGTCCACAATGGGATACAGAGAGTCGATATCATGATACACCATGATACGGTGGTGTAGGTTGATAGTTTAAATGTATTTGGAGTCCTAGCATGTTAATTTCTTCAAATGACATTAGATTATCTATTTCGAATAGTGTTCATACTCTATTTAGTATATTAGATGAGTAACATATGCATTGGTGGTGTATTAGGATATTTAGGAGGGTATACCATGAGTGTATCACAATATTTGTGTGTATCATGGAGGGTGTACCTAAGGTGCTTGATAATTGGTCTATTGTTGATATGAGCAATTGATGAGGGTATGTTCATCAAGTGTGAGTATGTGTCTGTATATAATATTGTGTGTGTTGGTGTTCTTGCCAAGAGTTGGGGTGTGTGTGAGCAATTCAGAGTATAGTAGTAGTGATTCAGTTACTGCGTGTATGAGCATGAGGCACAGGTCAGTGAGCTCGGGCTGCAATGGTGTTCGTTGGCTGTTGTACCAGTCGGATGTAGGACTGCAAGGAGGGAAGTATTCTGGGGATAATTGGAGTGGGGTATGTAGCAGGGAGCAAGGGTGATGGGAGTGTGACGGAGGGGAGTTTAGAGAGAAACAGTTGCTACCACCCCAGGCAGCAGGTGGTAGGTGGGTGCAGTGCATCAACAGCAGGTTAGGGGAAACTGCCCTGGGGCACTGCGAGTGCTTGTGCACTACAGGGTGCTTTACAACAGAAACTTGTAACATCAATAACTATTTGAGTGACAACATCAAGATGCCCGAGTATCACTACAGCAACAATATTAGATATTAAAGTTGAGCCTTGTTGCATATATTTGTAGCAGTTTTATAAAGGGTTGCAACTAAGTAGGGTGTGTTGCTCAAGTATCACTTGAGTACAGGCTAGTGAGCAGTGAGGATTAGGGATATCAGAACAATATAAAGAGTAGGGTATTGTTTTCTTAGGTGTGTGCATGTAGGGTGGTACAATTTGGAGCATGTGTATTAGAGTATTAGGAGTTGTGTTAAATGTCAATATTATATGTGAGGGAGGAGTGTCCCTGTCTTTATTTTTGTGTATCAACTTATGAGTTAATGCATCAGTGTATATGAGGTCGGGTTGCAGTACATCAGAGGTTATCCACTGTTGTGGTTACATGATATTGCTAAAGGGGTATTCTGGTTCAGACCTGTCTGGGTAAGTTATCCCCAAATAATGTCGGGTAAGCAGGGGACTGAAGGTGGAGGGTGTTGCCAAAGGGGGGAGCTATCACGACCTATACCCGGATGATCAGACACGAGTACGTGGAAACGCCCAGCCTACGCTTTATTCATAACGTAGAACGTTATCTAGGCCTCAATGAAATCATTCCAATACAACTAATTATATTATTCACTCAATCACAATATTCTAAAGGAAGAAATAAACAAGGAAGAAATAATCTAAATGACAATCGGAGAGAAATGAAATCAAACATGAAACTGAGATAGAAAAATACTAGCCTAGATCTCACCAAAAGTTACCTCTAGGTCCATAGTACAAAAGTAGTCTTGACTATAATATCACTCTGAAGTCATCTCTGAAAAATATTATTCAGTCAGGAATAGAGTAAAGTACACATCTAGCAACAGTTCCTAATAAATGATAAAAAATAAATGATAAAGACTATAAAATAGTAACTAGTAAGGAATACAGGATATGAAATAAAAGCAGAGAACAAATATAGGAACTGATAAATAGAAATACAAAATATAAATGCGCAGGTAATGTAATGTTATATACATTGTATCAGGAATAAGAAAGCTACACTAAGTGTACGAGTACTAGCTTCGACATGTTATCGGCTTGGAAACATTAACATGGATCATGGCTTGGTTAATCATATGTGAAGTTTATTATTAACACTAACATGATACTTGTATATAAATACTTGTACAAGAATACTTGTACATGAGTACTTGTAAAGGGATGGATATGATCACATATCTAACTAACACTCCCCAACCCCCGACTGGTATAGCGGATCCAACCATGACACGTTATGACACATAATTCGTAGAGTAGGGGGCCAACCTTCTCAAGAATCAGTGTCTATACATGTACAGGAATCACAAGGCATGTATAGGATCCAACAGAAAATAGCATCTCATGACGGGATTTAGAATACACCAATCCGTGTAACATCGTGTCAGAAATCATCTATAACTATACTAGATACATGTAACATAGAAGCTATCATAAATCATAAACTATCAGAGAATATACTCACCTGTAATTTGGGGTAAAGTATCAACTGTATCTGAATTAGTGCCTCAAAGACCTAAATATGGAATATCATATCAACACATTATTTTGAAATGATAAATAAGTTAAATTAGTCAAATTCTAGGTCTTCAAGTCACTTCTTGGTCAAACTAGGCCAAACAGTCAAACTTGGTCAAACTAGCCATTTTCAGGTTGTACTAGCCTATATCTAAGTTTCTAGGTTGATAACTTGAAAATATTAGCAATACTAGCTAAGACTAGGTATTAAAATACTTATAATATCAATATCAATATCAATATCAATATCAATATCAATACATATCTTACACTAGCTAATAATACTAGTAATAGGTTACCATATATACTTATATCAATATATAACTTATACTAGCTCTTAATACTAAGTATTATGTATATACTCATATACTAGTTATAACTACTATTAGTAATACCTTAATATAAATATCAACTAGCCTCAATATCTAGATATCATATAATAATACTAATACCTCAATATATATATCCTCATATATCTGATACCATACAACCACTAATCTCCCACTTAAAGATACCCACATCAATCTTCGTATCTCAACTCATGGTATAACCTCAAGTAGGATACACCATATGCTCAAGTGTAGGATACACTTTCACAACAAATTTATTAATTTTATATCTAAACCACCCTTACACCAATGTGCATGGAAATTAAACTCTTACCTGAACCCTGCATCTGAGAGCACCCGCTTCAGGTTACCCCAACTGAATACTTACCTGCACCCCTCTTGCACATTGCCTGCTCTATAGCATAGTAACTCCCCCAGGAGCCTACACACTGCTTTATTATTCTGCCCATGCCACTACTGTTCTACTCACCAATTCCCTCACATAATGTATATACCCCCTCCTCCTTCAACACTCACTACAACCTTTAAACATTTATACATACACTTATGATATCCCTAAACACAGACATTCCCTTACTTCCAATAATACCACACACTTATCTAAATACCTACTGTATATCACACCCTGATTTTTGCTAAATCGATAATCGTCTCCCGGGCGTGATATCGTGCGAGCGTAAGGCGCGCCCGCACAATGCCTAGGCATAATGATATACTTTAGAAATATATGCAACAACGTATGCAAATGAGACATCACACATTGGAATGTAGAAAACTTTTCTTTATTGATAATGAACATCTTATTATAGACTCTTTACTCAAAAGTAAAAAGGATGACGCACGGGCTTACAACATGGACGTAAAATAAGATAGCCGATCCATACATTACATCCCTTACTAATATTTCAAAAGAATAAACCACCTTGGGTGCGTATTAGTACTATCGTATAGCATCTTCAAAAGGGTATGTGCGAGCTACTTGAGATTATGTACTTGCACTCCAAAAAGTCATGAACACGAACACGTCAGATCGATGAAAGATTGGGAGGAAAGCTTCAGCTCCTCGCCACATCACCTTGGCCCGGGAAACCTACTGCAATGAGGGTCAGTACTTCAAACAGTACCACTGGGGGCAAGCTAACCTAACATACCAAATTGATATCATATTCATGTGAACATAAAACATTATTATCATGTGATCTTTCTATATGGCCTCAGTTTATTTTTTATATACAACATGTGATAGAATAAAATAACATAACAAAATGTGCCACCTCTCGGTGACTTTTACCTGTACCGTCTTAACCACCTGTACATAATTTACCATGACCTTCCCTGCTATGAAGACATAGTTAGTTTGCACATTTTAAATATACATAGCATGTCGCTTGTTCGGACGAGGGATGGGTCGACTGCCATTCTACTTCTGGTAGCTAGCCCTTTGCGCATGCACAGACACATCCAATGCTAGGACTACACTAGCAAATATTCTACCTAGGCCAAAATAGTCCCAGTGGCCTGGCGATCGTTCGTAGAACTATATCTCTTGTGCACAAGTTATACTTGGTCACACATCATCTAAAACTAAGTTATCAAATGAAACATGCAAGAGAACATAAGGAACTTAACTTCATGGCATAATCTGACAATATAGTCTACTTCTCCAGTGATCACATTTCAAATAGGTACTACACATTGCACAATTATAGATAAATAAGTTCTATCTACAACTGAAGCATAAATATATACATGCATAGTGGACAAGCACGCAATAAGGTATTCGTTTAGATATTTATATATTATAAGCATCAGTGTTCCATGTCTACTTCTTATTATCTTGACTCAATTTTTATTATTATGGCATCGTTGATTGAAAATGCACAAACGAGTCAGATTATTTGGAATGAAGACTTGGAAGAAGGGCGCTAATCGAAAGTAAGGCCACTCACAAGTTGATGATTTAGATGAGACGAAGGGGAGATCTTCAAGACTCCACTTGAACGTTGCCTACACGATCACCGACACGCACCAACAGTTGATCAATATCTCCTGCCTAGATCTCCTAGCCTTTGATACAAAATACGAAGTTCAAAGAACAAAGATAATAAAATCCATCAAAATTGTTTAAGAAAACTTAAGTCACAAAACCAACAAGAAAGCAACCAAGTGGCATGAAAACAAGCAAAGAAACCAGCACAATAGAAAGGACCCTCTCGACTCTGCTGCCGAGTCCTTCCATGAGGCACGATCTGCTGAATGTAGGACTTGATTCCGAAGAAACCAATCTATAACGAGAAAATGATCTTTATTCAATCTTTTTCAATCGAACGATACTTAGTATTTCTTAGCCGCACTCCCAAAAAGGGGGAACGTGTCACTAAACTATACACATGAAAATATTCACTCACCTAGACTCACTCCAAATCACTTAGATACTGTCCTTACCCGATTCCTGTTAGTGCATTACACTTGGTTAAACCCTCAATCGAGCAACTGCTCTGTCTTGCCTATACATGAGTATCCACTTCATTACTCCAAATGAACTGCTGCTGATCTCCTTTTTAAACAACCAATCCAAACAGTAACATGTACTGCTGTTGATCTCCTTCTTAAACAACTAACCCAACAACAACAGGTTCTACTGCTGATCTCTTTGTAATAGGCCACCCACAGCTGCCAAACTCAGGACACTTAATACTAGTGCCCAAGTGTACACATATGCCTATAACTCCTATGAATATCATGTGCACAAGTATGCACAACATGTGATCCCCCAAACACTACCTGAGCTTTGCAATAAATCATCTACTTCACTTGTCACCTCCACTCAATTACTTGCAACTGAGATACTAACCCAACTAGCATACACCCCAAAATCTGCCTAAATGGACCACATGCACTTCTCCTATATACTCTTATATCCAGTCTAAACACAATCACATGCTTACCCAGAGTTCTGTAGACCTATACTAAATTTTTGTATACTCCAAAGACTAACACACAATATTACAGACTGAACCAAAATAGACCTGAGCATCATCTTCTCTCCTCCTATTGCTGATACCTACTGCTTGTATATCAGTGCTTCTCATATAAAACACATGTGCATTACAGCACACTAATACCCTATTTTAGTTCTTACCAACCATAGATACTCACAACTCTCTAACACAAAAACACCTATACAAGATACACTCATAAGTAAATATATACATATACACTCATAAGAACACTTAACTATATGTATAATGCCATAAACCAAGTTATATACATATAGATATCTCTATAATACAACTAACATCTCATATAGTATTATGAATACTATAAGATACATAATATACATCAAGATGGCAATTCCACAAACACAAGGAGTACATCACCCAAATATCATACTAGTTCTATGATACTCTTGTGATACACCCTTGATACTCTACCAAACATCACCCAACTCTCCACAAAGGTTATTAACAAGTCTAATATCATAATTAAAGACAAATTAAAGAAATATCTACCCATTCTAGTGATTGTGGCAAAATATGACATGTGTAACACCCGTGTCGAAAGAAAAATTCGTAAAATTATCCCATATCATAAAATTTTATGATACGACCTACTCGTATCCAATTGTGGATACGATACTAGTCTCACACAACCAATCTAGTATTAATTTAGTCTAATTGATCAATTGACAAGCATATTGTGCACCGATCTTAGATTTTCCCTAAATCGGGCACAAAAACCAATATAACATTCACAATAGGGGTCCCTAGAGGTCATTCTTCTTCCTATTGGTAGACCTAGTCCATATGTGGGTTCCTAATGATTATATTGCATAATTGGAACCTAAATAAAAAGAAAAAAAATCTGAATTATACCTATTGGGAGATGGATTTCCAATGTACTTCTCCAAATGGACTCAAAGAGGGCTCAACTTGGGCAAACTCCTTCTCCTTGATGATCCTTGCCTCCTTCTTGCTTCTAGATCTACTAATGGTGAAGTAGGAAAGTAATTGGAAGAAATTTGGTGGGAATTTGGTGGAGGGATGAATAGAATTGGGGAAGAAAACCAAGTGGAGTGCAATTGGAATAAAATAAGAGAGAGGAGAGAGAATCTTCCCTCTCTATAAAGGCCGGCCACTTACCCCTTTCCCAAGCAATTGTACAAAGTCCTAATTGCCCCTATTGGATTTTCATTCATGAAGTTAATTATGAGGGAAGCTTCTATTCCTAATTAAAGTTTAATTAAATTACTAACTAATCAAAGGATGACTAATTATTGGGCCTAATGGGTCTAACTTAAATGTTGGGTCCATGGTTCATGACAAGTCTAGTTGGGTCCACTAACACAAGTCCAATAAATAGTCTAGTCTACTAACCATGTCATGACTAACCAATTGGGTCATGGGCCTACATGTTGGGTGCTAATTAGGTCCATGCACTAGTCCAAACTAACTAGCTAATACAAAGGCCCTCTAAAATACAATAAATAATAAATAATACTAATAACAATAATGATAAATATTATTACTAAAATAATTATCTAATATTATTAAATAACAAAAATATTCCTCTTCTGGAATTATGGAGTTACAATCTTACCCCCCTTAAAAAAATTTGTCCTCGAAATTTAAGACTATTCAAAATTAACACCTCACCTCTTTTTTTTTGGTCAGTCATAACCTATTCATCACAATTTTTACTATGGTCAAACTTCCAACAATCATGGTCCAAGCAATTCCTATAATATAATATACAATTCTATAATTATATTAAAGAAGCAACCATGCAATGTTATAGTCTCTAGCTGGCATGAATTATAATTTCCTTCAAGAGTTCCCACTATACTATAGCACAAATTACTAAGGCAACTATAAGATACTAGGTATCACACAGATCAATAGAGGAAAAGAAAATGAAGGAGAATAACAGAACCTGCTAACCCAACACCTGCAACGTCGGTCCCCTCGACCCTCATTACAAAAAGCCCTGCCCCGCTGTGGTGTCTTCCTCTGCTGGTGTAGAGAAATTTGCTGTACTACGGGTGGCCTAGCTAGACCTATTTCTTATTTCACACCAAGCATTCACCAAGCATCCACCTAGCCAGAATATTTAATATCCAGGGTTACCCCTTCTAATACAGTCACGTCCCAGTCCCAAAATATGTAGGACTATGAATACGTAAGAATGCCAGCCGTATATATATGACAACTCCAATATATAGAAATCATAACACATACATAAGCTGTAAAATGAATAATAATTCACAAGTGGTACATATATAAGTCATAGGCACAACTAAATCTCATCCACAAAACCAAATAGAAATAAATAACCAAATATGACAATGAGCCAAGTATGAAATAGTCGAGAATAACTAATAATTAGGT